>JAJGOT010000270.1:972500-1172614 GCA_022457155.1 Cladopsammia gracilis | reverse complement strand
GTTAGGGTTAAAAACTCATTTTAAAATGGTTAGCTTTTATTTACTGTTATGGATATCACTACACATAACAGTAAATAAAAGCTAACCATTTTAAAATGAGTTTTTAACCCTAACTAAGTGCCGAATTCTTATATGTGCATAAATTAAAACCCACCATGAAGTATATACCCCGGCTTGTGGTTAAATTCACTGACTCCATTGAATAATCTGCTATTAAATAATATGCATGATTGCAACGTGGAATGTTAATGACATGTTAATCTATGCTAGTACCATCATGACATGGCAATAAGTGACATTGAGCACGGAATTGATTAAGCCTCCACTCTCTTTTAAACCGCCTCCACACTCTTGCCTTTTCCTTCACAACTGAGATAATGAACAAGTGCTGAATTATCGCTTATTGAAAAGCCACTAGCCCTTTCTATAAAGCCTTCATTATCTGTTATATGGACTCTCAAACATGAAAATGCGATGTACCAAGTAAATATAACCCGACAGGTACTGGTTTCGGGAATAGACTATTTTGCTAATGTTGTGTTCCCAGTGCATCTTGGGTAGTTCTAGTCCTTTGTGGGGGCAAACGGCCAAAATTAAAATTTCAAATTACCTGCCAAACTGATCGTTTGCCCCCACAAAGGACTGGAACTACCCAAGATGCACTGGGAACACAACATTAGCAAAATAGTCTATTGAAGAACTTAAGATTGCACGAAGAAAGTCATTATTTGTAAACGACTACAAAACATCTATAAAGTAAGCCTTGGAGACAAAGACATGAAACATTTTTTGTTCATTAACAAAGCTTTTAATTCTGCTTTCTACGAACAACTTGAAGAAAAATCAAACAAAAGCTTCATGTTAACTCCAAGTTGCTGCGCCGTTTCTTTTTTCTGCGGCGTCTTTAAAGCTTTTCTCCTCTTTAGATGCCCTACAAAATCAAATCACATTTGGATATCAGTATTAATAAAATAAACCACCGCTGCCTTTTTATTTCCCTAAGGCTAAGCTTACAAAGCATTAAATTGGCTCAGTGAGATTGTGTTTTCAGTAAACTACCACCTTGCACTCATTTACATTCTCAAATTCAAAATAAACGGGCCCTTCAGCGCGCATCTTCTGTTTTCGTAATGAATATAAACTCATGTGGAGATTGACAGATAGTTCTTACCACTTTTCTACTTTTCAACTTTTTGCTAAGAAATGGACATTTCAGTAACTTCCGGTTGATAATCACGTGTGATTATGACAGCAAGGAGAATTCAGCAATCGTTATTGTAACCAAGAAGAGCCATCAATGACCCTCCCTTGATAGGAGATGTAATCACACCTGCCACACCCGAGTCAATTTCTTTTCTTTTTATTAAAAATGGTCGTTTGTAGTGATCACTATAAAGGTGCCGTGACACCTAAGAATTTCCATGCAACTTGTCTTGCGAATAAAATTGCACAAGTTGAAAAATGACAATTGGTTGACAATTGGTGCGGTGAAACAAGTTGCAAGATCCATGTTACGCATATTTTTGATGTGCATCTTGAAGAAATGTACTGCAGAAAGTAGAAAACGATTCAACTTAAATAAATTCATTTGCACACAAGAGGATGTTCAACCTCGTTCCCAGGGTCTCTCGCGGGAAGATGAGAGACCCTGGGAACGAGGTTGGAGGATGTTACACGTAAAAATCGTGCGTGCAACTTGCAACAATATTTTGTTTTGCGAGACAAGTTGCACGAAAAATTGTTACGTGTAACAACACCTTAATTATTTTAATTAACTTGTTCCTACCCTTCTATAACTGTAGCTGTTTTATAATTGAATTTTCGTTGAGGACCATATGCTTTCCAGAGAAAGACGTTCGTTGTTTCGTTCTTTTGTCGTTATATGGTCTTATATTATACGAATATTATGCCATTATGGTTCGAATCTTACCCTAATAGGACATCCATACAGCTCAGCACGCATGCATACAAAGCCAATCCAGCTTAAAGGATGGATTCGGACAAAACGGGCATGGAATGGTGGGAAGATATGGTGAACAACAATGGAGTCCCGATCAAAGTTGCCTCGGAAAATCTAAAGACATAAATGAGATAACAGGGAAATAGTCAATGAAAGAAAGGTTTGGAAACAAAGGTGTTTGTTACTTGCTTAAAGGCGGTGGATTTGGTCGTCGGATTTTGGAGGAAAAATCTGTCACCTCTCTGTGCGATTAAATCGAAAACTTCCTCGTCAGTGGGCAATTTAATTACAAACATGTTTTTTTTTCAGTGGGCACAGAAAGCAAAACATAGTAGGAGACATAGGGTAATTAGGTATTGGAGTTTAGAAATACAGTCGAACTTCCCCTTATCGACCACAGAAAATAAAGCCAAAGTGTTCGCGATTGCTTACGGGAATGAATGACATGAACCTGTTGTAATTTTGGCTCCCGTAATTTTAATGTATAAAGCACCTGTCAGAGCAAAATATTTTATCATATAAAAGTTTTGACAAAAATACAAATTTTCTTTTTATTGGAGTTTTACTGTAACACATAATTCAATTTGTGTCTGTTAGCAGTGATATCGAAGCAAATGCATGGTACCGTTGTTTACCAGAAATTACTGAAAAACAATAGAAAAGTCAAATCACCAGCGTTGAAAGTGGTCGCGGTCGCTTATCAGACTGCCAGTCGCTTATCGGAGGTGCTCGCTTATGAGAGATTTTGACTGATAGTCGATTTGAAAAGAAGAGTATTATATATTTTGGAACAGTTGTCGCTTACGACAGTTACGAGAGGTGATCTTACATGGAGGCTCCAATATTGTGTTTAAAAGGTCCCCTGATAGCAATAACTAGTTTTTTTTATGCATTTCGCGTTTTTCGTATTCTGATGTTCTAAATCGCGTTCCACTTACAGAATCATTTTTTGTCTGTTCTTGTAATCATATCAGTTTTCGAATATAAGCTGCTTTGGTTGTAAATATGAAGTAATATCCGGCACATAATCTTTGATTGTACACAAATTTACAGTTACTTGACTTGTCTATACTTTCTCTAAAGGTATTAATGCTCTAGTAACATTTTAATGACATTTTCAAGATATTTAGTTAGTGTGGAAATATGTGCATCTTTATTATATAAATGAATTAATTGTCTTAAAAATATAAATATCCTCCAAACAATTTTGATGTCCTGTTTGATATATTCCTCTACGATTTTGTCTCTGTACGATTCAGGTTTACTTTAGCACTGTGAAATCTATAGTACAAAAGTTTAAAAATTTAGTATCATTATACCGTATATACCTTCTTTATGCCGCGCACTGTGAAATGAACCCAGTAAGAACCGGTGAGGCTGTAAGATATAAAGTAACTGGTCGGCCATTGAGAGGAATCCTGCCTTCCTTGCGTCGCTACTTTAGTAACGGTAGTGGGATTTCCAAGATCGATCTGTAGCCATTCTTTGTTATTACTTGTCTTCGCACACCAGGCTCCTACTTTACCAGAACTAGCTACGAGGTTCAAACGGCCAAGTTTTGCTGCGTGGGCACTGTTGTGAATAGTCGAGGCAGTTATGGCGCCATCTTGAATTCGGCCATCTTCCATTCCAAGCGACATGGAGCAATGATATCCTATGAACAAAATACTTTTCATTTCCATTTATCAAAACAAAATCAAACAAGGGCGATCACTTATTGAATTTTGTCTATTTTTGTTTTAGCCGCTATAAGCCAGCTGAGATCTGAATCATGGGTTTTCGCAAAATGACAGAGAAGATTCGGATCTAATTCATTTTAGTTTATTACAAAGGTTACATTCTCAATTTAAAATAAAAATAAGCGAAAAGAAACGACGTTTCGAAGTCATCCTGGCTTCATTTTCAAGTCAAAAGGTCGCTGTTAATTTATACTACTGTATTCAAAGCGTCAAATATAAACTTGTTAGGGGCGGACCATTAGAAATCTTGGGAGGGGGGGTGACAATTACCAAAAAAAAAATCCTGCAAAGGAAAATTGTCTCAAAAAAAATTCCTGCAAGCAGTTGACCATAAAAAAATAAAATCCTGCAAGCTAACTGGCTATATATACATATATTTATTTATTTATTTTAAACTGGAACATATGAGAGTATGATATGCTCTCTGTTAGTAAAATTCATCAAAAAGCAACTTCAGGGTCAGTCAAATGCTATCAAAAATTACCTGCCTCAAACTATCTGCAGGGGCGGATCCAGGATTTTTCTTTGGAGGGGGTGCATTTCTTAGGAGGGGGTGCACCTCTAAGGAATGACGTAACTGAAGGGTGACGTAAACAAATTTTAAAAGCGAACAACGCATAGGTCATCTCAGTGGGGGAGGGGGGGGGGGGTGTGCGTACCCCCTGCACCCCTCCCCTAGATCCGCCCCTGATCTGGTACATGTACCAATATCTTAATATAACCAAAACCTTGTTTATGTAAACATCATAAAATATGTAACCTGCTCTACTACACGCAAGTATTTTTTTAAAAACATTAGTTTACAGATTGTCCAACCGTCCCGATTTCGTCGAGATTACCCCGATTTTGCTTGAAAATTCCGAATCCCGACCAATGTGATCGGCATAGGAAAAATCCAGATTTTGACATCCGGTTCTGTCATTTTCGTCCAATTCTCATAATACTTACTATACAAAAAGACGAAATTGCGTATACTTAACTCTGATATCCAGATAAACTAAAGAAACAGCAAGAAATAAAAAATGAAATCGAGTACTTGTATGTGGAGCCACACAAAGAGATGCAAAGCGACGCGAAGCCACATCAATTTGCCAAACATTTTTGACAGAAATTGTTGTCTCAGAACACTAGAAATGGAGTTTCAGAGCATCAAGTTTTCAAAATTTTATGGTGGGGCATGCCCCCAGACCCCCCTAGCGGCTCGCGCCTTCGGCGCTCGACCACTCCATCTCAATTCTTATTTCTCTCCATTTTTTGTGCAAAGGTTCGACAGTCTGACTTAAATCGACTGTCCAGCGTTTAATAACAAAAATGGATTGGGCCAAGTATAAAAAAAATTGGATCTTGCACACATTTATAAAGAAGATCTCAGAAAAAAAAAAACCTGCAGGAAACTCAGGCCGAAAAAAAAATTCATACACTGACAAATTTTTGACCCCCCTCCCAGGATTTCTAATGGTCCACCCCTTATAGAATTCATACTACCATTTAACGGCTAACTTTCCCGCGTTTGCTCAAGCGTGAAACATGCCAGTTTGTCTAGACAAACCGTCGCGTTTGCCACATGAACCAATTAACGTTAAGACCGTGAACATGACAAGTTTTGACAGCTCCGCCTGCCTGTTTTCTGCACGTGAAACACAGGTTTAGCAAACGTTGCGTCAAGTTTTATTTCGCGATGAAATTCGACTACTTACCAATAAAACATGCCAAAGTATATTTGTAAATAAGTGAGATAAATAAAATAAACAATATTTTGTTTTCAAGCTATTCCAACATTTCCTCTCGGACCCTCTCGGTGGTTTTAAGTTTTGTTTCAGAGGGAAAAATCACGCAAGCGACGAAGTAAATAATGTACAACAAGAACGTACAATAATAACAACAATTTATTTCTCTGAACCAAAAGTACAAAGAGAATATCGTTTTCATACGCTACAATGTTTCAATGTTCTGGAAAATTAAACACCGGGAAACAGATACGAAGTTGTGGAGTAAAAATTTCTTGCGTCTTCGCTGGAAACAGCTTCGACAGCTTCCCCGACTGCAACCTTTTTTTATATTTTCATTTACAGAGTCCGCTAGGCTTCCATTCAGCAAACATTTCACTTTCTTGAAACTTAGCTCTATGGGGTTCAAATCTGGTGAATAAATGGGGGTGAAAATAAGTTCTACACCCATGTCAGCCAAGTATTCTTCCAATATATCGCCCCAATCGTAGTGGTGTACAGCCAAGTTATCCATAACAACAATATCACCTACTTCCAACGGTCTCGCAGTTGTTACACTGTGTTCGCTGCCTCTTCGAAGAAGTTCCAGAATTCAATAGTATTGGTAGGTCCATCGATCCATCGATTATGTTATAATACTCCACACCATTGAGAGAAATAAGTAAATTCAATGTATAATTGGGCGATTGAACCTTTCTTGAAACCTCTACGCAGCGTTCTACCGTAAAGGCGAGCACCGCAGTCTGGTGTTTTTATGCCGGCTTCGTCGAAGAACTTAATCTTGGCGGGGTCTTTAGAAGAAAGGTAATTGATAAAAAGCTGTGTGTACAACATGTTTTCATACGTATATCGCTCTTTTGCTACATGTGTTATTTTCTTTCTCGAATATTTCTTTCCTGCAAGTAACTTGGATTTTATTGCTTTCGATAACGCTGATAGGGAAATGTCTTTCACGTCGTCAACATCATCCAGCACAGCATGCAATTCTCTGAGCGACATAGACCCTCTCATTGTTTTCAGTACCTCGACCAGTTCAAGATCAACAACAACAACAACAACAATTTTATTTAACAACAAACAACAAACAACAATGTATTCTTAGTATATGGCAGAGTTGAAAGATTAGTTTGCCCTGCAAATAGCTGGAAAGCTAATCGAGGCGGGGCAAAACAAGTACATGAATAATACAGATATCTACAAAATCAAAACAAAAAAAAAAAAAAAAAGAAAAAAACTTATACTATTGAAAAGCCTTGCAGATTGTACATAATAAAGAATAAAAACACAGAAGTTAAGTGATCGAATTGAGTTAAGACAAGGAGTTTCTGACTATAGTAAGTGTATCTATGTACTTACTTTATTAATAATCATGGGGATTTGAATATAGTCATCCTCCCACGGAAAGCTTACTACAGAAATCACCGCCCTTCGATAATGGAGTTGTGGTGCGTGTTGTGCAAAATTGGTTCCAAATCTTTCCTACAGTGTTGGTCGCAACTCCTGTTTCTTGTGCTACAGTGTTCAGCGCAACAGGCAAATAACAGTTTTCTGGGTCACCTCCATGCTCTAAGCACTTTGATAAAATAAGGCATCGAAGATCGCTGTCGCAGGATTTGCCAGAAATGTAAAGCCGCCCTTCCTTGTTGACATTCATCGCGAAACAAAACTTGACGCAAAGTTTGCTAACAGGCAGGCGGAGCTGTCAAAACTTGTCATGTTCACGGTCTTAACGTTAATTGGTTCATGTGGCAAACGCGACGGTTTGTCTAGACAAACTGGCATGTTTCACGCTTGAGCAAACGCGGGAAAAAGTTAGGGGGTGTTTACATGACACCGGGGCGACTTTCGCGCCGGGGCGAGTTCACTCCGGTTCTCTCTTATGGCTCTACATTTGTTTTAAACATGATACCATCACAAAATGTCATGCCGGCGCGAGTCGCCTCGGCGTGAGTTCACCCCGGTTGTCGCACCGGGGCGAGAATTTCACTCCGGTACGAGATTTCGTAACGGTATCATGTAAACGTGAAACGGTGTGAGATCGGTTTGCAGGTACACTGGAACGGGTAGCGCATGCGTAATTTTTGTCAATCCAAGATGGCTTCGTCAGCTTTAACACGTTGGACGTGGGATGATGAAAAAACTGACGCGTTGCTTCTAGCAGTACGAAATTACTGCAGATTCAGGTTGAGCGTTTAACGGTCTAAGTTGTCGCGTTCGTTGTCACGGTTGGTTGATTGCGTTGCGAGGCAAAATGACAGCCGTTGCTAGACGGGAATGACGACGTTTTTTCTTTCTACAAACACGCTGTATTCTAGGCTCATCAGGTCTTCATCAACAAAAAATACTGGAGTTATTCTTTTTGTAGAATTGTAGGAGTATTCTATCTTGATTTCAATCGCCATGATACTGGTAAGATCCCAGACGCGAATAATTCTTCTAGAAAAGAAATCGCTAGACGAGCGACAACGTGCTTTTTCCCAGACAGAACGTCGTCATTCCCGCCCAGCAACGGCTGCCATTTTGCCTCGCAACGCAATAAATCAACCGTGACAACGAACACGACAACTAAGACCGTTAAACGCTCAACCTGAATCCGCAGTATTAACGTCAAAAACTTGGCGAAGGTATAGAATGGGATTCTGACAAAGTTCTTTTGTGGGAGCAGTTCCGGAAGTGTCTTGGAGAAAAATGGGAAACTGATTTTGGAAAGGTCGAACCATCGAGTCCAATGAAACCGCTTGATTCAGTTTTCATGTAAACATGGTATGAAATGACCCGGTCATCATGGGCGCGATCCATTCGACCAAAAAATCCGGATTGAATTTCCGAAATTTTAATATGTCGAATGGAACGGTATTTTCAACTTGAATGAATCGATCTCGTTTCTTTAGCAGGTGATGTTGTTGAGACTTGCTGTTATTCTTCCATAGTACCTATAAAAACAGTAAGTTTATTGTCATAGTAAGAACACGAACTCAGTTCCACAAACAAGGAATATTCACAACTGGCGGGAATTCGTATACAAAGAAATTCGAGCATTGTACAAGCGTATTGCTCAAGTTCATTCAGCTTTGTTTTCAACGTACCTGAGCGGCAGGTTCGATATTTCCTGAATCATCGAAAAACATTTTGAAGAAAGAATTCTAAACCGTCAAACGTGAAGAAACAGATGCAACAATGATAAAAATCTCCTTGCGTCACCATGTTGTAGCTTTTCACGAGGCAACAACCACGGCTGAATCGTAGCACCGGGTAGAAATGCCAAATGGAACAGAAAATTTCCGGAAATTCCACATTTCCGGAAAACGGGACAACCTCGAGAGGTTGACCAAAATTTCCGAAATGAATTTTTCGAAAATTTCTGTTCCATTCGATTTTGTACCGGAATTTCCGGAAATTTTACGAAAATACGCGATACGAAAACACGAAGTCATCCCGGTATGCAACTCGCGCTGGTGCGAGTTTTCCCATGTAAACACCCCCTTAGCCGTTCACGGTAGCTCGAAAATGGTAGTAATTAGGTCAAAGGTGACAATGATTGAACGTACACGTGCTGAAGATTGTTAAAGAAATACTTTAGCACAAATTGAGTCTGACTGCGCATTCAGCGTGGGTTTTCTTTCGCGAATAGACAACATTTCGTGGATTAAACAATCCAGTTTTCCTTGGCATTTCTTTAAAACGGAAAACATTGAAGTCAGCTCAGGGTTCTTGATTTCGTGGTCTCTCATGCATGTGATTTCCAACAACAGAGTATTTATGTTCATCAATGCGCTGATGAAGATGGCGCTTGGTATAGCCAATATAATCAGCATCACACTGATCACGTTTAAGGTGGCTGAACACAGTTTCCCTGTGCCTATGCGTCATTCATTGTCATTTTAAAGCTACTAATGTCTGGGCGCCCAAAATTGGTGAGGCATACGATGAAGCAACAAGCTATATATTTTGATATTTTAGTTGAGCTTTTAGAGTGTTGCCATCGCAACACGGTGGATTGTAAATCAGCCTGCAATATTTAGTTTCGTTTATTTTCAGAAAATCTAGTCGTTAGATTTTGTCCATCATTTGTCTCCGGTAAACTCGTAAAAATATTCGCATGTTAACACTGGTCTCATGTAATTTTAACAGAGGGATCTTCCGTAATTTGTGGTTTAATATGTTTGCGTTTGTAAAAATCTCCGCTGTTAGATTTCAAATTTCTGATGGCAGGTGAGTTCGGCATATTCGGAACTATTATTGTGCCAAATGTCGTGAAATTCTAACGAGTGGTTCCGTAGAAATCAGCACATTTCCGAGGAGAGTCGCTAAAATATCCAGTCACAATTTTTTGGTCAACTGCGCATGCGTTGCATTTGACTGGGTTCTCGACCCAAAGACAAAAACGACCAAAAAGGCAGTGTATTTCTTCAATGGTTCTATAAATTATCTATTGATTGAACAAACATTTTTACGAACGACACATTGTTTGATTTTAAGACGAAAAACAACACTCGCGCGATCCACGCTGAGCAAAATAAAATGATCGCTGAATAGGCGCCACGTTTGTTTTACTCTGCACGTGCTGACTCACGTAAGCAGCTGAAATTGAAGAGCTCGTGCAAACTGTGTTCAGCCACCTTAAAAGTGTAAAAAACGCATTACCAAAGGATGCTTTTCTTCCGGTAACTTGACTTTGTCGCCAATTTTTGGACTGGTGTACACTGGTTGCAAATCAGTACCGATTTTGAATTTCGTTCCAAGATCTTTCAGTTGTCTACGAACAGCATCAGCGGACCCCTGGTCTCATTAAGACTTGTAGTGTTAAAGGGGCCGGGACATGCTATTGTAGGTGAATAGGTTTCATAGTGTTTCAAATTAATCATAACATTTTGTGAAATATCTTTAAACAAAAAATATATATACAAATACAAAAAAGTTATCTACCTCTTTGTCTCTGAGGAGAAATTCGCCATATGCGGTATATATTGCTCGAAAATCGTTTATTTGACTGTTGTGTTTGCTAATTTTAGGTTTTGAGCTCATACTTAAAAAAAGCTTTAAAGATAGACAAGAATTACACAGAATATTGCAACGACGCCCATTCTCTTCTTACAACAATAGAATCCAATACAAGGAGCTAGAGGCAATCGGCCAAGAGGTACAAAGGATTAATGTTAAACGTCAGTGATCATAGTCTATGCAAAACAACATGGTTAATAACAAAATCCATTGTACCTATTGTTAACTGACAACGAATGTCAAGACGTTAAGAGCGTAGGGCTAACGATCAAAACACTCCGTTAATACCAAATTCAGTTAGTGGTTCACTTTCCCACCGGCGTGATACCAAAATTCCTTTAGAAACTGACCCCTTTAACAATTTATTTACAAATTACCTTCGTGACAGCCATAAACCTCCGCTCTCATGCAGGTGTATCCTGAATACGTCTTGGGATGGAAACGAAGATAGCGGGATTGAATTGGCAAATGCAAAGAATGGTAAACTGGCGTGTTTCGGTCAATGTTACCTCCAAATACCTGATATATCCATAAAAAAATGTATAAGCACTTCTGCAACTAGTGCCAAAGTTGAACTGAAGATAAACTGAACTAAAATGCAAAGCATGATTCAATTTTGGTTTCGCAGTGTCCCGGTTGATAGATCGTGTTTTCATGATTATGGCCAAGGAGCTTACTTTAAATTTTATTTATTATCTTGGAATTGGAAGAAACCATCGCCAAAAGTGATGGAAGCAAATAAATATTACCTAAAAAGACAAAACAACGGCTAGAAAAGTCAAAATTTCACAAGAATTGCAAGTTTGATTTCTTGACCGCCTGTCAATAAATCCACTTCAATCCTCGCAATCCTACACTTTATCTCCAAACCACTGCTTCTGTTTTTTTTTTTTTTTTTTTTTTTTAATTGTACCTTTATTATTATCATTTCAATTACAAAGAACTAATTACAAAGAACTACAAACAACTACTTACAAAGAACTACTTTAACAGAAAATAATTACAATTTTCTAAACAACCGCCATAACAGACATACTTACAATTGTCAAGATTTCACAAATTATATACATTACAGCCAAAAAACAGCCGCGCAATTGCTGAATGAGGCTTATATTACAAAAAATTAATTAATGCTTAATTATGTTGATAAAAGAGAACTTGACACTTATTTACCGTACACCCTAAAATAAAACAAAAAAAAAAAAACACACACACACTAACATACACGCGAAAACATACACCCGAACTTAATTAAAGAGGAGAAATGTCTTTTGGCCATTTTTCATAAAAGGTTTCTGATTTATTATTCTTAGTAGAAATATATTTTTCAACTTGGTATTTAATTCTTATTACCACTGCTTCTGTTTTGCTCCATAGAATCTTTTTATCCAACTAAGCTGTATATTTAGTGGCATTTGGCGATATAACGTGGAAAAAAGTGAAGCGAAAGTTATTTTAGCGCGGGGACAGTGTCCCTTTACGCTTGCTTTATTGTCTTGAAGTAAAAAGAAAAATCGCCAAAAACATGAACGCAAAGAAATATTAACTAAGGAGAGAAAATAACGCTTGAAAAGGTCAAAATTCAACAAGAATGATAATTTTTATTTCTTGACCGCCTATCACGAAATCAAATTTGATGAACCGTAATACCACTATGTATACATTTCCATTCTCAGGTAATCCTGCACTTTATAACCAAACTGCATGATGCTTCTGTTTTGCCCTATAGAATCTTTGTATCCTATTAAGTTGTGTATTTGGTGACATGTAGCGTTATAACAAGGTAAGCACTTCATTTTTCATAATTCGGTGGGACAGTGTCCTTTTTAATAACGTTTCGTGTTATCTTCTCTAAAAAAGTCAATTACTGGTCATACCTTAATATGTCCATCAGCAAGTCTGTACCAGGCCCAATGAGTTCCATCAACGCTGTACGACAAACTATAGCTCGTCACCCAATGATTACTGTCATACCTCCCCTGAGTCGCCACTTTGGTCACTGTAGTTTCCCGCCCGAAATAGACCTGCAACCACTGCTTACCATCGTTACCTTTCGAGCACCAGGCCCCATTCGTTCCTTTAGTGGGGATTCTGTTGAGACGGGAAAACGGAGGAATGAAGCTGGCGGCGTGGGTTGTCGATGCTGATAATGCGCTGTCAGTAAGATGGCCACTCTCCATTCCCAGAGGAAGAAAACAGCTGCGAGCTGCAGCGGAAAAATATTGTCAAATTATAGGAAAACATATTAGTAAAACATTTTATCTTAAGTACTAACGTTCCTACTAATTAAAATAAAAACATCCTCAAAGTCTAAAGCAAATAAAACAATTGTCGTATTCAAGAGCACTTTTTAAAATATCTGTATCGCATGTTAAAATTTCAGTCTCGCCCTCAGAAAAGTGATCTGTTTTAAGGTTACAGTGTACCTTCAGATCGAAAATTTATTGAAATTTTTTTTTTGGCGTTAAAATAAAGTTTACAGAATGAACTTTCATCCAAAAAAAAAAGTATCGAAAAATTGACGGAGAAATGACGGTATAACTTTTGTGGGCGGAGTTTGTTTATTAAGCGATATGTTTTTTTAAGCGCCGTTTTCTCAAAGTTAATTTTTCGCTTGTTGGGGACACTTTAAAGAGCTACAACTCAAAGGGAATTTGTTCGATTTTCCTTAAATTTGGACAGAAGCTAGGCTAACATATAATCAACAAAAACGTTTCGGCGAATTTCTTAATTCCGAAAACTTTTTCGTCAAGAGGCATTTCCGTGCGATCATTCCAATTTTTTTTCTCCCCTTTTCGAAAATATTCTGTAACTTTTCACTGCAATTGAATATGGAAAATCGCCGACGCGGTTTTTTAGTGCTTCGTGTCCGGAAGCCCGAGAACAAATCAAATTAGCAAAATAGAATAATCGCTTTGAGTTAGAGCGTTTTAATGCTGATTCGGACGTTCGAATTTTGACGTCGTAAAAAATTCGACAATTCATTTTATTACCAAATGGTTTCCATATTTAGATAGCCAGCTCTATAAGCTTTAATTTGATTCTGGGTTTAGGGTGCATTTAGTGTAATCTTAAGATGCTAGAGCTGTTATACTGGAGACATCCCCGAAGGTACACTGTAACCTTAAGTGGCGGCGGGCGGTGATTTCAGTCACAACCTGATGTTGGCAGGACTACTGTTTCACCGACTATTAAACAGCCACGTCCGTTTCACGAATTTACTGTTTTTCGTTATCGAGAACAAAGAATTCAAGCAACTGAAATGTCTGGAAGCTCGGCGAGTATTCCAGCGCAATTGCGCCTTTAGAAGAACTCTAAAATAACTACGCTGAATGGACAGAATGGAACTGATTAATTTGCTTACCATCTTCGCAGCCATATATTTCCACTCTCATTGACATGTGACCATGCCAAGCTTTAGGGTGGAAACGAATACTTCGAGCAAAAATCCTTGTGTCTGGACTGAAGACATGTTTGACGACAGTTGTTCTGTCGCTGTTACCAAGAAAAATCTGCAGGAGAAATCATTCATGAGTGAATAAACTGAATGACTGAATTTACGAATTCAGAATAAATCGATAAGTCATTTATTCGTTTGTTCGTTCCCGTTCGTTAGTTCGTTAGTTCCCTCTTCGTTCGTTCGTTAGTCCGTTCATTCATTCACTCACTCACTCACTCACTCACTCACTCACTCACTCACTCACTCACTCACTCACCCACCCACCCACTCACTCACTCACTCACTCATTCATTCATTCATTCATTCATTCATTCATTCATTCATTCACTCACTCATTCATTCATTCATTCATTCATTCATTCATTCATTCATTCATTCATTCATTCATTCATTCATTCATTCATTCATTCATTCATTCAGCCTTAGTCAGTCAGTCAATCAATCAGCTAGCTCGTAAGTCGGTCAGTCAGTGAGTTTGTCAGTCCAATAAACGAAATAATATTTCACCGAAAAGGGCCAGATACATTTGAACCTCCTGTATGCATCCACCCAAATGAAAGCCAAGGTGGTCACTTACAGGAGTCGAGGTGGTCACTTAAAAGGGGATCTTAACTTTAAATCACAGAAACCTGTAGCAATTTTGATGTACAATGCATTCATCAGCCAAAATTATTTTATCACATAAAGGTTTTTATGCTAGGGAATTTTTTTTATTGTAACACACTATTCATTTTGCGTCTGCAGTGGCATCAAAATATAGGCGAGTGATCGCTTACAAGAGGTTAAAAACAGTAAAACAATTCAAATCGCCAGCGTTGAAAATGGTCGCAGTCGCTTACAACAGGTGGTCGCTTACGAGAGGTTTCAAATGTAATGATTGGACTGAGAAAATATTGGTATTTTGGAAAAGTGGACGCTTAGAAGAGGTGGTCGCATATGAAGGTTCGACTGTGATCTTGTTGTCTATGTATTTTACGCGGGCGAATACCTTAGCTTGACTGTTTTCCTTGACGTAAACCCAGTTGAAGTCGTCTGCAGTGTAAGCCACTGAGAACTTGGTCACCCACTGGTCACTGTCATGCCGCCCCTGAGTGGCCACGCCTCTTATATTGAACATGCGTCCCATCTTAATCTGGAATTAATTAACAATGGTAACATTTTGAAATCATCATTCGGCGGTGCATTTTCGTTAGGAGCTTAAATGTCACTTGAAATAGGGGTTATATTTACATTAATAAAAGCGAATAGGAGAGTATACCTAAATTCCTGGCAGCGCTGAAACAGAAGAAGCCTAAAAAGGGGACAAATGAAGTAAATAGAAAAGGCATTTCCTGACCTGAAGCCATTGGTTGGCATTATTCTGTTTAGCAGCCCAACAATATTTCCCGCCATTTGGTAGCAAGTTAAGTCTTGCTCGGTTTGGAAGGAAGCTGGCACTGTGAGAGGAAGATGCAGTGTATGCTTCTTCAGAAATCCTACCGTCCTCTACTCCCACGGGCATTAAGCAGTTCTTAACTGGAGAAAGATCAATAAAATGCCAAAGTACGCAAAGGCAGTAGGGGTGGGTTAATATACTACTGTAATTAATATACATCGACACTTGTCTAAAACTGGATAATTTTAAGAAGATTTTTCTAGTCTTTACTGAGTCTAGAGTAAGTTTCTCTAGTCTGTGCTATATGCCTTTTTCAAACTGTTTCAGACAGTAAACAAAGTTTAAATATTAGGGTTAGCCAGATTGAAATTGGAGAGCAGACAGCGGTTTTGTTAAGGACCGACCCTGGAACTTCGTTTAAAACGACCGCCTCTAATGTTTTTTGTCCGCACAAAGATAAAAATGAAATTCTAACCGAGCTCAACGGCTAATTGCATGAGAACAGAAATTTACTTCAGACTTGTGGGATAGTCCAAAATATTTACACGATCATGTGCTACATGTATTTGGAATAATTCAACTTAACGAAATGTACTCGCAGCTTGCTCATGCTATTTTAAACCTAAAAATTTTACCCTACAATGTGATTTTCGACATTAATGACGCAGTTTATTAACGGCATCATGATTAATAAGAAAAACGTACCATTTCGGCAGCCATACAGTTCAGTTCGCAGACATGGCATCTTAAGATTGTGAGACTGTGGATGGAAACGGATGTAGCGAGCCTCGATGTGAGGCTTTAAGGAGTGCGTTATGACTGTGTTCCTGTCAGTGTTTCCAGCAAAAACCTGAAATAGAATGAAAGTGCAGCTTTCAAGTTAGGGCAACTGAGTTAAGTAAAATTAGCATGTTTTAAAGTGTTTCGATACAGTTTTCTGGAGATCATACCTACATTTTTCAATCGGCTTTTAAGCGATCTTTTCCAAGTCATATCAACGTAAAATTTTCACCACAAACTGGTTTTGAATTAAAGTTTAGCAAGATGTATTTTCTGGTAAAATCGATATTACCATGACGATGATAAACAAGAAACTTCGAATTCAGTAAATGTGAAATTTAGCGCGTTTAAGATTTCGCATTGAAGATCCCACATGGACAGTCTTAAAATATGGTATGTGACAAACATATTTTGCAAGAATAAAAAAAAATTCTGTATGTTTGATTTCAAATAAATCGCAATAACACTTCAAACCTTACTCTTTGTATAATAGTAATAAACGGACTTAGAGATCAACACCGTTTTTTTTTTAAGTACTTCAAGATTACTCTTCTTGCTACTTTCCAGATTCCCTAAGTTTTTTTTAGGATTAGTTTGAGCAATAAATGCCCTTTTGCGTTCTAAAAACGCTTTTACAGCAAGCATTTAAAACTCAAAAGAAAACAGATGCCAAGCAATTTGTATCAACGAGCATACTTTAAAATGTTTCAATCACGGAGGAATATAGTGCGCATCGATAGGAATTCATTACTGAGCATAACTTAAAAAAGTGAATTTGTAACGCAAACTTTTCGGCCGGTTAGTATGTCGTCTTCATATTTAAATTTAAATGCGTTTCAGTAAATCAATGTCAATGAAACTTTGAGATAATATTTTTCACATCGGTAAGTATGCGTGGTGAACGTTTTTAAAAAAAAAAAATCCATCGAGCCGTTTCTCATATTTTTGCAAAAGTGAATTATTAAATCGGAAATAACCCAAAAATTGCACTTGGAGCGACACCATCGAAGTTATTTCACAAGGCAGTGGTAATCTAGCCTGCATAACAGGCGTTATTGGGGCGCTCAAACGGGTTGTCTCGCGCTTCGCGCTCGTGTCTCGCGCTACGCGCTCGCGCCCCAAAACCCGCTTGAGCGCCCCCAATAACGCCTGTTATGCAGGCTAGTGGTAATCTCTAAGACCGTTTATTACTAGTATACTATACATAGAGTAAGGATTGAAATGTTATTGCGATTTATTTGAAATTAAACATACATATTTTTTTTTTATTCTTGCCAAATTTTTATGCCATATACCCTATTTTAAGATGTCCTTGTGGGATTTTCAATGCGAAATCTTAAACGCGCAAAATTTCACTTTTACTGATTTCGAAGTTTCCTGTTTTCATTGTCGTCATGGTGATATAGATTTTACCAGAAAATATATCTTGCCAAACTTCAATCCAAAACCAGTTAGTGGTGGAAATTTCACGTTGATCTCACTTGGAAAAGACCGCTTAAAAAAGGCGATTGAAAAATGTAGGTATGGTCTCCAGAAAACTGTATCGAAACATGCATGTTATGTTATATTGTTATGTTATGTTTTAATTAACATAGCATGTTTTAAAAACCCTGGGCAAAACTTAAATAAAACATCTCTTTTTACCTTGTCCACAGCACGTTGTTTGTACCAAGTCCAATGAATCCCGTCCACACTGTACGACAGTTTGTATGTTTTAACTCTGTTATCGCTGTTGTACCGACCTTGTGTTGCCACCTTTGTCACAGCAGTGATTTCCCCCAGGTCGATCTGCAGCCATTGATTTGTACTTTTATGTTTTGGGCACCAAGCACCATGATGTTTGCCGTCGTTTAAAAGGTTGAGTCTTGCAAGTGAAGGCCTGTGGTTGTTGTCGTAACTACCTGAAGCTGTGAATGCGCTGTCGGAAATGCGCTTGTCCTCCAAACCAAGTGCCATTGAACAACTGTGAACTACAAACAAAAATTATAGTACTGTTCTATTTTAAAAAAGCCAACTGATCGTAAAAAGAATGCTACCCTAACGAGTAAATACGGTCTTACAGTTACATACTTCGTCATTTTAGCATGTACAAAAACATGCATACAGACCGTGGGACTACGGAGTTAAACCCATTTAAGTATGTCTTGACAAGATAGAAACACATCCACATCGAGAGATTTTCGAATGCCCGAACTTATGACACGATTCCTGGCATAATTAAAACTACATTTCTCGTAAACCCATTGTTTTCAGTTTGGAAGTAAATACATGTATTTTTCATTTTATTCTCATTTATTTAATCAGTGCCACACATACATCATATCACTAACATGGTACATATGCATTCACGCAAAACTGAGTTAATATTAAACCCTTAACCAAAATGACAACCAAAATTAAAATATATCTGTACTGATATAATCATAAATCAAGAGTATTTAAGGCTAAGTTTGTTATGGAGCTGTGGTGTTGTCCTGAAGGGATGCGAAAACACTATGAATTGCTAATCAGATTTCAGCGACTTTGCATTCAAATAAATTAATAAGGAAAGAGATTAATTAATAGATAAGGAAAGTGAAGCTATCCAAGATAATAATTTTCCAGATTTAAAAAGTATGATCTCAAAATCAATTTACTCTGCTTTAATCAAACGTATTCAGACTCCGCCGGCGGCTCAAGCTAAGTTCAAAGCTTTATATAACATATCAGAGAATCTTGAATGGGAAAGTATCTACTCATTGCCAGGACGAGTCACTCTGGACACAAGAACTCGAGCCAGTTTTCAATACAAGATTCTAAACCGTATACTATACACCAACAGAATGTGATATAAAATGAAATTAGTCACTTCCCATATGTGCACCTTTTGTCGCGATCACGAGGAATCTCTCGAACATCTCATAATTTTTTGTGAACACACTAAGAACTTTTGGCTTTCTGTTAACTCTTGGTTAAACGTACACGGTATGAAGGTGGATAACCTTGATGAAATAGCTATCCTTTTTGGAATTTTCGATAACAATCCAGATAACCGTTTATTAAATCACATTATTATTCTTAGCAAACAAGTGATATATTACTGTCGGGTAAAAAACATCAAACCAACCTGGTCTTTGCTGAAAGCCAAGGTAGTTAAAACTAGAAAACTAGAACTTATAATAGCAAAAAATAATAAGAAAGAATCGATTCATTATAAGAAATGGAAAAATATGTCAACATAACTATTATAATTTAGGAAGAAGGTGATGATTTGTAACACAATATAGGTTAAATATATTAGTAAGACGGTTTGATTTATTTTTTATTGTATGGATTAGCTATTAGTTATTATTGTGTATTATGTAGTGTAGTGTAGTGTAGTGTAGTAATGTATAATGTAAGAACTTTTTTTTGGAAATATCAATAAAAAATTAAAAAAAAAAGACTTTGCATTCAAATTTCTTTGTGTGCTCTGATTCCATATTATTGTCAGTAACATTGCTTTCCATTAGATGAAAACTCCCAGTTTTAGATTAATCTCACATCATTTTACACCCATGAATTGGGTGAATTGATCGGTGTTATTTCTTAGAGATTACTATTAGACCAAACGAACATACCATTTCGACAGCCATACACCTCAGCTCTCATACAAATATGTCCATTCCAGGATTTGGGGTGAAAGCGAATGAACCGGGCGTTAAATGCTGTCACCAGCAAGTGTTGCACAATAGTGTTTCTGTCCTTATTTCCGGAGAAAACCTGATTTCGAAAATTGAGATTAAGTTATAAAACAATGATAAAAGTAGAAATTTGCAAGTTTCTTATCTTTGCGGCGATGTGCGAAAATATCACAAACCAAGAGTGCAATACATACGCCTTATTCGCGGATTGCGTCGACGAAGGAGACGCTTCCTAATCTGGTGTTGGGTGTTCTGCGACATTTGTACCAAGCGGAAAGAATCGTTAAAAAAGTTTGTATTCTCTACTTGCACAATACCATAATACACCGTTTCTACCCCCAAAAAAATTTGCATAGGCATCGTTTAGAATTCCCTTGGGACATCTTCATGTCCCAGGAGAAATTGCAAACAATGATTATGCAAAATTTTGAGGGGTAAAAGAGGTCTATTATGGGATTTGTGCAAGTAGAGAATGTACCATTTCTGCGCCATGTTGAAACGTCACAATAGTATTCACGTTCCCAGCGTGTGGAAATCAGGCACAATTCATTCAATTCTGGGGAGATGAGTGCTTAAATGTCACATGTAAATAATATATTTGTCTTAATTTAGTTTCGGATATTTTACCGATTTTGGAATCGTACGGCTCAAGATCTTAATCTCTAAAAAGTACGCAGTTGAAATGGACGAAGGTTCTTCTCCGGACCAAGTTAGTTGTTGGGTCTCTTTGGAATCAACTCATTATCAAGCAAGAAGTTATCGGATTTTCCTCGCTCCTAGCACCGTTCTGGTATGTTTTGAATGCTCTATTAATCTCATTTTGCTGTGGTTCTCTGCCTGATTTGGGAAGCTTTTACCTAAATACCGACGTCGCTTCTTCGCGATGTTCTACGGAGCGATTCGCTGTATGTCTTTTAGCAATAACTCACTAACCGGCCGCGCCAGGCGAACGCAGATTAATTTAGCCTGCCCATCTATTAAGAACTCAAATGAATCGTCCTTTATGTCTCATTGCACGGATTAAAATTGGATTTTTGTGACAACTGTGATTTTTGTATCTTTTAAACAATAGCTCTAGTTCTCATCGTGTTACTATCTGATAGTTGAGCGTTATGATTAAAATTTGTTTGTCTCGACAAAAACAGCACGCTTCAGTTTTAAAACCTGGTCGGCTTAGAAATTTCGCGTCGGAGCGAATCGACGAAGTATAATACAGCCATCTACTGTGTAATGCACTCGGGTTTTTTTGTGTGATCTCTTTCCCTTATAAGGTAAAATGACGTCACAGTCGAATATTAAATATAGTTTATATGAAACAAAACACAATAGAATGGCAGAGAGTCGTCTCTGTTATGAGTTCAATTCCGAATTGTAAAACAAACTGAACAAACACAGGCCTGCAACAGAACTCAGGATTGAACTAAAAGGAGGGGCCGAAGGACTGGTCTAAATCCTACCTCAATCTCCCCCCCCCCCCCCCTCCGAAATCCTATTTATAAATGTTTGCTGTATTATTAATGATAAATAAATTCAAATGTGAAAAACTGTATAGATAGTTTTGTGACACAGTTTATTCACAAGTTGTTAACGTTGCAAATATTTATCTTTACTCGCTTGGGTACTTAAAAAGATCATTCAATTACTTACCAACGTAACACTGTTCTCTTTGTACTCGGCCCAGTGCATCCCGTCCATACTGTAGGAGAGAGTGAACTTTGTTACCCACTGGTCAGCGTCTTGCCGTCCTTGCGTTGCTACTTTAGTCACTCGTACCAACTCCCCCAAGTCGATTTGAAGCCATTGTTTGCCGTCGTTCGTTTTTGCAGCCCAAGACCCATAACCTTTACTATCAGCCTGTATGTTCAATCTTGCTCGTGCTGCGTTATGTTTGACTACAGATTGAGAAGAAGCAGAAAATGCTGCGTCTGGTACATGGCCATTTTCCAGACCAAGAGGAAGGGAACAGCGGTAAACTGAAATGAAAAAGGAAACGAATTTTAAATACATAAATCATATCGTGCGAACCTGTTAAATAAAATAATTAGTATTTCTACATCAAACTTACCTAAAAAAGGATTTGTGTAGATGCTTCTTTTGTGGTACGACAACTTGTTATCTTCGTCGTGGTTTCCATGGTTGGCAAGTAACTGAAAGAAATAGGAAAAAACACTGTTAAATAAGGAGTGAATTTGGACTGGAAAAAAGTAATTTTCCTTATTTGTTTGGAACGTATTTTAAAAGCTTGTCTAAAACAAAGCACCCACTTAAAAAACATGAAACTTTTTCCTGTAGTTTGAAAGGTAAGAAGAATCGAAAAAGCCGCAAAAAATTTAGTTTGTCAATTATTCTTTGAGCTCTTCGAACACCTTAAATAGGCTCTGTAACTCCTTAACGTCTTTTGACTTTTTTTAACTAAGTGACCAACCATTTTGGGGTCCATTGTTATAACTTACCCAAAGCAGAATTACGTTTTTTTTCCTACCATTCGAGTACACTGCGCAATGATCCTAAACTCAATGCAGCCGAAAGTACCATTTGACTCATGTATTTCCAATCATTTCCTCTTACAAAAAAAACCCTTTTTTGTAACATTTCAGTCAAAAATAAACAAATTTGCATTTCTGTCGCTGTTTATAGCAGAAATAGAATTGTTAAGAATTAATGTTATCGCTTATTTATCTCTGGTTTAGTTTCGGATTATTTAACGGATTTCCATGATATGCCAAAAAAGTAATGCTGATGAAAATAAAAGATGAAAGCATGCAAAATCTGCATAGATGTATACAAAATGGATTGTTTTCGCACTTTCCCAGAAGTTTTTTCGGCGTGAGAGAGAAACATCAGCAGAACGAACATTAACGCATAATTTGCCAAGAAACGAGCCATCCTTAGAGTTCTCACTAAAGCTAAGACCAAAGGGAACTACAAAGACCTACGGAAGCGAGCACTGTTTTAAGTTCATTGGACAATTGTTTTATAAAACTTGAAATTCCTCGTACGAATTATTTACAGAATATTGTTTGTTGGAAAGTTACATTTCTTTACGATTTATTAAGAGACTATCGTTCTAAGAGAACCTGAAATTTCTCGTAAGAATTAAATGATATGCATGCTGTCCATTGTCTTGTAAACATTTGCTTTAGAGAACTTGAAAATTCTGGTTCGAATTATCTACAGACTATTGTGGTCTATTGTTATAGGGAACTTCCAGGCGTCATAGAAAATATAGAAAATGTGTGGCATAGGATAAACGTATGAAGAGAAAATCAATAAATCAGTAATTTTTCAGGAGTCAGTACGTTCTCTTGTTGCACAATATTTCTAAACTCCTGTGAGGGAGAAATTTCTATCTGAGTTGATTTTTAAAAATTAAACTCCAGAAAGAAACATTTCTTTTAATTTAGAAGAACATTTTGATGTCTCTCTTATTTTGCCCCATAAACAATACCATAATTTCTTGTTTCTCACATACACATTCGTAAAAACAGTTGTCTATTTATATTGATTGAGTTGATTCTTGCTCGGACAACATTAGAGAACTGTTGTGGATGTGATTCAGTGTAAACTTCAGTTTGGAAGCCAAACAAAAATTAAGTAAGGTCGGAGTGATCAACTGAAGGTCCCTCTTGGTAAATTAATTTAAACAGCGACATTTTTTTGAAAAATCAACGCTTACTAAAGAGCTCTTTTTCAAATTGAGCCATTTGCTTGTGTCTATGAAGGTATCACGAAACCAGGAAAGAAAAATATATTTTTTTGGGCCAAACTAGACAAATCCAGAGAGAAAAACATCCGTTTCTTTTTGTTATTTTGTTACATGTGTCTAGCTTTCTTTGTAATTTAACATTTAACATAACGTTTTTAGTGGAGAAGTCAGCTTGAAAGAATATTAATACTCCGTTTTCATAAAGCCTTTGAGGCCACCATTCCCATGGATTTATTTAAAACTTCAATCTCTGATCTCTCTTTTTTCAGTCCGAAGCGAGTGTTACAAACAAACAAACATAAAAAAATTCCTACCTTCCCAGAAATTTTCTTTGGTGTGGGAAAGAAACATCAATAACGTCGATAATAACGACGATAATAACATTTATCAAGAAAAGAGCCATTTTAAAATGTCTCATGCATAAAGTTACATATGTTATGACAAACTTTCCAGTCTGAAGAACAGTGCTTTGAATAAATTTCATTGGGCTATTGTTTTTGGGAACCTGAAATTTCTCGGATCATTTATTTACAGCCGGAAGTATTTTTCTCAGTTGATCTAACAACAGTCAACAAAAATCTTTATTAGTTAATTAGTCTTGAAGAACTACGAAAAAATATAACCCCATGATTTGTTGCCATTACTCTGTTTTGCCATTTCATGTATACTGTGAGGGTGTGAAGAACGTGCTCTCTTATTAATAAACTGCTCTTAATATTTCAAATGCAGACCTGGGAAATGAAAGATTAGTCAGTTCTCAGTAGATAACAATTTATGTTTTTGTTAGATTGTTGTGGACGCGGTAAACCTAGTGTTCGACCCCTAAACAAAGATGTCCACTATTGTTTTGTCCTTAGTTCGACCTCAGATAATCTAAAGACTTTTGAATTTCAGGAAACACTCGACTAATTGCCAGTTTGAGGTTATTAACTTTTTTCTTTTAAATATCATAGTTTTAAAACAGCCGCAGTTTTCGAAAATATGAACCAATGTTAATCTAATGGGCACTTCGAAGGGACTCTTGGCAATTGCTATTTTTACAGTTGTGTTATTAACCGGCAAGTACAGCAGTAATGCGACAAAGAACATCGAGAAATCTGAGGAATCCAAATCAGTTTTTCTGGTAGTGTTAAAATGTTATTGCGTCACGAGACGCCAAAACTATAGGCTAATCTTCACCTTTTCTGAAACTTGATTAAATGGAACTTGATTTTAGTAACTTCCATCGGTAGGAAAATTTATCTTAGTTATTCGTTGCAGCTTCGACCTGATATCATTTTTGCGTAGCATTTCAAAGAATTCAGATAGCGACAAAATATTAGTTCAAGCTAAACAGTAGCTCTAACTTTAATTTCGCAAAAAAACATAAAAAATATTGGGGAAATTGTCAAGAACGAGAAAATAATTAAAGGATGTAACGATTTAAATAATACACTGATGACTTACCTTCGAAGGAATTCCCTCGGTACGCGAGAGAAGTAATATAACCGATGCAACGAATAAGAGGTTAATCAAGAAACGAGCCATTCTTAGAACTTTGCTTCACGGAAACTGTGGGGAATGACAAAGGTTTGTGAAAATGAAGATGGCTTTACAGAAATTGGGCTAGTAGCGAACTCGAAAAATCTCGTACGAATTTATTTACTGAAGCATTGTTCTTGGAGTTAACTCAGCACGCAGTAGACTCAGCACGTCTTATTTCACTAGAGCATGCGCAGAACACAAGTCCTTGAGGAGAGAATGGAGGATTGTACCATTAGAATCGACTGTTGATATGAAATAGGTTATTACATATTTGAAATATTCTCTGCTAAAACACTGCATTAAGTTTTTGCTCAATTTTCAAACTGGTTCATCGAAAGCAGTCTGCACGATTAATTTTTAAATCATCTTCTCGAGTAACACTGACATAGCTAGTGCTTTGTTTAGCGGTCTGATTTTGTATAAGAAAAAAATCATGCCTATTCATAAAAGACTGTTTCGTCAGTTTCTAAAGTAAGTCGGATAAAAAAATAAAGAATGAATTACCATGATCAGATAAACAGCGTTGTTAAAGACTGCACTGACTCGATCTGTATCATGTGTACTGTTCTCCTTTTATGAAGAAGAATAAAGACGTTTCTTATATATTAATACAAATGTGTTTGCAAATGTATTTGATTTACTTTTTTATGCATGGTTACAGTAATTACAGTATAACAGCTCTAGCTGATCTAATCTCTTAACCCCTATATCAAATTAAAGCTTATAGAGCTGGCTATCTAAATATACCTTTCATTTCTTATAGAATGAATCAGCTTTTGAAAGCAATAACTCAAAGCAATTATTATATTTTGCTGATTTGATTCATTTTCATGTTTCCGGGCCCGAAGTGCTAAAAGCAGATGTCGCCGTTTTCCCATATTCAACTTCAGTGAAAGGTTACAGAACATTTTCGAACTAGGGCGAAAACTCAGTGAAAATGGTGTGATCGCGGAAATAACTCTCCACGAATACGTTTTGAGAAATAACAAATTCGTTGACTAACTTTTGCTGATTATATGTTAATATAGCTACTGTCCAAATTTGAGGAAAATCGAACAAATTCCCTTTGAGTTGTCAGCCCTACAAGCCAAACTTCATTTTGAGAAAACAGCGCTTAGAAAAATATCATGCTTCATAATCAAACTTCCGGTCAAAACGTCATACCGTCATTTCTACGTCAATTTTCACTCTTTTTCAATAATATTTTTGCCGGATGAAAGATCATTCTGAAAACTTTTTTTGACCTCCCAAAACAAAAAACAGATCTGAAGGTACTCTGCAACTTTCAATGGTCTCGTCAACTTTCAATGGTGTAGTCATCTTTCAATGGTCCGTTGTCTCGTCTCGCCCACTCATAAGGTAATTTTGTGAATACCGGTTTCTGAAGTTTCTGAAGGAGTACTCTATTTTCAGGACAGAATTTTATTTATCCACGCAATTGTTTCAAGACACTGCCAATTCTATACTGTGTATAAACAATGCTTCAGTTTATGCATCATGTATATTGTTTTAACTATTAATAAATCTGTTACGAGATTCATGAATTAGGCAGTATAGAAAGAAGAATATTACAGAAAACTGTGTTCTGTTGAGGTAAAGAAAATATGATTTGTAAAAAGCAGCCATTTTTTTTTTTATTGTTCGCGTTTGTGTTACCTTTATCTAGATAATAAATAAATCAGATCAGGAATTTCAATAGTCGAAGCATTTTTAAGATATGAGTTTCACTAAGTTTTTTTTATCCGCAGAAATATTTCAGTGTCGTTAACAACTATACGCCTTGGAAAGCGTATATTAAATAAAATTAGCGATTCATCAGGACCGATTAGACAGCCGCATCAACAATTAAAAGGTGAAAAACTCAGAAAGGTAAGTTTGATTACCGTCCCATTAAAATGTTATAATTCGTACAATTGCGAATTTTTACAGATGTGCGAAGTAACGAAAAATAGAAGAAATTTAAATAGCACAAGGTCCCACTTACAAACAACGCGCTTGCTAAATTATACTCCACTTCCATCCCGATCAATAAAATATTAAATGTCTGACATTTTTTAACAAAAACCGTATGGAAATTAACAAACCAGGTAACTATTTCCCTATTTTAATAATATCCCTTATTACATGGAATTTTTTGCCTGTTATTATGCTATTATGTTATTAAGAAAAACAGCCGGTTGGCATTCAAATGCAAACACATCATTAAAATTTTATCGTTTAGAGTTACGGTTTCGTTCATTGTTGGTATTGCAGTGTTTTATTTAATATGCAAATTTAAGTGACTGGTCATGACAGTAAATTGAGAATTTTTAATACTCGGTATTATAAACAAGGGCGCTTTTGTGATTGAATCAAGCCAATAATCAATAATTATTTTTTACATAAGCTCGCGAACTTTCATCCTCAAATCGCGAAATTTAAGTGTCTTGTAATATATAAGCTTTGAGAAAATTCGCGAAAAATAAGTGTCGCGAAATACGCACACACCATTAAAATCGCGAAAGTAACGTGTCGCCAAATACACACACCCCAAAATATCGAAATAAACGTGTCGCCAAAATTTCGTGTAATAACTGAAGTTATGATATTCTTGGCATACGATTAAACAGTTGTACTTCCTGAACTAAGTTTCAGTAGAAATGATTTTGAATTTTGCCAGTGGCCGAAATATATCGCTAGATACACACTGAACGTAATGTCGTTGATTATGGAAAGTGCACAATAGATCGCAATAACCTCAGGCGAATAGGAATAGTTTATGAACGCTCATTGCTTTTCATGTCAGAGCTTCGATATAGAAAATAATTTCTCCGGCCTACATACCTTGTAAGAAGGTTCGTTGTCGCACGATGCTCAATTGGACAATGTCTGTCGAGAAACAATCCATAAAGTCCTCTGTAAAATTCCTTCTCGAGGATATAATAAATGGTCTCCGCAAAAAAACAACGTAATTTTGACTGCATTAATTATGTTTCTGATAACACGAAAGATCTCTGGTCTAAATGGCACTTGGCAAACACTGTTACAAAACAGTTTTGAAAGTTCTGTTTACTGAGAGACTCTTTGTGTTACGCGATATCAAATTAGCAATGACATTTAATATTCTGAATATTATGATACTATTTTTTTAAAACGTTCGGTTCCCTTCAGACAAGAAACAATTTAGCGGATCACTGAGAAACAGAAGCATTTTAAACAAGGTCAGTCTCAACTGTTACGGTGAGTCCTATCGCGAACACCTCTGGAGGCTAGTAACTTGTACGATTCTTATGACGTTGAGTCGTCGCATTCTTTTCATCTGAATTTTTCGTCAGGCTTCTCAAATAAAAACCTGAACTCCTTCGAGCAACTAGTTTCTCGGTAAATATATCTTTAGGTGGCCATGGGTTTAACCTTGTCACTCCCAGAGTCAATTATGGAGACATGTATAGTTTAGTTCTAACTTTTGAGTGTGTTGGCAAAATCGTATAGTGTGACCATTCAGATAAAACTTCAGCAGTACTTTTGCATGGTACCATTTATTTTTCAATGTTTTTAAAAAATGTGAAATTTATAATTTTTCTTGAATTTTGATTTTTGGCATGAAATTCCATCTCACTGATTAAATACTGTTTCAAGTTAGAATCAGACTCTTGGTTTCTGCCATCACTTTTTTAAAATTCTGTTGACATAAGTTCTCAGTCCGCAATCACTGAATATAGTCTATAGAATTTTATAGTTTACGAGTTCTGTATTCCAAACTTTCCGTAAACAACCACTCCTTTAAGCGCCGACCATCTTAATTTCCGGCCTCCGATCACTAATTTGGATCCAGCGAGAGATTCAACTGTATTATCAAGGATGTTTATTTGGCTAATCATTTGTTGTCACGAAAAGTTGTAATTAAATTCAATTTACGGGGATTCAGTCAGTTTCTGTTTACTCACTGCCTCTGACTCGAGCGATGTAAACTGCTCGCAGTCGATCGCAAAGACGTAAAAATAAAGCGACAATAGAAACTGATGTTATTCAAATCATCGCCGACCTCAATAAAAACTGTTGATGGCGGTTGAAATAGAAAAAAAAATTAATATTTGTCTTCCTTCTTCTTCGAGCGTGTACATTAACGTTCAAACACGTTTTTAATTTAAACTTCAGTCCTTTTCTTTCAGTTTACAGTAGACTATCCGATTCCCAGAGTTTGCGTTGTTGTTTGTATTGTGTGCGCTAAAACTATGCAATTCGTTCCCGCAGGAGTGATCAAGGGAGGGGCGAAATTCGCGAGATGTCAAGCCCGGGAGTAAAACATGATTACGTTAAACTCATTACTAATTTATGAAAAGAAAACAAAGGAAATCAATATAGTGAAGAAGGTTTGAATATGTCATATTATATATTCAGCCCGATTCTCAGTGTTTGATTATCGCGATGTGAAGCATTCTTCCTCGTGTTTGACTTATTACATGATTTCAGGAACACAGTGCATCACGCTCAACTCAGTCAGTTTGAGTCACACGGATGGAGCGGTTTTCAATTGTGACTTGCTCGTACGTGTTTTCCCGCCCTTGGCGCCGGCTACAGGTATTTTGCTTCGAGTTCTGATTGGTTAACTTCGATTGTCTTGCGTCTGTTTTGATTGGCCAGAGTAATTTCCAAGCTTTTGGTTTTGTGATACTCAAATGAAAAGCGCTCTATCAGGCTAACCTCAGTATTAGCTCCCGCGGCTCTGACATTTTCATTCCGGGACCTCCCTTATTCACTATTCACTTGCGCCCCGGTTAAATAAACTGACTCCAATGAATGATCTGCTAGAAAGGAGGCTCTACTCACTTTTTGTTTTGCCGTGGGGTGTTTGTTTTGAAATGAAACTGATTTTGCAGGGAAGACATGCTTCGATTGCTTTAAAACTTCAACAAGTTTATAAAATGTGATCAAATTTTAATATTACTGATTTCCAAGCGACAGCGGTTACTATAGCAACGTCAGCTTATTGCCCTTTTTAAACAATGTCATTTTTCTCAAAATCTAGTCAGACGCTTCATAATGAAACTTTCAAATTTTGTAGTACACACGTACCACTAGCTGCAGACGAAACTTCAAGAAAATTTATGACGGTTTTCGACAAAATGTTCGAGTAAATCAAAAGTCATCTTTAGAGCATGATAGGAAAAACAGTAATAAAGCAAATAATTTGCATAAAGTAAAATACTTCCAAAATGCCCTTACGTATTATTTTAAAACAGCCAGCCGTTAAAATAATAGTTGCCCTTTACTTTGCAATCGTCAACCGCCTCTACACTCTTGCCTTTTTTGGTTCACAACTGACATGATTAACAAGTGCTGACTTACCGCTTATTGAATAGCCTCGGCTGACTACCCCTCGCTATTAAGCTTTCACTCTCTGTTCTGAAAGACCCCTTCAACATGAAAGTGGAATGTCCCGGTTAATATAAAGTTAGCCGATAGGTAGGTTTCAAAAATTGAAGAACTCAAGATTGCACGAAGAAAGTCGTTATTTGTGAATGAACGTATACAAAACATCTATAAAGTAAGCCTTGGAGCTAATTAATAAACGAAGATATGAAACATTTTTCATTCATTAATAAAGCTTTTTATTCTGCTTTCTACAAACTTGAAGAAAAATCAAACAAAGCTTCATGTTAACTTCAAGTTGCTGCGCCGTTTCTTGTTTCTGCGGCGTCTTTAAAGCTTTTCTCCTCTTTAGATGCCCTATAAAATCAAATCACATTTGGATATCAGTATTAATAAAATAAACCACCACTGCCTTTTTATTTCCCTAAGGCTAAACTTACAAAGAACTACTAACTATTGACTCAGTCAGACTGTGTTTTCAGAAAACTATTACATTGCACTCATTTGTACTCTCAAATTCAAGGTTCTTCAGTCTCGGCGCGCTTTTCCTGTTTCCGTAAATATAAACTCATGAGGAGATTTAAAGTTGGTTCTTACTACTTTTCGACTTTTCAAGTTTTCAACTTACCACTTTTATATACTTTTCAACTTTTCGCTAAGAAATGGCGATTTCAGTAACTTCCGGTGTCATGATCGATAATCATTTGATTATGACAGCAAGGAGAATTCAGCAATCGTTATTATATTAACCAAGAATATCTAAGAGCCATCAACGACCCTCTTTTGATAGGAGATGTAATCACACCTGTTCACACCCTTGTAAATGTTTTTTTTTTTTTAATAATGGTCGTTTGTAGTAATCTTTATAAAGGAACTGTTACACGCAACATTTTTTCGTACAACTTGCAATTGTTTCGCAAAAAAAAAAAATTGTTGCAAGTTGCAAGTACAATGCTACAAGTAACAAACGCCGTACAACTTGTCTCGCGAAAAAAATTGCGCAAGTTGAAAAAAGTTTTCTTGCAACGTAATTAAAGGTGATGTTATACGGGACGATTCGCAACGACGATTTTTAGCGCAACAATGTTGCGCTAAAAGTTGATGCCATGTAACGTGGGTGCGAGGACGATTTTCTTCGCAACTTTTGCGTTGCGAAGTTTTTGAATCAGCTTCAATAACTTGCAACGCAAAAACACGAATTTTTCTCAAATTGTTTCGCGTAACATATACCTGTCGTTAATTTTGTTGCGCTAAAAGTCGTCGTTGCGAATCGTCCCGTGTAAGACCAAAATTCAGTTGCACAAGTGGCTGTTACACGTAAAAATCGTGCGTGCAACATGCAACAATTTTTTTTGCGAGACAAGTTGCACGAAAAATTGTTACGTTTAACAGCACTTAATTAGTTAACTTGTTACCATCCTTCTATAACTGTAGCTGTCAGTTACAATTGAATCGTCGTTGGGGATCTGATGCCTCCCCGAGAAAGACGTTCGTTGTTTCGTTCTTTTGTCGTTATAGTATACGAACTCGTTGTGTCATTTTTATGCGAATCTTACCCTAATAGGACATCCATACAGCTCAGCACGCATGCATACAAAGCCAATCCAGGTCAAAGGATGGATTCGGACAAAGCGAGCATGGAATGGTGGAAAGATATGGTGAACAACAATGGAGTCCCGATCAAAGTTGCCTCGGAAAATCTACAGACATAAAAAAAGTAATAGTAATGAAAGAAAAGTTTGGAAACAGGGGCGTTTGTCACTTGCTTACAGGCTTTGGAATTTATTATTCGGATTTTGGGAGGAAAACTCTGTCACCTTGACTCTATTCGATAAAAGCGACAATTTCCTTGTTCCAGCGGACATGAGCGGACTTAAAGTGTATATGACAGATATTTTTTATTTGCTTGATGGAATCTTCATGACGTTCTGATCAGAAAATCGAAAATAATTTTTTCGATAAAGATTTTCTTTTCCGTGTTTTAGCCGTCTAAAAGCGTCAAATTTCACTTCCGGTTGGTTACAAAACCGCGCAAGAAAAAAGACTGGTAATAGTCCACTGTGACGTCAATACAAGAATGCCGGTGTCGGGGTTTCTCGGTTCCTCGCATTTTTTGGTGCGCCCTGAGGAAGAAACATGGTTCTATTGAGGTGTGTTGTCTATGGTTGAAGCAACACGCACCAAAAAGTGGAGGAACTGAGAAACCGCGACACTGGCATTCTTGTATTGACGTCACAGCGGGCTATTTCCAGTCTTTTTTCTTGCGCGGTTTTGTTCCTCGCGAAGCGAGGGCCGAAGGCCCGAGCGTAGCGAGGTTAATAAATTTGGCGGCCGAAGGCCGCTCGGGTGCTCGGGTCTCGCGAGCTGAGCCGCGCGCAATCGAGCGAAAAGTTTATATATATATATATATATATATTTATATATATATATATATATATATATATATATATATATATATATATATATATATATATATATATATATATATATATATATATATATAGTCACTCTCGTGACTCCACAATGCAATCCAACAATGTGTAACCGTACATCCTGTGCCCAAGTTCAGGAGTTGCCATAAAGCCATTATGGTAATAACCGGGAGGGCACATTGTATACATAATTGTATATATATATATATATATATATACTGAAGATGTCGTGCAGTTGCCTAGCAACAAAAATCGCGACCGCTGACAATGACGCGCTCTCATGTTTATTCATGGAGGCGGCCGGGCTGACGGTTTACTCATCGTCGTGAAAAATGAAGAAGACCCTGAAGAAGGCAGCATTGCCGAAACGTCGGGAAAGACCATTCTACAAACAGCGTCAAATTTAACACATTTTTGTCATTTCATCATTCAGTATAACGCTGCGTGGTAATTTAAATATTTATTAGTCGTGAAAAAGTGTTTACTCTCGGTGCAGGGGGGGGGGGGGGGGTTGGAAGCCTATCCCATAATGTCTCATCACGTGACCTCGCATTTGCCAGTGATCGCCGAGGCAAGCAGTGGCTGTCAAGACACCCTTTTCAAGGCATCTTGTCTGTCGGTCTTCTTTTGTCAGGATTTGCAATGTCAAGAAAACTTCTCTTGCAACGAACAGATACATGCTTTCGTAAATTTGTTTGAAGGATGACACGACAAACGAAATTTGCGCGCGCTTGAACGCGTAAGCATCCAACTGCTTGTCCACGCATATGAGGACACTCTTGCACTGTGTTGACCAAATAAGTGCTCCAAAAAACTGAAAACCTTTGGGAAAAAAGTTCTTCTCTTAATAGCTATTTGTTTTATCCACGGTTTTAGCTAGACACAGTAGTTCTGATGTCAACGACAGGAAAAACTGTAACTGACGCGTACAGCTAGCTTGTACGCGCGATATAGCGCGCGATATAGCGCGCGCATATATTTAATTTTGCTGCGTGTTTTGTACTGATTTGAGCTTTCAGCACTGATGCATTTACCAAGATTTTTTCCGCTATCCTTTGTTCAAGATGGCTTTTGGAAATACAATGTAACCCTTTTTATACTCATTTACTTGAACTTGCTTCGGTCTAAATTCGTTTTATTCCTCAAAGAATTTTCATATTCAACTCTGCAAACGTGCGCGAATTTCCTAAATCAGCTCGCCGTCAATTCAAAGCATTGACTGAAAGTACCCACACTTTGATGGTTTTATTCAGCTTGAAAAACCTGGAGGGATCTGGAGGGATCTGATGTTTTAAGTCGTTATGATATTAAGGAATACGTTATTAATGTTAAAATGCTAGTGATTTCTAAGGATGAGAAACGAGGATTAAACTTAGAAATACAAATGAAATTCTTGCATTGTAGTTCTTTTCTGTTACCAACGAACTATTTCTCTGATTCCCAAGTCTCCCATAATTAAAACCATAAAATGAGACTACCGGCAAAATCACCGAAATATGAGATTTTACAAAAAGTTTGTTTATTCGCTTCAAATGTCGCCGGTAACTCGTTGCGTTGCATCATGGGATAGGCTTCTAACCCCCCCTGCTCTCGGTGAAACACGACCAATTTCTGATGCAAATGAGAACGAACAGCAAATACAACAACGCTAGATTGAACAAGTGGCTTGAAATCCTTTCTCGAGAAGATTAACCATCGAAACTCCGCTGGAGCGAGAACGGCGACTTGAAATTCAACGCGATCGAGCAACGAAGAAACAACGACAGCATCGATTACAAAGACTTCAAACAGCCTGACCAAATGCCTCCATTAGAATTCTGAACGAAACCGATCAGAAGAGGCGACACCGACTGGAAGTGTTAGACAAAATGATTCTGTTTATAGACGCAACGAGAGCAAACACTGATTACAGGAAAGGCTCAAAGAAGAAGAACGATTAAGAAATCTAGCTCAAATCACCGAACTTTAATCCGCTCTTTAATGCTCTTCAATTGAAACAACCTACATTTAAAGGCAAGCAATCCCTACATAAATTATTCTTTAATCTCTTTTGCAAAAAAAAAAAAAAGATTTCAAGTAGCTGAACAACTGACACGCAGATTTTCAAAAAAAAAATTAGTACTCAAACACTGGAAACTATTGTCTTAGTACATGCTGTAAATTGTGAACCATCTTCATTCATTACTTATGCCGCTCATTGTCTGGCGTGGATAAGTTATGGGAAAATATTGTGGCCGAGGCAATAAGCGGCTGGATGCGAAAGCGCTAGCTGTGAATATTGTCGCCGAAGGGGAGGTGGGTGGGCCGAAAATTCCTTAAAACTTACCGGCTTGGGTTTCTCTTTCGAAATGCCACGAATCTAAGCAGCGGGATCCTTAAATCAAGAGATATTGCACGTGGGAACTTAGCGTCCTATTACGTAACTAGCTTCCCACGAGCGGGGTTACTTAATCCACACCCGCCGGAATTCTGCGGCATATTTATGGATGAAGATAGATTATTATTGATTTTCTCGCATACATTGCTTATGATATTTGCAAAGAATATGTTGCTTCATCTTTTGTAATCAATTTCGTAATTCTCATGACCTGTATCCTATTAACTCCTGCAATCTCAACCATTCAAGCGAATAGTGAATTGAATTAGCAATTATTTGATACACAGTACATAGAACAACAGCTACAGAAGTATGTAAAGGGAACAGGTTAATTTTGGGAGATAGCACTCACAAACTTCAAAAAGGCCCACATCGCTAAAATTTTGCAGTGCATCCTCCCCCGAGCTTCGCGAGGTTCTGCGAGACACGTATTTCTAGTATATATATAATAACCCACCGGAAGTGAAATTTAATGTTTTTAGATGGCTAAATCACGGACAAGAAAAATATAAATCGATATCGAAAAACGTTTTTCGACTTTCTTATCAGAACGCCATGTAGATTCCATCAAGCAAATAAAAAGATATCTGTCATATACGCTGGAAAATACGCATTCACCATCCAAGAAAACGCGTGCGAACGACAGAATACAAACAATTTCCATGGGTTAACTAAACGGAAAACGCCGAAAAACCATGAATTTCCTCAAATTTACATGAATTCACCGTTCCAGATAATGCAGGAAAACACGAGGAGAACGCACAGAATACGCGTTATTTCCTGCGCGTTTTCTAAAAATTCACTTGAATTCACCGACCGATAAAATGCAGTAAAACCCGAGGAAAAAGCCAGCAAACGCCGGAATATAAGCAGTTTTCCGTGCCTTCACCGACCGATGAACGCTAGAAAACATGCGTTTTCTTTAATTCACCGTCCAAGAAAATGTAAGAAAACGAGAGAAAAACGTCTACGTTGCCGGAATATATGCAGTTTTCCGTGCGTTAGCCGGTCGGCGTACGCCGGAAAACGTGCGTTTTCCTACATTCACCGGCATTTACCGTCTTGGAAAACGCAGGTTTTCACAGGTTAACTGCGGTGAACGCGAAGTTTTTCGGTGGGAAAACTCCAGTTAACGCCGGAATACAAGACGTTTGCCAAGTGTTAACCGAACGGTGAACGCTGGAAAACAGGCGTTTTCCGGCGTTCACTGCAACGGAAAACTACCGGATAAACGAATACTCGAATTCACCAGACTGAAAACCTTCCGAAAATCTTGGATTTTCAGCTTGGTGAACACTTAGAAAATGCTCGAAAATGCCGCGATTTGCATTAGTTCGCCGTAAGTTTTCTGATCGGTAAAACGCCACTTTTCTTGCCGTGGATGTTTTAAAATCGCTCCGTTTACAGAAACATTTTTTTGTCTGTTCTTATAATCATATCAGTTTTTAACCCGTGAATACGCGCACCCGTAATGAACGGGTTATCGGTAACGGCGGCCAATTCACTCACTCGCTTGCTCGCTCGCTCGTTCCATCACTCAGATGTAAACTTTTTCCGCATATCTACGTTAAAATAACAAAATTTGATCTTGGTAATTAGTCAATCCTACGTGGCACAGTGTGTAAGTGTTCAGACAATAGAGCCAAAGGACGTGAGTTCGATTTTCATCGGGACGGGTTTTTTTCTCTTTTTTTTTTCGAACTGAAAATTACTGTTTTTATGGGTTTGTTTGCGTTCGACAAAAGTCGTTACATTTAATTTCCAAAAAAAAAAAAAAAAACCCCGCAATATTATGTTACCGCTCACTCGTTCCATCACTCAGCTGTGAACTTAAAAGCCCCATTCACACCAACGGTTAAACATGTTTAAATGTTGTTTAATTTAACTGCGTTTTAAGTCTCTTACTTTAACCTTTTTTAAATATATATGACTCAAACTACCTGGAATGGCAATAAAAGTCATTAAAGTTTCTTTTAGTAAAGATTTCACTACAAATATTACGGGAGGTTAGCAGGTATATTTCTGCGTATGTACCTTGAAGTAATTAAATATATCCCATACCAAGCTAGTGATCAGGGTGGCTGAATGGAGTAAAGCGCGGACTGTTAGCCGAAAGGTCCGAGGTTCGAGTCTCGCTCCTGCCGTCCTTTTTTTTTCTTTCTTCTTTCTTTCTTCTTCAGACTGAACATTATGAAAGTGATGTACCGTATTTTTCTTTTTGCGTTTGTCAAAAATCCTTACGTTTAATTTAAAAAAAATATATATATATATATATATATTGAACGGTGTCAATGTGAAAACATAAGCTTACCGCAATATTGTGTTACGCGTTAGCATTTCTTATTCACGGGTAGGCTCTTAGGAGCCTTTGAAGTCCGTCCGCGCTGTGAAGCATTCTTAACCGGAATTTTGCTTAAAAAGCGTTCGTTGTCTGCGTAAGAGGGTCAGTGTTACAAGTTACAGACAACCAAGTGAAATTCGGCTGTGACCAGCCAACCATGTCAGTCTTACAGCCGGGTGTACGCTATTTTGGAACAAGTAGCAAAGGACCGCGAACGAAAATGCTGCTAGAGAACGTAGGATAGTAGAAGATCTGATCAGCCAAAAATAGTAACACAAACATAGTGAGACCATTTGAGACTAATAACTTATAAACTACACGGTGAAAGTTTTTGTTTCCGATATATTTTTTTTAATTGGCATGAGAAACATTTTAACAATTTTTAAAAAAATTCTGTACATAAGAGCTACCTTAAATTTATGTAAAAATGACATATCTCTGAATCCTACGTACAAATATTTTTCAAAATTGACATAAATGTTTGATATGTTTATAAGACGAAAATATATAAAAATCAAAAAATTTCACCGAGCCATTTTGAAGTTATTAGCCTCAAAAGTTTCAAAACGGGGTCTTTTTGGCCAATTTTTACGTTGCCATAGTAACAAATTTTGATGTCGTAGCCACCTAAATTTGTTTATTGGTTAAGTGTTTAAAACCTGTACTAAATGTTTTCTCATAACTTTGCTGGTGTAGCTGTGATTGAATATCATACGCTCGCCAAAAAATAATATTAAAATAGTTGGCGCGTCCAAATAAATACCACAGCGAGTTGGATCTTCATCGAAAAACATTTTTTTGCGCTATGTAGAACCACAGATATAAGTCTTACACTTTAAACAACGAGCGGCGAGATCAAGTTACTTTCGCCCCGCTACTGGAGTGACATTACGCGTCGCTGAAATCTTTAAAGTTTCGCTCGACAAAAAATAATCTTAAAACAGTTGACGCTTCGAAATAAATGCCATTACGATTTGGACCTTCATCGAAACAACATGTTGCCGTTTTTAGCACTTTCCGGTGCCTTGTAGAATTAGAGATATCATGTTTTAAACAATCATTGACATCACCACGAGCGGCGTATTTTCCTCTTGTGTCTGGCAGTATTTACATTTGTGAGCGGTCAGCTCAGCACGGTAACTTACGAAGCGAACACAAGTTTCGTAAAAGGTAATATGTATAAAAGATTTTCTTTCGCTTTTCAAGTTAGTTATCTTGAAAGAAAGCGACTTTCACATATTAATCTCCTGCCTTCCTCGCTGGAAATCTTCTCGAAATCTTGAAATCTACTCGAACTCAGTGTATTGAACTTTCGTTAAGTCATCGCCGGCGTGGACACCCCGGATAATAGAAAACATATCGACTGCGCATGCTTGTGATCTTACATCCGACAAAATTTTGGATTTTTCCCGCTAAAGACGGCTGCCTCACTAAGGCTCGCCAGCAATTACGCACTGCATCAATCATCGCATCGCATTAAGGTTTGAGATGAAATTCGGCTCCAATCATCTACGGTAGTTTTTTTTACAGTCCTCTGGGGAATGAACTTCACAAATCCAGATCATCATTGGTCTCTTAATCACCCAAAACTTACATCCGACCAGAGGCCATTGATGGTCTGCTGACGAGATCAAGTAACAATCAGTACCCCGAAGGATAAAGAAGGACACTTTCACACCCAGTAGACAACATATGTCAGTCAACCTATTCCAGTCCGAATGTCATTACAACTGTATTAACCATGCCAAAACGCACCACCAAACCTCGCTCCCAAACCTCACTCCCAAATATCATCCCAAACCTCATTTTTCCAAAGTGCACATAACCCAAGCCTCGCTGTTGTCTTCAAGGCCACAATAATTACTTGCCATGCGCCAGAACCAAGAACAACTTTACATCGTATAAACTTGAGCGATTGGTATTATATCTGTAACTTTGATAGTTTTCTTGAACTTTTCCAGCGCAATCATCATCACTAGCCCCAATAGGGGTCTCCTTCCAGCCAGCCTAAATATGGGTTAGGCGGCTGTTGAGCCGATACAATCGTCAAAGGACGGATCAAATTCCTAGTCCCATTCCAGGGAGACGTAAAATGGGAGACTCCGGGGCCAGCAAGGGGGTGACAGCTGTGACCCAGAATAACTAGCGGGGAGTTTGAATTTAGATACTCCGTTTTCGCAACTGTCACTCCCAGCAGCCAAGGGTAAGCCAAGGGGTAAGTCAAGGGGAAGAAAAACTATGTTAATAAAAATAGTACGCTCAATAGTGATCAACTGACGGTCCCTTGCCGACAGAGTCATTTCGCTAAGAGACAAATGTCAACACGACATAACTCTTGAAGCTCAACACAATAATCATTGAAAAAATACTTGATAGTGATAAACTGACGGTCCCTTGCCGAAAGAATCATTTCACTGAAAGACAAGTGTCAACGTGACAATAACTTGAAACTCAACACGATGATCATTGTCATACTTTACCTTTAACTTACAGACACCTTCAATCCAACAAGAACTGTTACAGATCCTCTTTCTTTCCACGGACTATACCAGAAAGGAACTCATTACCTTCAACTTTACGTAGCACTACCTCACTTGGACATTTCCCAAATTACAGTAACTCTAGACATCATTATGACTAAATATGACCGCTGATCACGCTCCTGTATTTACATATCCCATACGGGAGTTTAATACAGTATTCGATTCAGATTTAGATTTAGTAAGTAGTCAACTAACGGTACCTTGCCGACAGAATCAATTCACTAAGAGACAAATCTCCACGTGAGAATATAACTCTGAGCTCAACACAAAAAAAAAAAAAAAAACTGAAAAACATTCATTAGTAATCAACTGACGGTCCCTTGCCGACAGAATCATTTCACTAAGAGACAATTGAAATCTGCACGTGAGGATATAACTCTGAGCTCAACACTAAAAAAAATCGTTGAAAAACATTCTGATTAGTAATCAACTGACGGTCCCTTGCCGACAGAATCCTTTCACTAAGAGACAAGCCTAATATATGCTAGTTTCCAGCAACTACACGTGGTGACAACATTTGACGGCGAAAAATACCTCTCACAACAGACCGTTTTCATAATTACGTCACATACTACAACTACCAGCATTCCTTGCGCATAGCGTGGGAGTCTGGAAATGTCTCTCAGACTTTCTGAAGAAGACGTGCCTGTGGCGTCATTTAAAGGAAAAGAACCAGAAGAAAAGCTGTACTTTGTTGTTTTTTAGATAAGCTGAGTTGATTGAAAAGCCTAGTTTTCAAGATAAGTTTTACGTCTTTCACGGCTTTCGTGTTGTGACGCATACGTGTTTATAGGCACGAATATAATCGAAGTTTCACGAATCGTGTGGCTTATAATTTTTGACAGTTTTAATTACAATTTCACTGACTATATTTAGATACTGGTACGTATTAGTTTTACCTTCACATGACATGGTTTTCAATAAGATTTGTAAGAACTTTTATAAAGAATTTCAAGCCATGGTAGGTAAGGTAAAAACTGTGACTGAATGCCTAAAACCTAAGTTTCTTACTCTTTTCAACGCAATGTGTCTACAATACAATTTCTTAAATAATGACTAACATTATTAGAAACAGTATTTCACAAACCGAGGGTTTCTACGAAAATTCTACCTATTATAAAACAGCGACAGACTTACATAAAATACAGCTATAAAATGGCAGAGAATCGTGGAGTTCAATTCAGCTGAAAAAGTATGCGGCTGAACAGAGCGAAAAGCGGTCCGATTTGAAAGAACTACCATCAATGCAGTCCAGTTACAAAAATTAATGCATTTGGACACGAATAAACGTTGAAGAAATCGTTACCTGCACTCGATGTGGCTTTTCAGTCTACTTTAGCACCAACCTTTCCAAAAACCATGTTTTTTTAAACCGGTTGAATTGTTGTCTTGTTGTTGTTTTGACATCGACCATTCGCTATAAACTGAACCCGCATCTTTAGACCAAACATAAGCTGTTCTTTCCTCAATTAACAACGGCTTTTGAGCTGCAGAGAGAGTCTCTGTTCCAGTTCATAAATAATTTCTCCACTGAGTTCGACAAAAACTCGCACTGATAACAACCCATGGTGCGAAAAGATGCTTACAAACTTGCTCGTTTTAGCTCCTACAGCCGTTATGGTGAGATTTTCGGTTTCAATCCGTTTCAAACAATATTTAGGAACAATTTCGAGGAAGTATAAATCATCTGATACCATATTTCAAAGCCAATTATAAGCCGAAGGCATTTTCACAAATTAAAAGTGTGCTCGTTCGTTTTCTCCAGATCGAGCGGTTTCATCGTGCATTTGAACAGCTTTGTCAAGGTGAACAGCGACGAACGGCAACATTTTTCGTGCCCTTTTTCGTTCAAGTCGCGTGATCAAGTATATTTTTCTTTCTTCTCTTACTCTTTCTTCATTTTTCTTTTATTCTTAGTGGTTCGTGGTTTGGTTTTAAATTTTAAAATTTATTTTCAATCAGCCTACTTTCCTGATCGGAAGTGGCCGCCATGTTTATTTTGCCAGTGTTCGTGTTTTGCGCGAAGGTTCGCGCAAAGGGTCGCGCGAGACTCCCACGCTATGCGCAAGGAATGCTGGTAGTTGTAGCACAAAACATTCGTGGTCATCGTTCATGAGGTATTCATGGTTAGTGAATGGCTAGTGAAAAAGGGGCTGGCAAAGCTTTGCAGTGTTTTTGAAGGTTTGTATGGATAGTTAAATATGTTAAATAAATTTTATAAATCGTAGATTTTTAAAATATAGCTTCAACTGCCGTTCAACGCGTACCGAGAGGCTGACTGTATTGCCAGTCTATTAAATGTACGCAGATCTTAAACGGCCATCGATTGAAAGGAAAAACACTGTAAAAGGAACAAGAACCCTCTCAAACAATAAATTCATTACGGAAACATTTGTCACTTGCTATGAAAGGTTGCTATCACACGAGGAATTACTCAATTAAAAAAAATATTGAAAGGTTAATCCCCAAACAATAACAAAATTCATTTCGACCTGGTGTCCACAGGAGTGCCGTAAAATATCAGTTGCAAAGTATACGCGGTTCAGTTGAGTATATTTCTCGAGGAAAACACTAGCTAGAATAAATCAGAAAAACTGATTGCAAAGTCTATTTTTTATTCTCACTAAAACATTTTATCGTTAGGAAGGGCATTTGACAGTCAAATCCAGTGCTAGGATGGGGTATTTAAATGCCATTTTGGCCCAAGGGGGCGGGAATTTGAACAAGTCGATCGTCAAAAGTTCAAATGCCCGGGGCATTGCCGGGGGGGGGGGGGGGGGGGGGGAGGGAGGGTATGTCGATGTTTCGAATTAATCGGCGCATTGCGTTTTAGCATTTCTTATTCACGGGTTGGCTCTTAGGAGCCTTTGATTACTGACTTCATTGGTTTGTTAAGAAGTCTTTTGAAATGTAACAGAAATAATTCACGGCTTGGAAAGAAATAGACGAGTGTGGATTTAATCGGGAATCAATAAATTAAATATTAAAAGCGAGTACACAAAAATTGGTAGTATCAATCAACGCGTCTTAGAGTCTCATGTTCATGAGTATAGCCTACGTGTAGCCTCTTGTTATTATTAATACTGTTCGCAGTCTGTCAGGTGTTAGTGTAGAAATATGTGCATCCTTATTTGCATCTCGTAATGAATAAATTAACCTAGCAAAAAGGTTTATATAAGTGACTCAATTGTCTTAAAATCGCAAATATCCTCAAAACAATTTTGATATCCTGTTTGATATATTCCTTTACAATTTTGTCTATTTTTTGAAATTTTTTAATTAATTAGCACTGTGAAATCTATGAAACAAGCTTTTAACAATAATAGTGTCATTATGTATACCTTCTTTTTGCCGCGCATTGTGTAATGAACCCAGTAAGAACCTGTGAGGCTGTAAGATATCGAGTAACTGGTTACCCAATAATTGCCATCTTGCCTTCCTTGCGTCGCCACTTTAGTAACGGTGGTGGGATTTCCAAGATCGATCTGTAGCCATTCTTTGTTGTTACTTGTCTTCGCACACCAGGCTCCTGCTTTTCCAGAACTAGCTACCATATTCAAACGGCTAAGTTTTGCTACGTGGTTACTGCTGTGAATAGTCGAGGCAGTTAAGGCGCCATCAAGAATTCGGCCATCTTCCATTCCAAGCGACATGGAGCAATGATATCCTATGAACAGAATCAAAACAAAATCAAAATCAGAATCAAACAGGGGCATTCACATCTGATTTTGTCTATTTTTGTTTTAGCTGCCAAGGCTATGTTGATCTGAATTATGTGGGTTTTCGCAAAAATGACAGAGTGCGGATATAATTCATTTTAGTTTATTACAAAGGTAATTCTCATTAGGAATACTAACTTTTATTGTTTAAGGGCAGGGTCATGCTACATTTACATTTACATTTATATGTATTAGGTCGGTAAAAACCGTTAGGTTATCACACCAACCGTAAAAATAAAGACAAACAAATAAATAAATGAATAAAAATAAGTAAATGAATAAAATACAGATATATCAATATGTAAAATAATGATATAAAAGTTAAATAAAGAAGACTATGTGAACTATATATAAACTATATATAACTATTATTTAAAGTGAATCGGTTTCATAGAGTTTCAAATTAATTAATGTGGTCTGTATTGCTCAAAAATCATTTAATATTTGCTTGTGATTTAAAGTTAATTTTAGGTTTTAAGCTCATAATTAAAGAATATATTCTTTTAAGACAGACAAGAATTACACAATAAAGGGTAAATAACGCTCATTTAACTCAAGGCATTTGACTTAAGGTTAAACTCTCCCCTACCACTGCCTTACGCATGTTCACTCTTCTACAACCAATGATACAATCCAATACTAGGGGCTATGGGCGTTGTGACAGGGTTATGAAGCAAAACCAGGAGTCCCATCATTCCTTTTTTCTTTTATGGGGCACGTTATCTCTTTAATCTAAAAGACTAACTGCAAAATCTATCTTTAGTTATTTTAAAACGCGGAGACAAATTCCTTTTAAACTAGCAGACACAATTTCCTCTTTGTAATAATTATCAAACAGATATTCCTTAATCTATTTTGATATGAAATGAAACCACCCTACGCGTCGTAAACTAATGCAGAAGATTAATATTCAATATAAAAGGGATGGGCTGATCTACAACGACGTCACTAGTGACGCAAAATCCATTGTACTTATTGTTCAATGTCAAACGTAGAGCGTGGGGCCAACGCTTAAAACACTCATTTAAAACCAAAATTTTAACGGTGTTTTACTTCTTCATTGATGTGGTACCAAATATCTTTAAAAACATTTTATCCATTCATTTACAAATTACCTTCGTGACAGCCATAAACCTCTGCTCTCATGCAAGTGTGTCCTGAATACGTCTTGGGGTGGAAACGAAGATAGCGGGATTGAATTGGGGAATGCAAAGAATGGTAAACTGGCGTATTTCGGTCAATGTTACCTCCAAATACCTGGTATATTCATAAAAAAAATATATAAGCACTTCTGCGACGAGTGCCAAAGTTCAACTATAGATAAATATATGAAATAAAAGTGCAAAACATAATTCTATTTAGGTTTGATCTTAACTAGAGTTCTCTGTTTATCTTCTCCAAAAAAGACAATTACTGGTCATACCTTAATGTGTCCGTCAGCAAGTCTGTACCAGGCCCAATGAGTTCCATCAACGCTGTACGACAAACTATAGCTCATCACCCAATTGTTATTGTCATATCTCCCCTGAGTCGCCACCTTGGTAACTGTAGTTTCCCGCCCAAAATAAACCTGTAACCACTGCTTGCCATCGTTAGCTTTGGAGCACCACGCCCCGGCCTTACCTTTAGCGGGGATTTTGTTTAGGCGGGAAAATTGAGGAATGTAATTGGGGTGGTAAATTGTCGATGCTGATAATGCACTGTCAGGAAGATGGCCACTCTCCATTCCCAGAGGAAGAAAACAACTTCGAGCTGCAGCGGAAAAAGAATTGTCAAATTATAGAAAACACATATTAGCGTGAACATTTTAACTTATGTACTAACGTTCCTACTGAATAAAAATACATCCTCGCAGTCTAAAGCAAATAAAACGATATTCGTATTCAATAGCAGTTTTTGAAAACTTGTATCGTCCATATTAAAATCTCAGTCTCGCCCTGAGAAAAGTGATCTGTTAAAAGAGTATTTCAGTAATAACCTGATGTTGGCATGACGTTTCGTCAACTAATAGCCACGTCCGTTTCTTGAAATATGAGGTGAAGGGTTGTTTATAGTCTTATCGTTATCGAGAAAAATAATTCAAGCAACTGAAATGTCTGGAAGGTCGGCGAGTATTTCAGCGTAATAGGACTTTATCACGCGGCGGCCATGTTGACTCCCCGGAGAATAAAATGCTTTGTTTTTGCCCGCCCAACCTCGTTTACAACTTTTTCATTGCGAGGCTGGGCGGCGTAAATCTTTTGTTTTTATACAAAATTGCAGGGCGTGATAAAGGCCTATTTGCGCCATAAGAATAACTACTAAAATAACTACGCCGAATGTACAGAAAGGAACTGATTTGCTTACCATTTTCGCAGCCATATATTTCCACTCTCATTGACACGTGACCATGCGAAGCTTTAGGGTGGAAACGAATACTTCGGGCAAAAATCCTTGTATCAGGACTGAAGAAATGTTTCACTACAGTTGTTCTGTCGCTGTTACCAAGAAAAATCTGGAAGAGAAATCATTTATGACTGCGTGAATGAACTGAATGACTGAATTCACGTATAAATCGGTAAGTCATTCGTTCGTTCGTTCGTTCGTTCGTTCGTTCGTTCGTTCGTTCCTTCGTCCCTTCGTTCGTTCGTTCGTTCATTCATTCATTCATTCATTCACTCACTCGCTCACTTACTCATTCATTCATTCATTCATTCATTTGTTTATTCATTCAACCTGAGTCAGTCAGTTAATCAATCAATCAATCAATCAGCCAGCTCGTAAGTCAGTCAGTCAGTCAGTCAGTCAGTCATTTGGTCAGTCCAGCTGTCCGTCAAGTGATTCTCTAATAGACGAAATAATATTTCACCAAAAAAGGCCAGATACAGTCGACCATCCCGTAAACGACCACCCACGGCAAAGCCAAGGTGGTCGCTTAACAGCGGGTCTTCACTTTGAATCATATGAATCTATAGTAATTTAAATGTACAATGCACCTACCAGCGAAAATTGTTTCATCATATAAAGGTTTTTATGCTAAGGAAAAAACTTTGTACTGTAACACACTATTCATTTTGCGTCTGTAGTGGCATCAAAATATGGGCGAGTGGTCGTTACCAGAGGTTAAAAAAAATTGAAAAATTAAATCATTAGCGTTGAAAGTGGTCGCTGTCGCTTACGAGAGGTGTTCGCTTGCGAGACGTTTCAAATATAATAATTGGACTGGCAAAATAGTTGGTAGTTTGGAAAAGTGGTCGCTTGCGATAGGGGCCACACATGAAGATTTGACTGTAATCACTTGTTGTCTATGTTTACACGGTGGAATACCTTGGCTTGACTGTTTTCCTTGACGAAAACCCAGTTGAAGTCGTCTGCAGTGTAAGCCACTGAGAACTTTGTCACCCACTGGTCACTGTCATGCCGCCCCTGAGTGGCCACGCCTCTTATATTGAACATGCGACCCAGCTTAATCTGGAATTAAAACACGATCATATTTTAAACAATGGTGACATTTTGAAATAATTTTTCAGTGGTGTATTATCGTCAGGAGCTCTAATGTCACTTGAAATAGGATAAATATTTAAATTAATAAAAGCCAATAGGAATGTATACCGATAAATCCTGCCAGCCCTGAAACTGAGAAGCCTAAAAAGGGGCTAAAAAGGCATTTCCTAACCTGAAGCCATTGGTTGGCATTATCCTGTTTAGCAACCCAACAATATTTCCCGCCATTTGGTAGCAAGTTGAGTCTCGCTCGGTTTGGAAGGTAGCTGGCACTATAAGAGGAAGATGCAGTGAACGCTTCTTCAGAAATCCTACCGTCCTCTACCCCCACGGGCATCAAGCAGGTCTTTACTGGAAAAAAATAAAATAAAAAGAATGTCAAAATACGTAAAGACAGTAAGGGTCAGTTATTTAACGATGCAATGAGACCGCGGTTTAGAGCGATTTTCGGTTGAGTGTACTTTTGAAAGTAATTTTGCGATTGCTTTGGTTTTGATCGCTTCGTTTTGTGATTGGTTAAAACATTTCCCGCCACCTTCTCGACCAATCAGAAGTAAAACCAAAGTGCTCGCACGCTTTTTCTCGCGTTTGGCGCCGCTACATGTATTTGCTACGAAATCTGATTGCTTCATTTGATTGTCTGCGTCTGTTGTGATTGGTCCAAGTAATCACTTTGGTTTTGGCTTTTGTCCCTCCCGCTTCCGGTCTTTCCATTCCAGTTTTCCAATTTTTCTTGTTGTGACATAACTTAGTGGCACGTGATAGAGTTGTGTTGTGAGTTCGAGTTTTGGCGAAGTGTGCACGTTGTTCTGACAGTCCGGAAGTGTAAAAGCGGAGTATAAATCTTCAATAAACCTGTTTTGTTCGAACCAGCGAGTTGTGTTAAACGTCGTCCCATCGACAGCTTTACTACATTCAATTGAAAACCGCTCTAATACAAATATTGCACCATCTATCCAAAAGTGGGTCATTTTAAGCTAGGTAGATTTCTCTCTAGTCTTTAGTCAAGAGTAAGTTTCTTTAGTCTGTGGCTTTGTGCTATATGCCTTCTTCACCCTGTTAACAGTAAATAACGTTTAAATATTATATAGGGCTCGCCCGATTTAAATTGGTTTAATTTTAGACGGCGGTTTTGTTAAATACCGACTACATTTTGTTTTAAATGACCGCACCTAAACGTTTTCTGCCTGCACACTGAGCTAAAGTTGGAATGGGAAATGATCCCAGCGGAAAAATGAGAACAGAAATATTATTTCAGGCTTGTATACCCGTAGCTTGCTCATGCTATTTTGAAAACTTAAAAAATGAACTCCTACAACGTGATTTTCGACATTAAAATAATGACGCAGTTTATATAGTGCATCATAATGAATAAAAAGGAGGTACCATTTCGGCAGCCATACAGTTCAGTTCGTAGACAAGGGACATTGTGATTATGAGTCTGTGGATGGAAGCGGATGTAGCGAGCCTCGATGTGGGGCTTTAAGGAATGCGTTATCACTGTGTTCCTGTCAGTGTTTCCAGCAAAAACCTGAAATAAAAGGAAGTCAGTGACAAATAAAATGTGCGTGTTAGTCAACAAGGCACTGCACAATGTTAACATGGCATGGAATATATATAGAAAGGACAACAGTGAAACTAAAACTCTTTCGAATCTCCCCAAAAAAGACCTAGATCCTCACGCATACACACGCAATAAAACAGGGAAAACATGATAAGGCATTTGTATTGTATTTTTATTCCTGATACCATTCCTAATAATATGTCGAACTTCGTTACATTTCCATAAAAACCCTTATAATTTACACTGTTTCGTCACACGGCTTCTCACACAAAGCGCCGCTGTATCTCACATGCACTAGAAGCTTGCTTTCATTGGTAACCTATGATTAAAACCTCTCTTATCGCGTTCGAAGAACGCAATCTTAATTTCGTGTTGGTTGTCCCGTGGTTCATGTGCAGTAAAGTTTGAGATTTTTTGGTGGTCGGTCTTCCAAATGACCGCCCCTATTGTTTTTTTTTTCAGGGGCTCATTTCCGCCGGAAATTCCTTCGAACGCGTCTCCATAATCTGTGACTACTGCTAGTTTATTACCTTATCTACTGCACGTTGTTTGTACCAAGTCCAATGAATCCCGTCCACACTGTACGACAGTTTGTACGTTTTAACTCTCTCATCGCTGTTGTATCGGCCTTGTGTTGCCACCTTTGTCACAGAAGTGATTTCCCCCAGGTCGATCTGCAGCCACTGATTTGTACTTTTATGTTTTGGGCACCAAGCACCCACATGTTTGCCGTCGGTCAAAAGGTTGAGTCTTGCAAGGGAAGGCCTGTGGTGGTTGTTGTAACTACCTGAAGCTGTGAATGCACTGTCGGAAATGCGCTTGTCCTCCAAACCAAGCGGCATTGAACAACTGTGAACTGCAAACAAAATTATTGGAGATCGAATAAAGTATTGTTATACATTAAAAAGCCAGCTGAGTGTGAACATAATGCTACTGTAACGAGTATGTAGCATGTTTACAGACCGTGGGTATACGGAGTCATATCAGGACCGTAGCTAGCTGGGGGGCATGGAGGGGGGGGGGGGCAGCTGCCCCCCCCCCCCCCCCCCCGGACCTGTTGAGCCAGATAAATCAAGTCTGTGGGTGGAGTTGTTTTCTTTAGACTCAGTTATTTTTGTTTGCCATTTTCATGGCCGAGAAATTGGTTGGTTCACGGTGTGCGCAAATAGTAAGCAAAAGGAAGCAAAACCAATTATTTAAATTGGCGTGTATATGCACTATTTGCAAGGTTCACTCTAATTTACAGAGAGTACCTGCCATGGCGCACCTGCAACTAGTAGTGGAACTGGTAGTGTTTCTTGTGAAAGATCCTTCTCTGCTCTGCGTCGTCTGAAGCTATGGACACGTTCTTTAATGACAGAAGAACGCCTTGGCGGCCTCGCAATGATGCGTATTCATCGTGGAACCAACTGCACGCCAACGCCAAAGGATATTTATGAACGGAAATCAAACTGGACACATCTTTCATAGGTGAATTAGCCGAACCATCATGCAGTATTGTGAAATGTTTAGTGTACTGGTGCTTGAATATACGGTGTGTGTTTCAAATTAACAGTACCTCAGAAATAAGCACTTGTAAGAACCGAAAACAACTGTCTTTTCACACTTATTCGAGGTCGATTTTTCGGATACATATCTCATGACAAGTGCTGAAAATAGCGTTTCGGAGCCTCCAAATTTGAAAATTTTCGGGGGGAGGATACCCCCAGACCCCCTACAAGGCTCCTGCCTTCGGCACTCGCGATAATGCCCCCCGTTACAAAAAACCTAGCTACGGCCCTGCATATGTCTTGACAAGACAGAAACACACTGCCACACCGAGAGATTTTTGAATGCCAGAACTTATGACACGATTCCTGACATAATTCAAACTGAGATCATTTCTCGTAAACCCATTGTTTGCATTGTTTTCAGTTTTGAAGTGAATATTCTACATTTATTTTCATTTATTGTCTTCATTTAATCAGTGCCACACATACATCACAAACATGGTACTATGCATTCACGCAAAACTGAGTATTAAGTACAATATTAAACCCTTAACCAAAATGGCAACCGAAATTGAAATAAATCTGTAAGATAAATACACCCTAAAGCAAGAAAATCTTGGCTTAATTAGTAATAAGATAAATTTTCGTGGCAATACACTACGATTTCTTTGATAAATTATGATGATCTAAAACATGTCTGAATTTAAAAATCTCAACGCGCTTACCGATACGCACTAATAAAAATAACTGACTAATTCACAAACTAATTAAATAATTAAGGGTAAAAATGATTACTTAAAAGAAATGTTTTCAGTGTTTTTTAAAAAATGGCTACTGTCTGAGATTGTTTTATAGATGTAAGTAGCGTGTTCAGTTCGGGGCGTAAAAAGAAAAAGCTGTCAGTGGCTTTAAAAACTGTGGGTATACGCCATTCCCCCAGTTATGCAAACATCGGCTGTTAATTTCTTAATTTTCGTATTACGCATTCGACTGAAAAAAAAACCCCTCTAAATTAATGAATATTCATACAAATATAGACGTAAAAAAATTCTTTATGGTTCTGGTATCAATTTTCCGCCCAGAGACATTTCAAACCGTTTGAATTTGCGGGAGCCATTTGGAGAAGGGTCTATTTGCTAAAAGCAAGATGTTTCTCTGAATTAGATAAAACCAGAAACCAATAAGTGGGTTGAAACAAATATTCAGTTTTTGGTTAGTACCATATTTGAAAACCCTTCAGTCTCTCGAGATTAGAAGCAAGTTGTTCTATTAAAATGATTGGTTAATATTTTTATCTTGATTTTCCAAATATGGCTGTAACAACTTCTTAGAAAATTGAATATTCGGAAGCTTGTTTTGAAGCGCACAAGACAGACAGTTGCACGTTTCAACAAACTTATGGGTTTCTGAGTAAACATAAATCAAGGGCAATGTTGGTGGGGATGTGAAAACACTATAAATTGCTTATCCGATTTCCCCGACTTTGCATTCAAATTTCTTTGTGTTTTTATTCCATATTATTGTCAGTTAAGCTATCCATTAGATTAACACACCCAGTTCATGTGAAATTTTGATTAATTGTATGACACTCGTGAATACTTTAGATGGGAGTTTTTTCTTTGAAATTAGTACTCGACTAAATGAACATACCATTTCGACAGCCATACACTTCAGCTCTCATACAAATATGTCCATTCCAGGATTTGGGGTGAAAGCGAATGAACCGGGCATTAAATGCTCCCACTAGCAAGTGTTCCACAATTGTATTTCTGTCCTTATTTCCGGAGAAAACCTGATTTCGATAATTGAGATTAAGTTATAAAACAATGATAAAAGTAGAAATTAGCAAGTTTCTTATCTTTGCGGCGATGTGCGAAAATTTCAAAAACCAAGAGTGGATATTTTACGTAGTGTTTTTTCTAGATCTACAGGTAGAAAAAATGCGAGCAATGAGTAAAATGTCCGCACTTATTATCTGTTAAACCATCAAATAAGGGATTTATTATTAGACTGAAATTCCTTTTATACCGAGATACTGAAGTATAATACAGCAATCTAGTGTGTAATACACTTGGATTTTTGTGTGATCTCTTTTCCTCATACGGTAAAATGACGTCACAGTCGAATAATAAAGAGAGTTTTCATATACCGTAAAATCTCTATTAAGCCCCCTCCCCCAATCCCTCTCAAAAAAAAGCCCCCTCTCTCCAAAAAGCCCCCACTTTTTGAAGTAAGAAATTCATTAAGCCCCCCCCCCCCCCCCCCTTTCCTTTACAACTCAGACAATCAAAAATATAACGGCTGACCGTATAACCGGTACATTTGTACTATTCCAATCCGGGGAAAAATTCATATACAACAGTACTCGCGAGCTTTGGGGAGAATATAACCGGTGGTTGTATTACAAATGATCGTTATTATGGTAATCAATGAGTGGTGAACTGCTTGTGTTTCGCTAAATTGTAATAAGCCCCCCTCCCCTCAAAAGCACTTGAAATAAATAAGCCCCCCCCGGGGGTGGCTTAACAGAGGATTTACGGTACCTATTAAATAGCAGCGACAGACTACATCAAATAGAACACAATAACATGGTAGAGAATCATGTCTGTAATGAGTTCTATTCCGAATTGTAAAACAAACTGAACAAGCACAGGCCTGCAACGCGAACTCAGGATTTAACTAAAAGGAGGGGCCGAAGGACTGGTGTAAATCCTACCTCAACCCCCCCCCCCCCCCTCCCTCTATTTAAAAATGTTTGCTGTATTATTAATGTTAAATAAATTCAAGAGAGATAACTGTATCAATTATATAGTTTTGTGACGCAGTTTATTCAAGCTGTTAGCAATGGCAAATATTTCTCTTTACTCGCTTGAATACTTAAAAAGATCGTTCAAGAACACTATAATGTGTGCCACAATTTCATATCCGGCGCTCCCTGGTGGGATATTAAATTGTTAGTTATTACTTACCCACGTGACACTGTTCTCTTTGTACTCAGCCCAATGCATCCCGTCCATGCTATAAGAGAGAGTGAACTTTGTTACCCACTGGTCAGCGTCTTGCCGTCCTTGTGTTGCTACTTTAGTTACTCGTACCAGCTCCCCGAAGTCAATTTGAAGCCATTGTTTGCCGTCGTTCGTTTTTGCAGCCCAAGACCCATAACCTTTACTATCAGCCTGTATGTTCAATCTCGCACGTGCTGCGTTATGTTTGACTGCAGATTGAGAAGAAGCAGAAAATGCTGCGTCTGGTACATGGCCATTTTCCAAACCGAGAGGAAGGGAACAGCGGTAAACTGAAATGAAAAAGGAAACGTCATAAAGTTTTGGCTTCAATTGTATTTTTGAGGAAAATGTTTTTAATTAATTGATTCCTTCAGCAATTTTAAAACAACACAAACAGTTCGATTTATTCAAGAGATTTTTTTTTTCTTTTTTTTTTGGTCCTAGTTCAACTAAAAACAAGGATTTTCTACTGAGGAGGAATCGTTCATAGAGATAACAATTATTGCGTTAATAATTCTTTCCAACAACATTTCATTGCAAGGTAGGTACTCAGGGCTAGTAAAATTAACGAATTTCAAATACATAAATTAATATCGTTCGAACCGGTTGAATAAAATAATTAGTATTTCTACATCAAACTTACCTAAAAAAGGATTTGTGTAGATGCTTCTTTTGTGGTACAACAACTTGTTATCTTCTTCGTGGTTTCCATGGTTGGCAAGCAACTGAAAGAATTAGCCGAAAAAAAATACTGTTAAATTAGGAGTGGTTTTGGACTGACAAAAGCAATTTTCCCTATTTGTTTTGAACGTATTTTAAAGGCTTGTCTTAAGGTTACAGTGTACCTTCGGGGGTGTCTCCAGTATAACAGCTCTAGCGTCTTTAGATTACACTTAATATACCCAAACCCGGATATCAAATTAAAGCTTATAGAGCTGGCTATCTAAATATGGAAACCATTTGGTAATAAAATGAATTGTCGAATTTTTTACGACGTCGAAATTCGAACGTCCGAATCAGCTTTAAAACGCTATAACTCAAAGCGATTATTGTATTTTGCTAATTTGATTTGTTCTCGGATTTCCGGACACGAAGCGCTAAAAAAACGTGTCGGCGATTTCCCATATTCAATTGCAGTGAAAAGTTACAGAATATTTTCGAAAAAGGGAGAAAAAAAATTGGAATGATCGCACGGAAATGGATCTTGACGAAAAAGTTTTCGGAATTAAGAAATTCGCCGACATGTTTTTGTTGATTATATGTTAGCCTAGCTTCTGTCCAAATTTGAGGAAAATCGAACAAATTCCCTTTGAGTTGTAGCTCTTTAAAGTGTCCCCAACAAGCGAAAAATTAACTTTGAGAAAACAGCGCTTAAAAAAAACATATCGCTTCATAAACAAACTCCGCCCACAAAAGTTATACCGTCATTTCTCCGTCAATTTTCACTATTTTTCGATAATTTTTTTTTGGATGAAAGTTCATTCTGTAAACTTTATTTTAACGCCGAAAAAAATTTTCGATAAATTTTCGATCTGAAGGTACACTGTAACCTTAAGCAAAGGAAAGTTTTTCAACGATTGAGCTCTTCGAACTCCTTTAATACTCTGTAAACCGTCTTGATTTTTTTAACTAAGTGACCAAACTTTCTGCGGTCCAGTTTTATATCTTATGAACTGAGCAGAATCATTTTATTCTCCTATCATTCGAATGCACTGCGCAACGATCCTAAACTCAATTCAACCGAAAGTACCATTTGATTCGTGTATTTCATTAATTTCCTCTTATGAAAACCTTTTTTGTAGCATTTCAGCATTTCTGTCGCTGTTAGCAGAAATCAGGGTTTACTTCGGTGTTAAAACTTGTGACTTTTTTCTTTGTTTTCTACCTTTGTTGTCTTGCACTCTATTGTTTCAGTACCTTTTGCTTTCTTTGTTTTACGTCACTCGTAAGTTGGAGTTGAATCGGAAGATGTTTGTACTTATGTTATCGCTTACTTATCCCTGGTTTAGTTGTCTTAGGCCTAGGGCAAACGTCGAACTTAACATGTGCCGAATCTAATTCAAATGAGCAAGAACAATAGATTTTGCTCATTTGCATTAGATTCGGCACATGTGAAGTTCGACGTTTGCCGTAGGCCTTATTCAACGGATTTTCCATGATATGACAAAAACGTAATGCTGATGAAAATGAAAGATAAAAGCAAAATCTGGATGTAGATAAAATAGATTGTTTTCGCACCTTCCAAGAAGTTTTTTCGGCGTGAGAGAGAAACATCACCACGGCGAACATTAACGCATAATTTGTCAAGAAACGAGCCATGCTTAGAGTTCTCAATAGCCATAACCAAAGGGAAACTACAGACTTACGGAAGTGAGCACTGCTTTAAGTTCATTAGACAATTGTTTTATAAAACTTGAAATTCGTCGTATGAATTATTTGCAAAATATTGTTTGCATGTTTGAAAGTAACATTTGTTTACGCTTTATTAGGAGATTATTGTTCTAGAGAACCTGAAATTTCTCGTAAGAATTAAATGATATGCATGCTGTCCATTGTATTACGGAACTTGAAATTTTGGCTTGTGAATTATTTGTAAACATTTGCTTTAGAGAACTTGAAAATTCTGAATTATCTACAGACTATTGTTATAGGGAACTTGTAAGAAATATTCCAGGCGTCAGATTTTCTCTATAGAAAATGCGTGGCATACACGAGTGTAGGATAAACGTATGGAAGAGAAAACCAATAAATCAGTATTTTTCAGGAGCCAGTACGTTTTCTTGTTGCACAATATTTCTAAACTCCTGCGAGGGAAAAAATTCTATCTGAGTTTCTTTTAATTTAGAAGAACATTTTGATGTCTCCCTTACCTTTGCTCCATAAACAATACCATAATTTCTTGTTTCTCACATGCACATTCGTAAAACAGGTGTCTGATTTGATTCTGGCTGCGATTCAGTGTAAATATATTAAAAGCGTCAGTTTGGAAGCCAAAGAAAGATTCTACCATCTGTAAGGTCGGAGTGATCAACTGAAGGTCCCACTTGGCAAATTGATTTAAACAGCGACATTTTTTGAAAAATTAACGCTCTCTAAAGAGCTCTTATTGAGCTCAAATTGAGCCATTTGCTTGTGTCTGTGAAGGTATTTCCTACCTTCCCAGAAATATCTTTGGTGTGGGAAAGAAACATCAATAACGCGACGATAATAGCATTTATCAAGTAAAGAGCCATTTAAAAAAAATTCTCATGCATAAAGTCACATTTTTATGTCTTGACAAACTAAGCTTTCCAGACTGAAGAACAGTGCTTTGAATAAATTTCATTGGGCTACTATTGTTTTGGGGAACCTGAAATTTCTCGTACGGATCATTAATTTTATTTACAGCCGGAAGTATTTTTCTCAGTTGATCTTGAAAAACTACAAAAAAAAAATAACCCCAGGATTTTTTCGAGATGAATTTTGTTCAGTCTTGTTGCCATTACTCTGTTTTGCCATTTTATACTGTGAGGGTGCGAAGAACGTGCTCTCTTATTAAACTGCTCTTAATATTTCGAACGCAGACCTGGGAAATGAAGGATCGTAGTCAGTTCTCAGTAGATAACAATTCATGATTTTGTTAGAATGTTGTGGACGCGGTAAACCTAGAGTTCGACCCGTAAACAAAGATGCCCACTAATGTTCTGTCCTTAGTTCGACCTCAGGTAATCTAATGACTTTGAGGAAACACTCGCCTAATTGCCAGTTTGAGTTCATTAACGTCTTTCTTTTAAACATCAATTGAAAGTTTTAAAACAGCCGTAGTTTTCGAAAATATGAACCAACGTTAATCTGACTAATAAGCACTTCGAAGGAACTCTTGGCAACTGCTTTTTTTCCAGTTGTGTTATCAACCGGCAAGTACAACAGTAATGCGACAAAGAACATCGGCAAATCTGAGGAATCCAAATCAGTTTTGATTTTAGTAGTGTTCAAATGTTATTGCATCATGAGACACCAAAACTATAGGCTAATATTCACGTCTTTAGAACTTGATTGAATGAAATTTGATTTTAGTAACTTCCATCAGTTGGAAAATTTATTTTAGTTATTGAGTTGCAGCTTCGACCTGATACCATTTTTGCGTAGCAATTCAAGGAATTCGGATAACGACAAAATATTTCAAGTGAACTTAAAAGTAGGGGGCATCGCTGACCTTGAAATGGAAGATTAGTTTGCGGGAATTTGAGCAAATTTTTTGCTTGTTTTGTTACCGGTAAACCAGGCGCTACTGAAGTCTGTAGGCTAATCTTCGCTTCTTCAGAAACTTAATTTTATGAGGTTAACGAAATTTGATTTTAGTTTCTTCCATCAATGTAACAAAAATTAATGTAACAATCAATGTAACATCAATAAAACATCAATGTAACAAAAATTAACAAATGTAACAAAAATTAATTTTCAGATCAACCTCTCACGAAATACATAATACATTATATTAACAATATCTACAAATATACAATACATAAGCAATGTAAAACATAGAATCCTCTAACTGCAAACTAAAATACTCTGTATGACCTTTTGTGTATGTTTTGTGTGTATTATATTGTATTGTATAGCACTATATGTATGTATGTTAATATCACTATATGAAGATTAAAAAAAAAAATTTATTAGTTGCAGCCTCAATCTAGGGTTATCATTTTAAACTTGCGTATGTAAGTGAATTCAAAGAGTTGTGTGGCCGACAAAATATTTAAGTAAAATGGTAACTCTTTAATTTCCCAAAAATCATCAAAGAAATTGTCAAGAACGAGGAAAACAACTTAAGCCTGCATGTGACGCTATAAAAACCCGTATAGCTGGGCAAAAATCGGGTAGATTTCTTTGCAGGAGTTTTCGCAAAATGTTCTTTTTGTTTAATTTACTTTTAGCAATATAATCGTGTTAGTGCCTAAGACGTCACATCTACTCATACAGCCTCCATCTTGATTTTCGCCATTTTCCTCCACCCAGCCTTTGCTTCTTCAGAAACTTGCCTCACGGGGAAATTAAAAACAAACTGATACAATGATGACTTATTACCTTGGAAGAAATTCCTTCGGTACGCGAGAGCAGTAAAATATTGACCGTTGCCACGAATAAGAGGTTGATCAAGATAGCACGAGCCATTCTAAGAACTTTCCTTCACGGAAACTGAGTGGAATGACAAAGGTCTGTGAAAATGAAGACGGCTTTACAGAACCTAGGCTAGCAGCGAACTCGAAAAATCTCGTACGAATCTATTTACAGAAGCATTGTTCTTGGAGTTAACTCAGCACATATTTCGCAAGAGCATGCGCAGTCCCCTACCGTTTTCAACCCTAGAACTCGAGGAGAGAGTATGGAGGATTGTACCAGCATAATCAACTGTTGATATGAAATACGTTTTTACATATTTGAAATATTCTTTGCTAAAACACTGCATTATATATAGGTTTTCGCTCTAAGTTTCAAACTGGTTGATCGAAGCTCGGATTGATTTAAAGACAGAGTAATAAATCATCTTCTAGAGCCGCTAATACTGACATAGCTAGTGCTATGTTTCGCGGTCTGATTTTGTATAAGAAAAACGAAATCATGCCTATTCATAAAACACTGTTTCGTTAGTTTCAAACTAAGTCGGATAGAAAAATAAAGAATTAATTACCCTGATCAGATAAAAAGCGTTATTAAAAGACTATACCCCCAGATTCTATCGTTCTGTATCATGTATATTCTGTTTGTATGAAGAAGAATAAAGACGAACTTATGAAGAACTTAATTATATTTATAACGTTTGCAATAAACTAATACAAATGTGTTTGCAAACGTATTTGATTTACTTTTTTATGGTTACAGCATTACAGTGTATAACAGCTCTAGCGTCTCAAGATTACTCTTAAGATACCTTAACCCCTAAATCAAATTAAAGCTTATAGAGCTGGCTATCTAAATGGTACCTTTCATTTTCTTATAGAATGAATCAGCTTTTGAAAGCAAAAACTCAAAGCGATTAATTTTGATTCGTTCTCGGGTATCCAGGCCCGAAGCGCTAAAAGTGTTAGGGTTGAAATTGAATTAAAATTGAAATTGAATTGAAATAAATTGAAATTGAATTGAAATAAAGACAGGTATGTATGTATGTATAGCACGTGTCGCCGTTTTAGTGAAACGTTACAGAACATTTTCGACTAGGGCGAAAAACTGAAAAATGGCGTGATAGCGGAAATAACTTTCCACGAAAACGTTTTCAGAAATAACAAATTCGGTGACTAACGTTTGTTGATTATATGTTAATTTAGCTACTGTCCAAATTTGAGGAAAATCGAACAAATTCCCTTGAGTTGTCAGCCCTACAAGCCAAAAATACATTTTGAGAAAACAGCGCTTAGATAAATATCGTGTTTCATGATCAAACTTCCGGTCAAAACATTATACCATGATTTCTCCGTCAATTTTCACTCTTTTTCAATAATATTTTTGCCGGATGAAAGATCATTCTGAAAACTTTGTTTGTTTAAACACATGCACAGCCTATTTTATACTGTGTAAAGAAGGACTCAGTCGATACATCATGTACATTTTAATAAATATGTTACGAGATTCATGAATTAGGCCGCCGGCAGTATAGAAAGTCAGAGGAATATTACAGAAAACTGCGTTCTTTTGAGGTAAAGAAAATATGATTTACAAAAAGCAGTCGACGTTTATTTAATTGTTCGTGTTTGTGTTACCTTTATCTAAACCTTGTGATACATTTGTACTAAATTAAAATAAACATTAACGTGAATCATTACGGCCAGATTTACTGATGGTATAATTTTCTCTTGCGTGAATACATTTTTAAAGTCTATTGAAAATAGAAGAAAAATCTATATTTCCAATCGGAGAACATAAATTTAAATAATATAAAACTAGCGAGTCACCAGGAGCGATCATCAGCCATCCGTCTTAACAACTGAAAGGTGAAAACCTCAGAAAGGTAAGTTTGAATACCGTCACAATAAATATCGATGTGCGAAGCAACGAAAAATAGATGAAGAAATTTGAATAGCACAAGTCCCCACTATCTCTTACAAACAACGCGCTTGCTAAATTATACTCCACTTCCATCCCGATCAATAAAATAAATGTCTGACATTTTCTAACAAAAGCCGTATACTGAATTAACAAACTAGCAATTAACAAATTTTTGCGACACATTTATTTCGCGGCGACTTCGACTTCGTCAAAAATCAAGTGCTGTTACACTGTATTATGCTACTGATGTTAAGAAAAACCGCCGGCAGGGGGTTCAGAGTTTCAGTTTAATTTTCGTTTCTTTTCAGGGCATTGCATTGTTTTAGTTTATATGCAAATTTAAGTGACTGGTCATGACAGAAATTGAGATTACTCGGTATTATAAACAAAGGCGCCTTTGTGCTCCATCAAGCCAATAATCAATAGTTATTTTTTTAAATAAGCTCGCAAAAATTAATTTTTTTTCGCGAAATTTAAGTGTCCTGTAATACAAGCTTTGAGAAAATTCGCGAAAATTAAGTGTAGCGAAATACACACACTCCAAAATCACGAAATTAACGTGTCGCGAAATACACACACCCAAAATCTCGAAATTGACGTGTCGCGGAAATTTCGTGTAATAAGTTATGATATTCTCGGCACTCGGTTTTATTTGTACTAGATTAAATATATGTTTAATTTTAACAATTGTACTTCCTAAACTATGTTCCAGTAGAAATGATTTTGAATTTGCTAATGGCCGAAGTATCGCTAGATACACACTGAACGTTATAATGTCGAGTGATTTTGGAAACTACACAGTAGTCTAAGGATGAATAGGAATATTTTATGAACGCTCGTCGTTTTCCATGAAGTGTTTCAAGTAGAAAATAATTTCTTCGGCCTACATAGTTACCTTGCAAGAAGGTTCCTTGTCGCAAAATGCTCAATTGCAGACAATATCTGTCGAGAAACAAGCCATTCTAAAGTCCTCTGTAAAATTCCTGCGTTAACAGAAACTCGTGGAAGTAATACATGGTTTCCACAAAAACAACGTAATTTTGACTGAATTAATTAGGTTTCTGATAACACGAAAGATCTCTGGTCTAAATGTCACTTGGCAAATACTGTTAGAAAACAACTTTTGAAAGTTCTGTTTACTGAGCGACTCTTTGTGTTAAGTGATATCAAATTAGCAATTGATCATTTAATATTCTGAATATCATGACATTTTTTTTAAAACGTTCGGTTCGCTTCAGACAAGAAGTGATTTAGCGGATCACTGAAAATAGAAGCATTTTAAACAAGGGCAGTCTCAACTGTTACGGTGAGTCCTTTCGCGAACTCGAGCTTAGGAACTTGTACGATTCTTATTACGTTGAGACGTCGCATTCTTTTTATCTGATTTCATCAGGCTTCTCAAATAGAAAACCTGAACTCCTTCGAGCAACTAGTTATTCGGTAAATATATCTTTAAGGTGGCCATGGGTTTAACCTTGTCACTCCCAGAGTCAATTATGGAGACATGTTTAGTATAGTTCCAACGTTTGAGTTGACAAAATCCTCTGGCCGGTGTGACCTATTTAGTAGTACTTTTGCATGGTACCATTTATTTTTCAATGTTTTTGCAAAAAAAAATGAAATTTGGATTTTTTTCTTAAATTTTGATTTTTGCATGAAATGTCGTCTTAATTAAATACTGTTTCAAGTTAGAATCAGGCTCTTGGTATCTGCCATCACCAGTCCTTTTAAAAATTCGGTTGACATACGTTCTCAGTCCGCAATCACTGAATATATTGTCTATAGAAGTTTATAGTTTACATGTACGAGTTCTGTCTTTCCGTAAGCTAAGCAACCACTCCTTTAAGCGCCGACCATCCGACCAACTGTATTATCAAGGATGTTTATTTGCCTAATCATTTGTTCTCATGAAAAGTTGTAATTAAATTCAATTTTCGTTGATTTCAGTTTCTGTTTACTCAATGCCTCTGACTCGAGCGATGTAGACTGCTCGGAGTCGATCGCGAAGACGCAAAAATAGAGCGACAACAGAAACTGATGCGCTTTAAATCATCACCGATATCAATAAAAATTGTTGAAATAGGAAAAAATGAATATTTTTCTCCCTCCCTAAAGTTCGAGTTTGTACATTAACGTTCAAACATGTTTTTAACTTAAACTTCAGTCCTTTTCTTTCAGTTTACGGTAGACTATCCGAACCACATTTTGCGTTGTTGTTTTGTATTGTGTGTTGAAACTATGCGATTCTTTCCCAAAAGAGTGATCAAGGTTGAGGCGAAATTCGCGAGATGTCACGCCGGGGTTAAAACATGCTTCCCAAACTTATTACTAATTTATGAAAAGAAAACAATCAAGTCACTATTGAATGTCATATTAATATATTCACCCCACTTCTCAGTGTTTGGATATCGCGATGAAGTATTCTTCCTAGTGTTTGATATTATTACATAATTTCAGGAACACAGTGCATGCATAGTCACGCTCAGTTGGTTTGAGTCTCAGGATAGCGCGGTTTTCAGTTAAGTTCCGAAAGTAATTTCGCGATTGCTTTGGTTTTGCATTGCTACGCTTTGTGATTGGATAAAATATCTCGCGCCACTTTCTCAACCAATCAAACCAATCGTGATTTGCTAGTACACGTTTTCCCGCGTTTGGCGCCGGTTACAAGTATTTACTTCGAGTTCTGATTGGTAATTTCGATTGTCTTGCGTCTGTTTTGATTGGCCAGAGTGATTACCTACAACTTGGTTTTGGTTTTATGACACTCAAATGAAAAGCGCGCTATCAGGATGATCTTAGTGTTACATGTAGCTCCAGTGGAGAAAAAAGAAGACCTGAAGGCCCAAATGTTTTTTCAGTCTCTGACATTTTCATTCCGGGATCTCCCCTATTTACTTTGCCCCCCATCCCGCCCTCTTAACAACAACAACAACAACAATTTATTTTTCAAATAATAATAAAAAAAAATGGAGTCTTAACAATGGAGTCTAGATTTGCCACTGAGCTCAATGGTCTTAGCATCTTTTTTTTTAATAGTTTTTATTGATTTAGAAACAAGTATTACAAACGATACAAATGATACAGATGTTATTATTAATTAATTAATTAATTAATTAATTAATTAATTAATAAATATTGATATCAACAATTAGAGTGATTTTACTTCAACTGTGAAACAGAAACTATTAGTTAGTGTGTAACACTATCTTTCTCAAACTCATTAATAATTCATGACGAGAACACAAAGGAAATCACTACCGTGAAGGAGGTTTGGAAATCGTTTCTTAATTTGCATAGATTTTGGCGATTTTATTCCTTCGTTTTCTCCGCATTTAACGATCAGTTTGAGAAGCTATATCAAACACTCGAAACAGTGTTTCATCAGATTTCCAAACACCGAGAAGTGGATTGGAAAAACGAGGCGTAGCCGAGTTTTTTTAAACCACTTCGCGATTGCGATCGCAGAGATAGAAGAATTTCTAAAAATTTCGTTGCGATTGCGATTGCAGAGATAGAAAAATTTATATCTCTGCGATCGCAATCGCAACGATCGTAACGATCGCAACGGTTGGTTCCCATATGATCGCAAGGGTCGCAAGAATCGCAGCGATCGTCGATCGTAACGATCGCTGCGATCCTTGCGATTATATGGAAACCAGGCTTAAGGGCCTGGTCGCACTACAGTCAAAAACAAAAATTAGCCCGTGCAAAATGACATATAAACAAAAACATTCCACAAAAAGCATGTCCCACCGGAGCGGGTTCTTTTGTTTTCCTCGATTTTTGCACGGGCTAATAGTTGTAACAGTAATTTACCTTCGTTTATTTTTTATTTCATTTGAAGTGCCAAGTTGTTGTTCCCTTATTTTGTCATTTCCTTTAGTTTCCCAGATGTTAAGCCAACAAAAATGACCCCTTGTTCACTATCTACTACTTAGTCAAACCTGTAGCATACATGTACATGATTTAAGAAATAGAAAACACCTTTCGTGTTGCCATAGAGTTATGTTAAGTGGAAGTTTGGGAGAACGAGAAAACTCTGGCAATAGGAGCGAATGCATGTGTTCCCACAGTCATTTTTAAGCTCTGTTAAGCTTGCACCAGTGTTAATATGAACATTTTTACAACTGTGCTATCTCTGATAAGTCCCAGATGAAATCGCCTGCGTTACATACGGCCGTTAAAGAGGACGTCATCTATTGAGCAGTACTTTCCTGTGGTGCTGACTATAATATAATGCTGCAGTAGCTCTTACTTTTGAGTCTGTGGATCATGAAGTCAGAACGTGTGATCATTCAAATGAACGCTATTGAGTAGTGCTTTCCTGTAGCACTGACTGAATCTTTGCTGACGTCATTTTTTACATTTTGCTTTATTAGCATACGAATCTGTATAGAGAAGGCATCATGCTAAATACGAATTGACTTCAAAAGTTGAAATAGCTTGTTTAACTTAGTAATCTATGCAATTTTCAACTTTTTTCATGCGATATTAAAGGAAATATCTGCTATCAAAAACTGCAAAATTGTGGGGTGGCCAAAGCGCTAATGAGCCATACCTTTGTAAAATTTTGAGTTTTTAAAACAGCATTGCATGAAGTGTATCTAGTATATCGGGCTCAAATTTCCAGAGAAAGCTAATTGTACTATGCCCTTTCAATATTTAGAGTCGATTTTTTTGTCGGAAGGTTAGAGAACGAGGCGCATATGTTAACGGGCAAAAATGGTAAACAAAGATTCCCCTATATATGGTACTACATGTAGCAGTAATCACAGCTTATGGAGACACGTTCGAAGGAATTTCCGTCGGAAATGAGCCCCTGAAAAAAAAACAAAACAAAAAAAAAAACAATAGGGGCGGCCATTTGAAAGACCGGCCACCAAAAAATCTCAAATTTTACTGCACATAAACCACAGGACAACCAACACGAAATTAGGATTGCGTTCTTCGAACGCGACAAGATGGTTCTTTCTTTATAATCGGTGGATGAAATTCTAAAGTGCGACCATTCAAATAAAAGCTACTGAGCAGTACTTTCCTGTGGTACTGTTTTTTATGCTGTACAAGGTGATTCTAGCTTTTGAGTCTGTGGATGAAATCCTAAAGTGTGATCATTCAAATGAAAGTTACTGAAAAGTACTTGCTTGTGGTATTGTTTAGTACGCTTTACACTGAAGTGGTTCTACCTTTTTAGTCTGTGGATGAAATCCTGACTCGTCCCCAGTCGTCTCTCAATTAACCCCCTTCAGTCGCGCTTCTCTCGTTCCGCGTCTATCCCCCACGCGCGTCTCCCGCGTGGGGGATAGTGTCCTAAAGTGTGACCATTCAAATGAAAGTTACTATTGAGCAGTACTTGCTTGTTGTATTGTTTATTATACTGTACACTGAGGTGGTTCTACCTTTGGAGTCTGTGTATGAAATCCACAACTGTGCCATTCAAATAATAGCCCATGGGCAGTATTTCTTATGCTACTGTTTGCTTTTTGATAATTGAAAACCTAATTTTTTTTTCAACTTTTAATTTTTTAACAGGGTAAGCTGAGTGATCACGAACTATTCTATTTCAGTTCACTTCAGTGTGGAACTATGCGGTTATGACAAGAAAAAGAACTTTTAATAATTATAAATTAATTCTGTGTTGATACCGTACATGCGTGTACAACATAAATTCGACTTTTCGGCTTGTGATATCTTGGGCAATTTAAAGCATCACTTGGGTTAAATACAGTGGAACCCCGCCTAACGGTCTCCTCGTTAATACGGCCACCTCGTTTATTACGGTCACTTGTTTTTGTCCCGGCGAAACGCCCATACATTTTCTTATAATAAAACCCCGTTATTGCGGCCACTCTGTTAATACGGCCAACGGCCACATCCTGAAATCCCAACCTGTATAATCCTTTATAATTTTACCTCGTTAATACGGCCACCCGTACCAAATACGCATTAATTATTGACCAAACAAAACAAATACTGTACAGTACTTGAGGAACAATACTGTATTTATTCACAACGCCTGTAACTTGTCATGTCATTGGCCTCTGTCGTTAAAATCAAACAACAATTTACTTTCCTGTCATGAAAAAGAAACATAGACCAGTCATGAAATTTGACCCTACCCCGTTAATACGGCCACCCCGTTAACCCTTTCACTACTGAAGCGGCCAAAAGCGGCCATGCAAGACTCCACTGCTTTAAAAAATTCCAACTTTCTCAATCGCGCGAACACTGCCTTAACTATCAGTTGTGAGCATTGACTAGAAAGTCCCTCAAATTGAGATACCCAATAAACACAAAAAAGTCAGCCATTTTTGCAGAATATCAGCGTTTGAATTTGGACAATAACAAAAATGACCGTTTTTAACGTCATAGAAAAGCAACAAAAATTACGTTTTTACCTTTAGTTTTTTTTATTCAAATCATGGTGGCAAACCCAAAAGTCAACTTTCACAGCAAAATTCAGTCCTAGTCCTAGCTTAGCAGCGAATTTTATTGCTCTTATTCGTTGCTCGGGCCCAGCTACAGCCTCTCGTTCTAGTGCATACTCACCTTGCCTCGATTTTCAACATCACCACCGAACTGCATGCTGGGAAATAAAAGGATTTTTGGGACAGCGTTCCTTCCGTCCTCCACACATTTCATACATATACTAAGTCCACAGCCACTCCGACCCACCGCCGAAATTTCGCGCTTATTGTGTTCTCCTGTGGTTGCAACTTCCAAAATATGCCGCGGTAGGTCGAGAAATTCATCCAGAGTCGAGTCCCAAAGCTACTTCGTTTCCTGGCGGCCATTTTCCAGTTCAACGAGCAACCGAGCCAAATTCTTAAACGAGGTACAACACCTAACTCGCTTCATTGAGAAAGTGGACTCTGAACTACCTTTAAGCTTAATGATGCTCATCAGGCAGCTACTAAAGATGAAAAATGGCTGTGAACTTACCAAAAATCACAGATACAACATATTTCAGTCTTTATTGCAATCGAACGAAGCAAAATGCCAACGTCAGAATGATGTTTCCAGTAAACTCGAGCCTTCATTGTTTTAGAACAGCAGCACTTTCAATGGTAACTCCAAATATGAAGTCACGAAATCCTATGGGGCGTGTGTATGCAGAAAATCACTCAAAAACGTAAAAAATCTCAGTAGTGAAAGGCCAAATTTTCATGGTCCGTTGGTGACCGTATTAACGGGATTCCACTGTAAACTGACTTCATTGAATGCTCTGCTGTTAAATAAAATGCATGATTGCAAAGTAGAAGATGTTAATCCTTGCAGCTAGTTATATCATGACATGGCATTGTATGACATTTTGTACCAAGAAAATTTCTGTTTAGCCCCCACTCTCTTCTAAACTGCCTCCACACTATTGCCTTTTCGTTCACAACTTAGATAATATCGCTCATTGAATAGTCACTACCCCTCCCTTAATTATGCCTGTACTCTCTGTTAAGGCCCCTTCAAACATGAAAGAGGGATGTCCCGGTAAATGTAAAGTTAGCCAATAGGTAGGTTTAAAAAATTTAAGAACTCGAGATTGCACGAAGAAAGTCATTATTTGTGAATCAACATATAAAGTAAGCCTTGGAGCTAATTAATAAACAAAGACATGAAACAGTTTTCATTCATTTATAAAGCTTTTTATTCTGCTTTCTACGAACTTGAAGAAAAATCAAACAAAAGCTTCATTTTAACTCCAAGTTGCTGCGCCGCCTTTTCTGTTTCTGCGGCGTCTTTAAAGCTTTTCTCCTCTTTAGATGCCCTGTAAAATTAAATCACATTTGGATATCAGTATTAATGAAATAAACCATCGCTGCCTTTTTATTTCCCTAAGGTTAAGCTTACAAAGCACTAACTATTGGCTCAGTCAAACTGCTTTTTTTTCCAGTAAACTACCGCATTGCACTTATTTATACTCTCAAATTGAAGGCTCTACAGCGCGCATTTCCTGTTTCCGTAATATAAACTCATGAGAAGATTAACAGATAGTTCTTACCACTTTTCTACTTTTCAACTTTTTGCTAAAAAAATGAACATTTCAGTAACTTCCGGTTGAAAATCAAATTTGATTATGACAGCAAGGAGTTTTCAGCAATCGTTATTATAACCAAGAAGACCCATCAATGACCCTCCTTTGATAGGAGACCATAATCACACCTGTCATGTCTGAGTCAATTTCTTTTCACACGTACAATGTTACAAGTTACAAATGCCATGCAACTTGTCTAGCCAAAAACAGTTGCAAGTTGAAATTAAACAGTTGGTTGATTTTAAGAGTGTGGCAAAACAAGTTGCAAGATCCATGTTACGCATATTTTTGTTGTGCAACTTGAAGAAATTTACTGCAGAAAGTAGAAAACAGTTCAACGTTTTCAACTTCAACTTTTTAAAAAACAATTTAGTTGCACAAGAGGGTGTTACACGTAAATCATCCGGACAACTTGCAACATTTGTTTTTGCGAGACAGGTTGCACGTATGATTTTTTTGTGTGTTACAACACTTAATTATTTTAGTTAACTTGTTCTCACCCTTCTATAACTGTAGCGCTGTTTTTTAATTGAATCTTCGTTGGGGATAAGATGCCTCCCCGAAAAAGGCGTTCGTTGTTTTGCTCTTTTGTCGTTATATTATAGGAATATTATGTCATTATGGTTTGGTTCGAATCTTACCCTAATCAGCTAATACATACGACATCCATACAGCTCAGCACGCATGCATACAAAGCCAATCCAGCTCAAAGGATGGATTCGGACAAAGCGAGCATGTAATGGTGGGAAGATATGGTGAACAACAATGGAGTCTCGATCAAAGTTGCCTCGGAAAATCTAAAGACATAAATAAGAATGATAATAGGGAAATATGTCAATGAAAGAAAGGTTCGGAAACAATGGTGTTTGTTACTTGATTAAAGGTAGTCGGATTTGGTCTTCGGATTTTGAGAGGAAAACTCTGTCACCTTCTGTCTGTGCGATAAAAGCGACAATTTCCTCGACCGTGGACAATTAAATTCACGGCGGGGCCAAACGCCCATAAAATGGCCAGCAAGGCTAATTTTGCTTTTTTGCACATTTCCTCGCCAAACTTCGCACATTAATTTGGGTTGTTGTCCAAGTCATTTTAAGGGCCCATTACATTATCTTTTGAGGCCGTTGCAAGGAAAAAATCACTTTGCTCTAGCTATGTTTGCCTATATTTGACCAAATTTGAACAACAACCTTTAAGTACACCTGTGGTTCGGGTTATGACGTCATCAGGCCACGACGAATGTCACGTGACCCAAAACAGAAAAATGAGCATAACTTCAGAAACTTACAGTTTTATCCAAACTTTTTAGTATCATTCGAATTTATACACCATTAAAAAAAAAAAAACGTAAGCATGCATTTCCTGAAGGATGAAAAATAAAAATAATACGACGAAAAATGTGTTCCGCAAAACCAAATTTTTGTCTCAATTGTTTGTTTTTTGATTTTTCGCAAAAAGCTTGCTTACGTTACACGAAATATCTTTGATCTTTCGACTGAATTTTTTTTAAACAAGAGGCTCCAAGCAGCCTATACTCATGCGCATGCGTAAGTTAGTTTTATGATATATTTTAAACATGATAAGAAGTCCGACATGGCGAAGAGTACTCCTTTCATTCAGTCATCGCTCCTGCAACCACGTTGTTTACTATTGATTGTTTTGGAAATGAAGGCTGTACCACAATGAAGGGAATGATTCTTCTAAGTCTTATATATACAAAACATGAACATTGCTAATGTAAGTAGGGTTGTAGGAGACGCTGTCATAATACTTGAGTAACGCTCTTTTACCGGAAGTGAGAGTAGCCGGAAGTCACTAAACAGGAAGTGTAGTGGCAAAGCTCTGAACCGGAAGTGTACAATTTAAAATATGCGTGCATAAATTTGCACGCAAAATCGTGACACAAAAAATAAAAATAATAATAATAAAAATAATAATAACAAGAGGTTCCACGCAGCCTTTACTCATGCGCATGCGTAAGAAAGTTTTACGATATATTTTAAACGTGATGAGAAGATGTCCGACATAAGAAGATTTCCGATAAGAAGATGTCGTTATGGAGAAGAGTTACTCCTTTCATTCAGTCATCGTTCCTGCAAACCACGTTGTTTACTATTGAATGTTTTGAAAATGAAGACTGTACCACAATGAAGCCGGTGATTCATCTAAGTCTTATATATACCATTCTCGACCCCAGAGCTCTTCTCTTTTGCGTGCGGCCCAAAACAAAAAAAGACCGAGAGCTCTGGGGTCGAGAATGTTATATATACCTAACGTGAACATTAGTAATGTAAGTAGGGTTGTAGGAGATGCTGTCGTGACTCAGTAACGCTGTTTTACCGGAAGTGAGAGTAGCCGGAAGTCACTAAACAGGAAGTGTAAATGGCAAAGCGATGAACCGGAAGTGCACAATTTAAAATATGCGTGCATAAATTTGCATGCAAAATCGTGACACAAAAAATAACAAGAAAAACGGAGCCGAAACCTTACCTCATGCCGCTTCGCGCATGAGTAATAAAAATAATAACAAGAAAAACGGAGCCGAAACCTTACCTCATGCCGCTGCGCGCATGAGTAATAATTTAGTGTCTGTTTGCGCCAAGTTAGGTTCGCCTTTATCTTTACGGGAAGTAGGTGGCCGGTTGTCAGTCTGGCTTCCTGTGCTATAGGAAACTGCCGATCTCTTGAAGTAAGAGTTCATTTTGTTATGATTTGTTGAGTATGGTTATCGTTTGTGAACGTTTCAACCTTCACTTGAAAAAGTTGCCTTTCTCTGCAGGCAGGGAGAAACGAGCCATGCATGTGTCTGTCAGATCACAAGCCTTCGATTACTTCAGCCGGTATGGGTAAGCCGGAAAATGCGTTCAAGTCCAAAACGTCCAAAGCATTGTTTTGGGAACTCATGCGTCTGTGAGACGGTTTCTCTTGAATTTGAAGAGCAGTATGGTACTTAGATGGAAACAAAAACTTTTCTCTCTCTTTCTTTTTCAAACAACTGTCGAGAATCTTAGGAGCAAAAAAAGAATATAATTACTAAATATCCTCCATCGGCTATTTTTTTTTCAATTTAGTTCTTATTATTTTCCCCCTCTAAAATAACAACAAAGCCATTGAAGCAGTCCTATTTATTTTATCACAAGCTTATCAGTTATGTGCTTCTGATTTTATCACATGCAATGTTTTTAATTCATACGCAGATCGAAATAGAAAATATGTACAGTAATGTTATTTTGTTTTGTTTGCCCAAAGTTATGCGCCGTTTAATTTGTTTTATGAGCAAACGGTTATTTCAGTTAAGTGGCCATTTTTGCGGAATAGCTCGAAAGAAATCAAACAGTTAAGAATTACTCGATTAGTTTTAGTTTTGTGATTTTCTCCCCCAAAATGTATAATTTAAGCGATGAAATAATTGTGACGTCACATTTTATAACGTCACAAAAGCAGATTTTTGAAGTAAACAATGGTAGGAAAAACTATGATTTCTGATTTTTTTTCAATTATTCTTGTTCTACTCATCTTGGACAATCAATCTGCAACTTAACTAGAATTGCTGACATTAAAAACCAACTCAAACAAAAATTATTCGAGTAGTGAACTAAGTCGGGCTTTAAGGGTCTTGTCAGTGTCCCTAAGGTACGAGAATTAATTCAAATGTTACAAGTTCCTTTTACTTGATATGTTTCGTTTCGTCATTTTCCTTTTTCTTGTGTTGTAAATAAATCCAATTCATCCATGAGCTTGAAGTTGCTATGTCAACTGATATGACATTTTAATGACATTTTCAAAACGATATTTACGTATATTAAAAATACGTTTACTTCCGTTTAACTTTTATTCGCAGTTAGAAAGTATTCACTATTGATCAGCCTTTAAAAATGCTAAATTTTTAATAATAATATTCTCAGTCTGTCAAGTGTGGTCGTCTAAGGCCCCGTCCATACGTATCCGGATATTTTTTAATCCGCAACTTTTTTGTTGCGGATTGGCCTTCCGTCCACACTTATCCGGCGAATTCGTGTGGACGGTCGAATCCGGATATTTTTGAATACGCTGACCTAACAGTATCGGTTGCAGTCTTTAACCGCTCGAATATTCAACATGGCCGCCCGAAATGTTATCGCTTCACTTCCACTTGGACTTATTTCAAGTCCAATAACGTATTTACAGTTGAACTTGGCTTTGAGCTTGACCTTTGCGCATGCTTTGTTGACAACATTTAAAGAGGAGCGCTGGGTACTAGAGCGAATCCGGATAAGTGTGGACGCAAATATTTTCTAATCCGCAACAAAAAAGTTGCGGATTAAAAAATATCCGGATACGTGTGGACGGTGGACGGGGCCTAAGTTAGTGTAGAAATATGTGCATCTTTATTTGCATCTCGGAAAGAATACATTAAGTACTGACATAAAAGGTTTTATTTAAGTGCCTTAATTGTTTTAAAACATATTGTGATATCCTGTTTGATATACAGTGTATTCCTCTACGATTTTGTCTCTGTACGATTCAGGTTTATTTTAGCACTGTAAAATCCATTATGGTACAAAGGTTTAAACATTTAGTGTCATTATGCCGTATATACCTTCTTTTTGCCGCGCACTGTGTAATGAACCCAGTAAGAACCGGTGAGGCTGTAAGATAGCGAGTAACTGGTCGGCCATTGATTGGCATCTTGCCTGCCTTGCATCGCTACTTTAGTAACGGTGGTGGGATTTCCAAGATCGATCTGTAGCCATTCTTTGTTGTTACTTGTCCTTGCACACCATGCTCCTGCGTTACCAGATCTAGCTACCAGGTTCAAACGGCCAAGGTTTGCTGCGTAGTTTCTGGCGTGAATAGTTGAGGCAGTTATGGCACCATCTTGGATTCGGCCATCTTCCATTCCAAGCGACATGGAGCAATGAAAACCTATGAACGTATGTCTTTTTATTTTTCTTTTCCATTTATCAAAACAAATCAAAAAGGGGCGATCACTTATTTTGTACATTTTAATTTTGTTTTGGGCGCTGTAAGATTTGAATGATGTGGCTTCTCGCAAAAATGACAGAGAAGATCCGGATATAATTCATTTTAGTATATACTGAAACAGTGGATAGCATTGTTGGTGCGCTCTGATTGGCTACTGAAACTCGGAATAGCAAGACAGTGCTATTCACCTCCCAGCAATTTGCGCGCGAAAATTGCAATCGTTGACAGGAATAAATGAGTTAAAAAGCATCATTTTCGTTATATTATCTTACTGTTTCAGTATATACTTCGCGGCTCGGTAAATATCCACCACTACCCACCTCCACTTCGGTGAATAGTTGTTAATTAGTTTATTGCAAATGTTACATTCTCATAAGGAATACTAACATGTATTGTTGAAGGGGTTGGGTCATGCTATTGAAGGTGAATCGGTTTCATATTGTCTCAAATTAATCATTTTGTGAAATATTTGCATATTTAACAACTATTCACCGAAGTGGAGGTGGGTAGTGGTGGATATTTACTGAGCCGCGAAACGGCGAGGTAAATATATATCCACCACTACCCACCTACACTGAGGTGAGTAGTTGTTTTAGTATATACTGAAACAGTGAGATAATATAAATAAATGAAAATGATGCTTTTTAACTCATTTATGAATATTTCAACCCGGGTCTCCTGATGACCGGACAGATGCCTTAACCACTAGGCCATTGAGACAACCACAATTACACAAACACAAACAACACATTTATGGCTTCATAGTCACTTTATCCAGTCGTTCAGCGATTCACAGTCCACTCCTTAGACGCTGAACGACTGGGTAAAGTGACGCGATCCTAATTGCAGAATTTGTGTTAATGTCTCCCAAGAGCTTCCCACTATGTATCGCCCTAAGTAACCGTTCGTGAGTGTATGCTTGGCCTTGTTTTTCTAAAACCCCCAATATAAAAACTAAAGACTGTTGCTAGTCTTTTCTTTTTCTCTCGCCCTCGCTGCCTTTCATTCTTTTCTCTCTTCTCTGTGATTTTCAGGCTGGTCGGGGTCATAAAAACCCTTGCTTGGGCAAGTTGTAGTGAAATTGCTGTAATTTTCCTTGACCACCTTTTCAAAAATTCAGCTTTTATACAATAAGGTTATCTACTCCTTTGTCTCTGAAAAGACAAGGATTAGGCAAAATATGGTAACAACGCCAATTCTGAATTCAAGGCATTAGACACAGGGTTAAACCTATTTACTTCTACAACCATAGAATCCAATACAAGAGGCTGGAGGCAATCGGCCAAGGGTTAGAAGGCAAATGCAAGGTAAAGGTCAGTGATCATAGTCTAAACAAAAAAAAACATGGTCACTAGCAAAATCCATTGTACCTTTTGTTAATTGACAACGAATTTTAAGACGTTAATAGCGTAGGGCTAACGCACTCCATTAATATCAAATTTAGTTAGTGGTTCACTTTCCTTTCGACGTGATACCAAAATTCCTTTAGAAACTGACCCATCAAAACATTAATTTACAAATTACCTTCGTGACATCCATAAACCTCCGCTCTCATGCAGGTGTATCCTGAATACGTCTTGGGGTGGAAACGAAGATATCGGGATTGAATTGGCAAATGCAAAGAATGGTAAACTGGCGTGTTTCGGTCAATGTTACCTCCAAATACCTGGTATATCCGTAAAAAAAAAAAAAAAACAGCGGTTTCTGAAATACATATACATAAACAGTTAAATTAAGAACAGAAATTTCACAACAGAGATTATGAGTGAAAATGTGCCCCAGCTGGGAGTTGAACCCGGGTCTCCTGATAACCGGACAGAGTTGCCTTAACCACTTGTGAGAAAGACACAAGGGCGAATGTAATGTGGCTTCATAATGGAAATGAAATCGATTCAACCAATCATAGCGCGCGCATTTCCTTGAACATTTTTTATATAGTTTACTAGTTTGAGCACTCTGACATGGTACGATGATACCACATGTGTAGGATACATATATATATATATGTATATAGCCTAGTCAACTCCAGCACTTCTGCAACTAGTGCCAAAGTTCAACTGTAGATAAATGTATGAAATAAAATGCAAACCACGATTCAATTTAGGTCTGACATTGTCCCGGTTATAGTGTTTTCATGATTATGGCCAGGAGCTTGCTTTATTATCTTGAAGTAAAAAAAAATCGCCAAAAGTGATGAACGCAAAAGAGATATTAATTAAAGAGAGAAAAATAATGCCTAAAAAAGTCAAAATTCAACAAGAATAACAATTTTGATTTCTTGACCGCCTGTCACGAAATTCAATTTGATGAACTGTAATCCACTTCCATCCTTGCAATCCAGCACTTTATAACCAAACTACAGCTTCTGTTTTACTCTATAGAATCTTTGGTATCCAATTAAGTTGTGTATTTGGTGACATTTAGCGATGTAACAAGGTAAGCACTTCTTTTTTATAATTAGGCGGGACAGTGTCCCTATTACTAGAGTTTCGTGTTTATCTTCTCTGAAAAGACAATTACTGATTATACCTTAATGTGTCCATCGGTAAGTCTGTACCAGGCCCAATGAGTTCCATCAACGCTATACGACAAACTATAGCTCGTCACCCAATTGTCAGCGTCATACCTTCCCTGAGTCGCCACTTTAGTCACTGTAGTTTCCCGCACAAAGTTAACCTGTAGCCACTGGTTGCCATCGTTACTGCGCGAGCACCACGCCCCTGCGTTACCTTTAGCGGGGATTTTGTTTAGGCGGGAAAATTGAGGAATGTGTTTGGCGTTAGCGGATGTCGATGCCGATAATGCGCTGTCAGGAATATGGCCACTATCCATTCCCAGAGGTAGAAAACAACTGCGCTCTGCCGCGGAAACGCATATTTATATTTGTAAAACATTTTATTTCATGTACTACGTTCGTACTAAATAAAGATACAGCCGCACAGTCTAAAGAAAATATATCGATTATCGTATTTAAGAGCACTTCTAAACTGTTTCGTCCATATTAAAATTTCAGTCTTGCCCTCAAAAATGTCAGATCTGTTTTAAGAGTATTTCAGTAACAACTTGATGTTGGCAAGATTACAGTTTTGCCGACTAATAGCCACGTCCATTTCAAAAGAAATAAAAATGAAATTGTGACGAAATTATCGAAAACAGATTAAAAGAGTTCAAGCAACTGAAATGTCTGAAAGGTCGGCGAGTATTCCAGCGTAATTCGCGCCGTCAGAAGAACCACTAAAATAACTACGACGAATGGACAGAAAGTAACTGATTTACTTACCATTTTTGCAGCCATATATTTCCACTCTCATTGACACGTGACCATGCCAAGCTTTAGGGTGGAAACGAATACTTCGGGCAAAAATTCTTGTGTCAGGACTGAAGAAATGTTTGACTACAGTTGCTCTGTCGCTGTTACCAAGGAAAATCTGCAGGACAAATCATTCATAAGTGAATGAAGGAATGAATGAATTCACGAATTCATGAATAGATCGGTAAATCATTCATTCGTTTGTTCGTTTGTTCACTCTTTCGTTCGTTCGTTCGTTCGTTCGTTCGTTCGTTTGTTCACTCTTTCGTTTGTTCATTCGTTTGTTCGTTTGTTCACTCTTTCGTTCGTTTGTTCGTTTGTTCACTCTTTCGTTCGTTCAGTCGTTCGTTCGTTTGTTCATTCGTTCGTTAACTCTTTCTTCGTTCTTTCGTTTGCTGAATCATTCATCCATTCATTCACTCATTCATTTACTCGCTCGTTCGTTTGTTTGTTCGCTCATCCATTCATTCACTCATTCATTCGCTCGCTCGTTCGTTCGTTCGTTCATTCGTTCATTCAGCCTGAGTCAGTCAGTCAATCAATCAGCCAGCTCGTAAGTCAGTCAGTCAGTCAGTTGGTCAGTGCAGCTGTCCGTCAAGTTCAGAGAATAATACTTTATTCAAATACAAAAAAACGGTATTTAAAAAGGAGGACCGTGAGGTTACCCCTATTTTAGGTCCCCTGACTAACTAACTAACTAACTAACTAACTAACTAACTAACTAACTAACTAACTAACTAACTAACTAACTAACTAACTATCTAACTAACTATCTAACTAACTTAAGGTTACAGTTTATTTATTTATTTATTTATTTATTTATTTATTTATTTATTTATCCAGGGGCATCCAATTTAGCAGAGCTAGTGTACCTTCAGATCGAAAATTTATTGAAATTTTTTTTTGGCGTCAAAATAAAGTTTACAGAATGAACTTTCATCTAAAAAAAATTATCGAAAAATAGTGAAAATTGACGGAAAAATGACGGAAAAACTTTTGTGGGCGGAGTTTATTTATGAAGCGATATGTTTTTTTAAGCGCTGTTTTCTCAAAGTTAATTTTTTCGCTTGTTGGGGACACTTTAAAGAGCTACAACTCAAAGGGAATTTGTTCGATTTTCCTCAAATTTGGACAGAAGCTAGGCTAACATATAATCAACAAAAAAGTGTCGGCGAATTTCTTATTTCCGAAAACTTTTTCGTCAAGAGCCATTTCCGTGCGATCATTCCAATTTTTTTCTCCCTTTTTCGAAAATATTCTGTAACTTTTCACTGCAATTGAATATGGGAAATCGCCGACACATTTTTATAGCGCTTCGTGTCCGGAAACCCGAGAACAAATCAAATTAGCAAAATACAATAATCGCTTTGAGTTATAGCGTTTTAAAGCTGATTCGGACGTTCGAATTTAGACGTCGTAAAAAATTCGATAAATCATTTTATTACCAAATGGTTTCCATATTTAGATAGCCAGCTCTATAAGCTTTAATTTGATATCTGGGTTTAGGTATATTATGTGTGATCTTAAGACGCTAGAGCTGTTATACTGGAGACACCCCCGAAGGTACACTGTAACCTTAAACTTACTAACTAAACTAATAAACTTCAAAAATATGTAATACAGATGGTTAATCATGCTTGTAGAAAATATAAAATCTAAAATTTTGAATACGAACATAAGGCATTGATGAAGCAGCAGAAAAATATAATGTATAAATATGTAATCAGTTGATGTTCATCCACTTTTTTAAACTCGTTTTAAATCTATTGATGTCGATATCATTTCCAAATAGATGGTTTGGTAAATTGTTCCAGTCTTTGATAATTCTTACAAAGAAGGAGTACTTCAAGGAAATAACTCTTGCTGACTTCGTTTGGATCTTATACGGATGGTTAGTTCTAGTGTTTTTACTTTTGCAACACTCGAAATAATCATTAATTATTATTCTAATAAACGAAATAACATTTAACAAGAAAGGCCAGATTAAGTCGAACTTCCCGTAAGCGACCACCCAAATGCAAAGATGTTAAACCTGAAGAAGGCTGGTCTGGCCAGCCAAAATATTGTTTCAAATACATTTACTCGTTGTATCAGCTTTGCAGTAGTCGTTGGACTTCTCGCTTATATATAATAATTGAACTGAAAAAAAGTTGGAAGCTTAGAAGAGGTGGTTACACATGAAGGGTTGACTGTAATCACTTGTCGTCTATGTATACCTTGGCTTGACTGTTTTCCCTGACGTAAACCCAGTTGAAGTCGTCTGCAGTGTAAGCCACTGAGAACTTGGTCACCCACTGGTCACTGTCATGCCGCCCCTGAGTGGCCACGCCTCTTATATTGAACATGCGTCCCAGCTTAACCTGGAATTAAAACACGATCCTACTTTAAACAATGGTGACATTTTGAAATCATCATTCGGCGGTGTATTTTCGCCAAGAGCTTTGATTTCACTTGAAATAGGGTTAATATTTAACCCTCGGACTTACAAGGGAGGTGGATGCCACCCCCTTAAGGTTTTTCTCCGATTTTTTCAAGACCATTAATGGTTAGCATATACCGTCTTCAGAGCTGTTCGCTTATCCTTGAAACACATTCTTGTAAAGTTTGGCGATAATCGGTTGCTATAGTAACAAGATATGACGTATAAGTAGCTTGAGGTCAAGCCATTTCCCTCATTTTCCAGATAAATTCAAAAAAGGGATGGCGTCAAGGACCCCAGCAGCGCCACAACCCATACATTACAGGCTATATATTAGACGAAAAATATTGCCGAAATATTGCAACACCGCAAAAACCCAAGGGATCGAGGGCTAACTTGAAAACGCTTTGGTTAATTTAGCCTCCAGGCTCTAATATTAGTTTATATTTTATAAGTATTATTTTCTGTAGTTTTTCTTGTTTAGTGTGTTCTTGTAAAAATGTGCATATCTATTGTTATGAGTAAAATAAAACTGATTGATTGACTGATTGAGGGGTTGCAAACCCCCCCCCCCCCCCCCTCCCTCACGGTGGGGGTATAAGTTTGCGTGTGCGAATGAGGGTTGAATTAAAAGAAAAAGAAAATAGTAAAGTATACCTAAAAATCCCGCCAGACCTGAAAAAGGAGAAACCTAAAAAAGGGATAAATAAAGAAAATGGTAAAGGCATTTCCTGACCTGAAGCCATTGGTTGGCATTATTCTGTTTAGCAGCCCAACAATATTTGCCGCCATTTGGTAACAAGTTGAGTCTTGCTCGGTTTGGAAGGTAGCTGGCACTGGAAGAGGAAGACGCAGTGAACGCTTCATCAGGAATTCTACCGTCCTCCACTCCCACGGGCATCAAGCAGTTCTTTACTGAGAGAAAGATCAAATAAAAAAATGTCAAAGTAAGTAAAACTACTGTATTTAATGTTCTTCGACACCTGTCTAAAAGTAGGCCATTTTTAGAAAATTTTTCTATTCCGCTAGCCATGACCATGAAAAATGAAGGGCATAGGTTTAGTTCTGTTCTATGAGTATGGGGCTCCGCGCAGGCCTTCGGCCGGCAGAGCTCCGCTACAAATGAAAGCTTACGGAGCCCTCAGCGACAAATTGAGAACAGAAATTTACTTCAGACTTGTGGGACAGTTCGCGATATTTACACAACCGTGCTACATGTATTTGGGACAATTCAGCCTAACGAATTGTAGTCACAGCTTGCTCATGCTATCTTAAAAACCTAATGATTTTACTCCTACGATGTAATTTTCGACATTAATGACGCAGTTTATATAGTGCATGCATGATTAATAAGAAAAGACCTACCAGTTCGGCAGCCATAGAGTTCAGTTCGCAGGCAAGGGCTATTATGATTGTGAGTCTGTGGATGGAAGCGGATGTAGCGAGCCTCGATGTGGGGCTTTAAGGAGTGCGTTATGACTGTGTTCCTGTCAGTGTTTCCAGCAAAAACCTGAAATAGAATAACAAATATGCAAGTACATCGTCAAGAAAGGGCCGCATGTTAAAACCTTGGGCCAAAATAAATTAAAACCTCTTCTATTACCTTATTCACAGCACGTTGTTTGTACCAAGTCCAATGAATCCCGTCCACACTGTACGACAATTTGTACGTCTTAACTCTGTCCTCGGTGTTGTAACGGCCTTGTGTTGCCACCTTTGTCACAGCAGTGATTTCCCCCAGGTCGATCTGCAGCCATTGATTTGTACTTTTACGTTTTGGGCACCAAGCACCCTGATGTTTGCCGTCGGTTAAAAGATTGAGTCTTGCAAGTGAAGGCCTGTGGTTGTTGTCGTAACTACCTGAAGCTGTAAATGCGCTGTCGGAAATCCGCTTGTCCTCCAAACCAAGTGCCACTGAACAACTGTGAACTGCAAACACAAATTACAGTACTGTTCTATATTAAAAAAGCCAACTGATTGTAAAAAGAATGCCACTCTAACGAGTAAATAGTCTAACATCTTACATCATCTTAATTAAATAAAGTTTTAAGTATATTTTTGAACACGGCCTCCATGAAAAGTAGTTTTTATTATTTTTTTTATATGTTGTACCTCTTATTTGTAGTTAGGAAGATAGGTAAGCTGATTATGATAAATAAACTGATGGAAATACCGTGTATAAATAAAGTTATCAATCAATCAATCAATCAATCAACACCGTCATTTTAGCATGTACAAAAACGTGTATACGGACCGGTGGGTGTACGGAGTTATACCCTTTAAGTATGTCTTGACAAGATCACACTGAGAGATTTTCAAATGCCAGAACTTATGACGCGATTCCTGACATCATTCAAATTGAGATCATTTCTCGTAAACCCATTGTTTGCATTGTTTTTAGTTTCGAAGTAAATATTCTTCATTCTATTTTCATTAATCACAAAGTATGCATCACGCAAAAGTTAGCAACCCTTAACCTAAATGGAAAACGAAATTAAATAGATCTGTTGGATGAATATTCCCTATAGCAAAAAAATCTTGGCTTAATCAGTAATAAGAAACATTTTCATACACCACAATTTCTTCAAGAGATTACAATCTGAAAGTTTTCTAAATTTACAGACGTTTCTTTATTTTTCTTTATGGGTTTTGGTATCAATTTTCAGCTCAGCGACATTTCAAACCGTTTGAAGACCTTTGAATTAATTTGCGGCCATCATCTGGAGTAGGGTCTGTTTGCTTAGAGCGAGACATTTCTAAATAAGCTAAAAAATAATCAAGGGTATTTTTTAAGAGTAAGTTTCAGATCAGATTTCCACGACTTTGCATTCAAATATCTTTGTGTGATCTGATTCATATCATATTGTCAGTAACATTGCTTTCCATCAGATAAACACACCCACTTCATGTGAAATTTAGGCACTCTTTTGATCGGTGTTATTAAACCAAATGAACATACCATTTCGACAGCCATACACCTCAGCTCTCATAGAAATATGTCCATGCCAGGATTTGGGGTGAAAGCGAATGAACCGGGCATTGAATGCTGTCACCAGCAAGTGTCCCACAATTGTATTTCTGTCCTTATTTCCGGAGAAAACCTGATTTCGAAAATTAAGATTCAGTTATAAAACAATGATAAAAGTAGCAAGCTTCTTAAGACTTTTAACTTTGCGGCGAGAGTGTAATACGGGCGGGTGTTAGCTGTTAAAAAGCAGCGACAGACTGCATGAAATAGACACAATAAAATGGCAGAGAATCGTGTCTATAAAGAGTTCAATTCGGAATTGTAAAAGAAACTGAACAAGCACAGGCCCGTAGCAGAAGTCAACTGAATGGAGGGACAGAAAGACTGGTCTGAACCCCACCTCCTTACCCATTCCTTCCCCCCCCCCCCCCCCTTCCCCTCCCCTGTCACTACCAAATGCTATTGATAAATTTTTGCTGTATTATAAATAGTGTTATATAAACTCAAAGTGCAAAGTGTATTAGATAGTTTGTACCGCAGTCTACTTAAGTTGTTAGCAACTTATACTGCAAATATATTTCTTTACTCCCACAATTTCATATCCAGCGGACCCTAGTAGCCAGGATACTGACCCACGTGACACTGTTCTCTTTGTACTCGGCCCAGTGCATCCCGTCCATGCTGTAAGAGAGAGTGAACGATGTTACCCACTGGTCAGAGTCTTGGCGTCCTTGTGTTGCTACTTTAGTGACTTGTACCAGCCCCTCGAATTCGATTTGAAGCCATTGTTTGCTGTCTTTAGTTTTTGCAGCCCAAGATCCATAACCTTTATTATCAGCCTGTTTGTTCAATCTCGCTCGTGCTGCGTTGAACTTGACCGCTTCGGCTTGAGAAGAAGCAGAAAAAGCTGCGTCTGTTACATGGCCATTTTCCAAACCGAGAGGAAGAGAACAGCGGTAAACTGAAATGAAAAAGGAAACTTCATTATTTTTGGCAGTTGTATTTTTAAGCCTGAAAATGTTTAAATGAATTGATTCCTTCGTCCATTTTAAAACAACACTAACAGTTAGATTTATTGAAGACATATTTTTCTGTTAAATACAATGTACTCTAAAGACTCTTTATTTGGTTCTAGTTCAACTTAAGGACTTTCTAGAGGAGAATCGTTCATAGAGATAACAATAATTGCGTTGATAATTCTCTCAAACAACATTTCAGTGCAAGGGTTAAGGTACTCAGGGCTAGTGAAATTAACGAATCTCAAATATATAACATTAATCAATATCGTTCAAACCTGTTGAATAAAATAACTAGTTTTTTTTACATTAAACTTACCTAAAAAAGGATTTATGAAGATGCTTCTTTTGTGGTACAACAACTTGTTATCTTCTTCGTGGTTTCCATGGTTGGCAAGTGACTGAAAGAAATAAAAAAAAAAGTAAAACTGTTAAATTAGGAGTGGATTCGGATTAGCAAAAGTTATTTTCCCTAGAACCTTTGGAACATATTTTAAAGGCTTGTCTTAAGCAAAGCACCCAGTTCAAAAAGATGAAACTTATTTAGTAGTTCGAAAGATCTTTCAACTGACCATGATAACGCTAAAAAGAATCGAAAAGGCCGCAAAAATTCAGTTTTTCAATGACTGAGCTCTCTGAGCTGCACCTTTAATACACTATAACTCCGTAACACCGTCTCAGTTTTTTTTTAATCGAAGTGACCAAACCTTTTTAGGGTCAGTTGTTATATCTTGTTAAAGCAGAATCATTTTAATTTATTCTCCTACCATTCGACTGCACTGCGTAACGATCCTAAATTCGATCAATTCAGCCGAAAGTACCATTTGACTCATGTATTTCATTTCCTCTTATGAAAAACCTTTGTGTAACATTTCGGTAAAAACTAAACAAAATGGCATTTCCGTTTCTGTTAGCAGAAATCAGATGTTACGAATTAATGTTACCGCTTATTTATCTCTGGTTTATTTAACAAATTTACACCGGTTTTCCGTGGTGTGGACTCTTATTTACCACGATTTACGTCATCGCATGGTCAAAATGTTGTGGACTCACGAGGCGCAGCCGAGTGAGTCAGCAACAAATTTTGACCATGTGATGACGTAAATCGTGGTAAATAAGAGTCCACACCACGGAAAACCGGTGTAAATTTGTTTTTTACAACAATATTTAGAAAAAAACACAAGGAAAAATCGAAGTCTTGTTACAAAACGTGACAGCAAAGAAGGAGCAAGCGTTGTCTATAACTTTCTCGCAATCTGATTGGTGTTTTTCAAGTGCACGTGATGTTAGCGTCAGCACCGTTGTCTGGACTCTCATTTACCACTCACGTCGACCAATCAGATTGCGAGTTTAGCGGCAATTGTGGTAAAATTTTCTGTATTTAACGGATTTCCATGCTGATGAAAATGAAAGATAAAAGCAAAATCTGGATGTCGATAAAATACTGATTTTTTTCGCACCTTCCCAGAAGTTTCTTCGGCGTGAGAGAAACATCACCAGGGCGAACATTAACGCATAATTTGTCAGGAAACGAGCCTGCATTCTTAGTAGAGTTCTCTCTAAAGCTAAGACCAAAGGGAACTACAGATCTACGGAAGCGAGCACTAAGTCATTGGACAATTGCTTTATAAAAATTGAAATTCCTCGTACGAATTATTTACAAAATACTGTTTGTTGGAAAGTGACATTTCTTTACGATTTATTTAGAGACTATTGTTCTAACAGAACCTGAAATTTCTGGTAAGAATTAAATGATATGCATGCTGCTCCATTGTTTTATGGAACTTGAAATTTGGCTTGTGAATTATTTGTAAACATTTCAATCAATCAATCAATCAATCAATCAATCTATAAACTTTATTTAAATGTCAAAAGACCGCCTAGCCAGGGAGAAATCTCCCTTACTAATATGGGGACATTCTAATTGACACATTTGCTTTCGAGAACTTGAAAATTCTGGCGCGAATTATCTACAGACTATTGTTATAGGGAACTTGTAAGTAATATTTCCAGGCGTCAGATTATCTCTATAGAAAATGCGTAGCATGGGATAAACTTAGAAGAGAAAATCAATAAGTCGATATATTTGCGCAATATTTGCTAAATTCCTATGAGGGAGAAATTTCTATCTTAGTTTATTTTTTTAAAAATCAAACTCCAGAACGAATTATTTTTCTTTTAATTTAGAAGAACATTTTGATGTCTCCCTTACCCTCGCCCCATATAGTTTACAATACCATAATTTATGTCTTTTCTCCCTTTCTAATGTTTATTTATCCGAGTAGTCCTAGGACTTAGGGAGGAGTTAACACTTGTGCATGTCTATTTATATTGGTTGATTTGATTCTGGCTCGGATAACACTGATTAGAGAACTGTTGTGGATGTGATTCAGTGTAAGCTTCAGTTTGGAAGCCAAAGAAAAATTCTACCTTCTGTAAGGTCGGAGTGATCAACTTAAGGTCCTACTTCGCAAATTAAACAAAACAGCGACATTTTTTGAAAAATCGACGCTCACTAAAGAGCTGTTATAGAGCACAAATTGAGCCATTTCTTGTGTCTATGAAGGTATCACGAAACCAGAAAAAATATAAGGAAAGAATTATGCTCAAATGAGAAAAAAAAATCAACAGACGATAATGCAAAGAAGTATAATATTTTTTGGGTCAAATGAGATAAAAACCCGGAGAGAAAAGTTTTTAGTGGAAAAGTGAACTTGAAAAAACATACTCCTTTTTCATAACGTCTTAGAGGCCATCATTCTCTTGGATTTATTTCAAGATTCAATCTCCAATGTCTCTATTTTTCAGTGCGAAGCGAGTGTTTCAAACAAAGCAAACATAAAAAAATTTCCTACCTTCCCAGAAGTCTCTTAGGTGTGAGAAAGCCACACATGGAATGACAAACTAAGCTTTCCAGACTGAACAACAGTGCTCTGAATAAATTTGATTAGGCTCTATTGTTTTGGGGAACCTGAAATTTCTTGTACGGATTTTATATTTACAGCCGGAAGTATTTTTCACGGTTGGTCTTGAAGACATATATATATATACGAAAAATATAAAAAAATAGAACCCCCATTGATTTTTTTCAAGATGAATTCTGTTCATTTTTCCTGCTACTCTGTTTTGCCATTTTCTACTGTGAGGGTGCAAAGAAAGCGCTCTCTTATTAAACTGCTTTTAATATTTCGAATGCTGAACTTGGAAATTAAATATCAGCCAGGCCAGTTCTTAATTAGTAGATAACAATATTTGTTATTCCTACCCTCCACCCATCATATAGCTACAGTGCCCTTCATTTGAAATTGATTTGGTTGCACAGAAAACCGAAGAAGATTGTTGTGGACGCGCTAAACCTTTTGTTCGACCTCTAAACAACATTCCGTCCTTTGTTTGACCCGCCAGGTAATCTAACGACTTTGAGGAAAAAACTCTGCTAATTGCCAGTTTGAGTTCATTAAATGTTTTTCTTTCAAACATCAAAAGTTTTAGAATAGCCACATGCGCAGTTTTGGAAAAGAAGAACCTAAGTAAATCTAAGCGTTTTAGGAACTCTTGGCAACTGCTATTTATTAATTTCAGTTTTTTTTATTGCCGACAGTTACGTACAGCAGTAATGCAACAAAGAACATCGGGAAATCCGAGGAAGATACAGTTTTTTCTTCTCAAATCAGTTTTGATTTTAGTGGTATAAAAATGCTATTTTGTCATGAGACACCAAAACTATAGCCTAAATCTTCACCTATTCAGAAACTTGATTGCATGAAATTTGATTTCAGTAACTTCCATTAGAAGGAAAATGTCTTTTAGTTATTGAGCCAGTGTAGCTTCGACCTGATACCAATTATTTTTGCGTAAAAATTCAAAGAGTTCAGATAGCAACAAAATATATCTCAAGTAAATATAACAGTAGCTCTTACTTTAATTTCGCAAAAACCAACAAAGTCACGGAAATTGCCAAGAACGTGAAGATCACTCAAGGATGTAACGATTAAAAAAGGGGCATGGCTGACCTTAAAATGGAAAATTAGTTTGCGGGAATTTGAGCAAATTTTTTGCTTCATTTGTTCAGTAGTACCGGCGAACTAGTTTTAGTTTTTAGTAGGATTAAAATGTCAGTGCATAAGACGGTACTGAAGCCTGTAGACTAATCTTCGTTCTTCAGAAACTTGATTTTACGAGGTGAACGAAATTTGGGTTTAGTTTCTTCCATCAATGTAATAAAAATTCTTTTAGTTATTAGTTGCAGCTGATCTAGGGTTATCATTTTAAACTTACGTAAATAGGTGAAAAGATTGTGTAGCTGACAAAATATTCAAGTGAAATGGTAACTCTTTAATTTCCCAAAAATCATCAAAGAAATTGTAAAGAACGAGGAAAACAACTTAATCATGTGACGCTATAAAAACCCGGTGGATAGTTGAGCAAAAATCGGGTAGTTTAATTTGCTGGAATTTTCGCAAAATCTTTTTGTTAAATTTAATTTAAGTAATATTGTAATGTTGGTGCCTAAGACGTCAAGACTATAGCTTAACCTTCCTCTCTTTAGAAACATGATTTCATGGGGAAATTGAATACAAACTGATACAATGATGACTTACTTTGGAAGAAATTCCTTCGGTGCGCGAGAGCAGTAAGATATTAACCGTTGCAACGAATAAGAGGTTAATCAAGAAACGAGCCATTCTTAGCACTTTCCTTCACGGAAACTGAGGGGAATGACACAGTTCTGTGAAAATGAAGATGCCTTCACAGAACTTAGGCTAGCAAGGAACTCGAAAAATCTCGTACGAATTTATTTACAGAACCATTGTTCTTGGACTCAACTCAGCAGAATACTGTTTGTTGGAAAGTGACATTTCTTTACGATTTATTGAGAGACTATTGTTCTGAGAGAACCTGAAATTTCATGTAGGAATTTTAAATGATATGCATGCTGTCCATTGTTTTATGGAACTTGAAACTTTTTCTTGTGAATTATTTGTAAACATTTGCTTCAGAAAACTTGAAAATTCTGGTACGAATTATTTACAGACTATTGTTATAGGCTGCCATTATCGTTTTGCATTTTTTACTGTGAGGGTGCGTAGAACGTTCTCTCTTATTAAACTTCTCTTAATATTTCGAATGCAGACCTGGGAAATGAAAGATTAGTCAGTAGTTCTCAGTAGATAACAATTCATGTTTTTGTTAGATCTGTTGTGGACGCGGGAAATCATGTGACTCTTGTGTTCGACCCCTAAATAAAGTTGCTTACAAATATTCTGTCCTTAGTTCGACTTCAAGTAATCTAACGACTTTGATGAAACACTCGCCCAATTGCCAGTTTGAGTTCATTAACTTTTTCCTTTTAAACATCAAAGTTTTAGAACAGCCGCAGTTTTCGAAGGAACTCTTGGCAACAGTAATGCGACAAGGAACATCGGGAAATCTGAGGAATGCAAATCAGTTTTGATTTTAGTAGTGTTTAAATGTTCGAAACGCCAAAACTATAGGCTAATCTTCATCTCTTCAGAAACTTAATTGCATGGAATTTGATTTTAGTAACTTCCATCAGCAGGAAAATTTATTTTAGTTATTAGTTGCAGCTTCGACCTGATATCATTTTTTGCTTAGCAATTCAAAGAGTTCAGGTAACTACAAAATATTTCAAGTAAACTTAACAGTAGCTCTATCTTTAATTTTGCAAAAACCATGTACAAACTCGGGAAAATTGACAAGAAGGAGAAAATAACTCAAGGATATAACGATTTGAGTAAGGGGCATGGCTGACCTTAAAATGGAAGATAGGTTTGCGGGAATTTGAGCAAATTTGTTGCCTGTTTCGTTACCGGTAAATCAGTTTTAGTTTTAGCTGTATTAAAATGTCAGTGCATAAAACGGTACTGAAGCCTGTAGGCTAATCTTCCTTCTTCTCAGAAACTTGATTGTACGAGGTAAACGAAATTTGATTTTAGTTTCTTCCATCAATGTAACAAACATTATTTTAGTTAGTAGTTGCAGCTTCGATCAAGGGTTATCATTCTAAACTTGGGTATAGGTGAATTCAAAGAGTTGTGTAGCCAACTTTCATTTCTTAAAAATCATCAAAGAAATTGTCAAGAACGGGGAAAACAACTTATGCATGTGACCCTATAAAAACTCTTAAAGCTGGGCAAAAATCGGATAAATTAGTTTGCAGGAATTTTCGCAAAATGTTCTTTTTGTTATAGTTTTAGTAATATTATAATGTTAGTGCCTAAAACGTTGAAATTGAAAACAAACTGATACAATGATTACTTACCTCGGAAGAAATTCCTTCGGTACGCGAGAGCAGTAAGATATAAACCGTGGCAATGAATAAGAGGTTAATCAAGAAACGAGCCATTCTTAGAACTTTCCTTCAAGGAAACTGAGGGGAATGACACAGTTCTGTGAAAATGAATGGCTTTACAGAACTTAGGAAAGTAAGGAACTCGAAAAATCTCGTACGAATTTATTTACAGAACCATTGTTCTTGGAGTCAACTCAGCAAATATTTCGCAAGAGCATGCGTAGTCCCCAAGTACCGTTTCCAACACCTAGTCCTTGAGGAGAGAGTATGGGGGATTGTACCATCAGAATGGACTTTTGATATGTAAAATTATTAAAACGAATAGGTTATTACATATATTTGAAATATTCTCTGCTAAAACACTGAACTAAATTTTTGTTTTCAAGCTGGTTCGTCGAAGGTAGTCTGCAACTGATTAAATTGAAGTTAATTAGACAATCATCTTCTCGAGTGATACAGTGCTATGTTTAGTCTGATTTTGTATAAGAAATAAATCCATGCCTATTCATAATAAAACACTGTTTCGTGTTTCTAAACTAAGTCGGAAAGAGAGAACTGGCTTAGCCGAGTGTCGCGAGTGAAATTAACGTGCGATTCAAGACACGTAATGACCTTATGCGTTAAATTTGTTGACTTTTATGGCTGGTATGTTAGGAAAAACTGCAGTCACTCAAACACAAACACACAAATTATATCGTTATAGAGTTCAGTTTCGTTCCCGTTATTGGTATTTTAGTGTTTTATTAATGCAATTTAAGTGACCGGTCATGTCAGTTATTTGAGATGACTCACTAACCTGCAGTTTTGAGCGGAAGCATCAAGCCAATATATTTTTTACTGGGCTACCCCTCGGGGAGACCAGTCTAGGTTTACGTCGAATTTCTCTGGTGTTACAAAATTGCAATTATGACACCCCCCTCTACATAAAATCACAATTATGATAGGCCCCCCGACCATGGGCGTCAACATACACTGGAACGTTTCTCCTCAATCTCAATACTTTTTCACAGTTACAGAAATGTTTTTTAGAAAGTATTTTGTTGTAATACAACGAACGAAGCCTGATCATTACGCTCACTCTCGGCACAGTACTTGCGCTTTTGAAGCGGAAACTAAGCTTATAAAATTCAAATACCGTGTTCAAATGAATTTCTCTTCTTTCGATTGTAATTGCCTTTCATGAATTTTTATTTCGTCAGGTTGAAGGGACAGAACAGCCAACAGAAACTTCAGCTGCGAAAAATTCACCACCGTATAAGATGCAAACTGCACGTGTCTTGTGATCCATTTCTCGTTGTCAAACAATCGCGTTGCTGATTTGAAAGGACTACTAGCGATGCTGTACTATTTCTGAGAAACCAGTCATCATGAGTTTCGCTTGCGCTAGTGAATGTTTCGCGGGCGAAAATAACCTTAAAGCAATCACATTTTCATTTCATTTTCTTTTCTATGTTACGGATATGGAGGAATAAAACTTGAATATATTTTCCTTGCTGATTCTGAGATGTTTTATGAATGGTCACGTTGCGTTACTGAATGGTTTTATTATGGAAATTGAGAAAATTTTTACCACAACTGAAAAAGTATATTTGATTCAAAGGGCTAAATTTATTTTTCTCCTCCTGAATTATCAATTCCGTCGTTAACTTTGATTAAATTGATCAGTTTTATTCATTTTTTTTATGATAGTGGTGGGAATACATCAAAACTTTCAATTCGAAAAGTTGTTTTGACTCCGGATCTAGGACAGGCAAAATAAACAAAAGATTCACGGCTACACTTGTGTGCCGGAAACACAGACCAGTTACAAAGATAAATTTAGCTAGATACTAATACCAACCACCAACCACCAGGAAAATGAGATATAGGCCTTTTTTTTTTAATCAAGAGCGGTAAAGATCGATATTAAACTGAATAGGCTTCGATTTGTATAAATATATAAGTTTAGGGGTAGCCCAGTTTACGCTCATAAAGCGTCTAGTTTTACACAAACTCGCGTAACTCATCCACAAAAGGCAAAATTCAAGTGAATTATAATATATTAAGCTTTTAGAAAATTCGCGAAAATTGAGTGTCGCGAAATGCACCACCCCAAAATCTCGAAATTAACGTGTCGCGAAAATTTAGTGTAATATATTATGAAAGTCTTTTATTAGCTCCTGTCGGAAGACATTCTTGGTACTGTTTTTTTTTGTACTAGATTAAACATACGATTAAATAATCAATCATACTTCCAAAACAAGTTTCAGTGAAATGATTTTGAATTTTGCCAATGGCCGAAATATAACGCTGGATAAACACTGAACGTAATGTCGGCGGATAGGAATAGTTTATATAAATACTCATTGTTTTCCATGTTAGTGTTTCCAAATAGAAAATAATTTCTCCGGCCTACATACCTTGTGACAAGGTCCCTTGTCGCACGATGCTCAATTGGAGACAATGCTTGTCGAGAAACAAGCGATTTTAAAGTCCTCTCTAAAATTCCTTCGTTAACAAAAACTCGAGGAAGAAATAACTGGTCTCCACAACAGACAATGTAATTTTGACTGAATTAATTAGGTTTCTGATAACACGAAAGATCTCGTCTAAAATGTCACTTGGCAAAAGCTATACTGTTACAAAACAGTTTTGAAAGTTGAAAGTTTACTGAGTAACTCTTTGTGTTAAGCGATATCAAATTAGCAATCATATTATATGACATTTCTCAAAATGTTCGGTTCCCTTCAGACAAGAAGCGATTTCGCGGATCACAAGGGCACGAGTCTCAACTGTTACGGTGAGTCCTATTGCGAACACCTCTCGAGCTTGGGAACTTGTACGATTCTTATTATGGTGAGTCGTCGCATTAATTTCATTCTGACTTTTCGTCAGGCTTCTCAAATAAAAACCTGAGCTCCTTCGAGCAACCGTTCCTCGATCGGTATATATATGTCAATTATGGAGACATGTAGTGCAGCTTAACTTTTTAGTCTGTTGACGAAATCCTATGGTGTAACCATTCAAATGAAACTTCTTCAGCAGTACTTTTGCATGGTACTATTTATTTTTCAATGTTTTAAAAAATGAAATTTGGAATTTTTCTTGAATTTTGATTTTTGGCATGAAATCCCTTCTCAATTAAATACTACTTCAAGTTGAAACTGATCAGGCTCTTGGACACTGCCATGACATCTCCCTTTTAAAAATTCTGTTTAAATTAGTTCTTACTCCGCAAACACTGAATATGGTCTGTAGAGTCTCTTGTATAAGCGACCACCTCCAGCGATCAAAGTTCATTATACTGTTTGAATTGGTTTTGTATTTAGAACTTTCTGTATAAAGCAATAACTCCTTAAATTTGCAGGATCATTAATTTGGACGCAGCAAGATATTCAACTATATTACCAAGGATGTTTATTTGCCTAAAAATCATTTGTTCTCTTGAAAAGTTGTAATTAAATTCAACTTTCGTGGATTTTCCTTTCTGTTTACTCACTGTCTCTGTAACGAGCGATCGCAAGGCCGCAGAAATATGGGTGACAACAGAAACTGATGCGCTCGCATAAAAACTGTTGAAGGCGATTGAAATGGGCAAAATAAATATTTTTCTTTCTAATACTAAAGTCTTGTGATGCAAGCGTATTGTAACATTTATATAGCGTCCAAACACGTTTTTAGTTTAAACTTCCTCTTCTTTCAGTCTACAGGATCCGATTACCATATTTTGCGTTGTTGAGAACATTTGAATAGACAATTATTTCCCACAGGATTGATCAAGGAAGGGGCGAAATTCGCGAAAAGTCATACACGCAGGCAAAACATGCTTTTTAAAATCATCACTAATTTTTGAAAAGTAAACGATATCGTGATTAAACAATCTTCCTCGTTTTTGCCACTTCGTTGGTTTGAGTCCCGGGATATCAGGCCCTGAAGAGCCAAATATTTTTTTAGTCTCTGCAATTTTATTCCGGGACACCCCCCTATTCACTTCGCCCCCCTCCCCCTCCCCCCCCCCCCCCTTTATGGTGGGGTCCGGATTCGCCACTGAGCTTGGTCTAAGCATCTTGGTAAGTCTCAGATTTTACCATCTCACGCCACTAATTCCAGTACACTCATAATGCTAGCACTTGCAAGGATATGAGTGAGACATTAAGGAAACTGTCTACTTCAATTTCAGAGAACTGAGCCAGTCATTTTGTTCAATCTTCACAGACCCAAGTTTTGCTTCTGCACTGATTGTCCTTGCTTGTTCTTGTTCTTCCTGGTTTGGGTTAAGTTTTCCCGTCATCACAGTAAAGTTCTCTCCTTTATCTTCTTCATTGATAACCAAGTTCACATTAGAATCAATGTCAATGCTTTTGGACTTTATTTTCAGATCTGAAGATATTGATTTCTCTAGCGTCTTGATGGCAATATTTCCTGCAAAAAAATAACAGACAGTGTTAAATGCAAAACTAATAATCTGAGTTAAGCTGGTTTTCAAAGATAAGAAGAACCAATTACAGAAAAACTTGCAAATACACTTTGCACCGAATGAGAAACCATTTTGCTGGGTGAGCAAAACATTCCTAAAGTAAACATAGGGTTAATCGGGATAAATATAATAATTATGCATTAATAGATGTTCTGTATTATTTTTTCCACTTAGCACAGCTACATGTAGCAAAATATTGGAGTAAAGGTCAAGTTCAAACTTCACATTCAGTTTCTGCTGTTTGCACTCAGTGTTGTTGTTCAAGAATGAGTAGAATGTTGGGAAATTTCTCAGCAAAACAATGTAGCAATATTTAATCAAACAGAAAATCTAAGTGTGATTCAAAGAAAACTCTCTCAAGAGGTCAGAAAATAAGTGTTCTTTGAACTACAGTATCTGCTAACTAAGACATGTAAGAAAAAATATCAAGGCCAAGTTAACAAAGAACAGGAGTTCTAAATAAATTGACAACAGTTCAAACCCCTGGTGCAAAACATCAAAATTAAAAAAAAAAAATCCAAATTTAATTTTGTAAAATATTGAAAAATAAATGGTAGCATGCAAAAGTACTGCCAAAGAGGTTTCATTTTTTAACGAATGGTCACACCATAGGATTTTCATTGTAGACATATTCATAAGCCAGAACTACACTACATAATTTTCTGGTAATGAGAGGTCTAATCAACACTTATCTTCAGTTCTTATCTTTATTTGAACTGGGCTTAGTTGATGACATTCTTCACTGAGACTTTGTACACTGCAGTGTACATGTATGATATTATTATTTTTTCATATAAAGTAGAACTTTTATAAAAGTAATTTACCTTTGTTTGATTTCAGTGTTACGTCATCATGAAGTGCCAAGCTGACATTAATATTCCCACTTTTTGTCACTGCCTTTAGTTTCCCAGATGTTGAGCCAACAAAAATGTCCCCTTCACAATCTACTTCAGTCAAACCTAAAATCAAAACATATACATGTATGTACAAGTACCATGATGATAAATACAAAATAGAAAATGCTTTCTGTGTTTCCAAAAGGTTATAGTAATGTGTAGTTCCAGAAAAAATCCATACCCATCCCATGGAAGGTCATTGGAAATTCCTACATTGTAGGGGGAGGGGGGGGGGGGGGGTCTTAAAAGCCAACATTTTAGAAGCAAAGTATGAAGCTAAACTGGAATTTCCTGGGGGGGAGGAGGGGGGGGGGGTGCTAAACAAAAAAACCTGTGGGGGGAGTATGCATATTTTCTGGAACTGCACAAATGAAGAAGACTTGTTTGGGGCTATCTCGTTAATTGCATGTACTTTAGATAGTGAACAGATGAGCGACTTGATCTTTTTGCCGTTGGATTAACTTGGCTAATATATAGTGAGTGGAAGTTTGGGAGAACAAGAAAACTGTGGCAACATGAGCCAAAGGTAAGTCTTTCCACAGCTATTTGAGTTCTTCTAAACTTCCACGGTATAAGTTATGTGTATAAGTTATGTGTATAAGTTATGTGGGAAGCAGAGATTGCACAGCTGTGAGAGTATTTAATTTATTCCATCAATGTGGCCCAGATTTGAATACTGGATTTGGCATCATACATGGGTTGAGTTTGTGATTAGTTATTTTTCTTGCTCCAAAAGTGTTTTCTCTGGGTTCTCCTGGGGCCGGATTCACAAAGCCCTTTTACGTAAGTTAAAACATATCCTAAGTATTGTTTCTTAACAATAGCCTATTGTTGGAATGACAATAAACTATTGTTAAGAAACAATACTTAGGATATGTCTTTACTTAGGAGGGTTTTGTGAATCCGGCCCCTGGGTTCAATTCAATCTGGAATCTGAGGGCCACAGGTTTGCTAGTAGCACAATCCTTGTTAAACAAACTTAAGTCAATTCAAGATTTTCATTTTACTGAATCATGAATTATTACAGACTGATTTTGGTAAATGATACACACGTACATGTAAGGTTTGACTTTCAAAGTAAAAAAATAAAGTAAAAAATAATAATTTTAATTAATGGTTTGAAGATTCTTGTGCTTTAACAATCTAAACTTCCATATAATTATATAAATTCAATTTATTAAATTTTTATAATATTCAATTTGGCTTTAGTTCTTGTTTACTTAATTTTATTGTCAAAGTTTGCATTTTATTTTGGTCTGAAAATTTCAAACCAGTTTAATTTTTATTTTCCTTTGTCAGAGATTCAATTTGATAAGCTGAAACAAAGCAAATTAAATTAATTTGATTAATCTTTTTGAAAATCAACCCCAAACCCACATACATCTGTACACGTAGGCACACTAGCTATCACAGTTGACACAAGAAGACCATAGACTGTCTCTTGGGGGGCAAATCTGCATATGACATGAACTAAGAAAACTAAACACAATCTGTGTTGTGCTGCTTACACCAAAACTTTAAGGAGGCTCACCACAGTTTTTGTTGCCATGGGGTGTACATGTATGTTTTAAAATCAAAATTTCACAGGGAAGACATGCTTCGATTACTTTCATATTTCACCAAGTTTATGGAATGTGATCGAAGTTTTTACTGGTTTCACCAGTTTCCAAGTGACAGTGGTTGCCATAGCAACACCAGCTTATTGCCATTTGTTTTAAACAATGTTGTTTTTCTCAAAATCTAGTCAGACACTTCATATTAAAACTTTCAAATTTTGTGGTATTCATGTACAGATCGTGTATCACTAGCTGCAGACACAGTTCCAAGAAAATTTATAAGACAGTTTTCAAGTAAATCAAAAATCATTTTTAGGGCATGATAGCCAAAACAGAAATAAAGCAAATAATTTGCATATTTAAAAGCAAAATATTTCCAAAATGCCCAAAAACATATTATTATTTTAAAACAGCCAGACATTAAAATAATGATTGTCTTTATATAATTTGCAATCATGGCAAAAGAAAACAATGTGGCAAGCCTCCTTAGATGGTACTCTAATTACTCACCATGAATATCCCCTAATTTGACATAACCTCCATTGGATGTTAGCTCTGCCCGCAGAAGATATGTGGCTTCTACATCAATGGCACCATCCTCTGCATCCACACAAAATTTTTTGCCTTGTAACTTTTTCACAGAGATCCTTCCTTGCTTTTTAGCATCAAGAATTCCAAACTCAAACAATAACTGCGAGTCACATGTAATGTCACCACCATTTGTCTCCACACACAAACGTGATCCTTTAAGATTTTTCAAATGACAAGATCCTTGATCAGTGATTATTTCATAAAGTCGTCCTTCAAGATCGCTGACATCAACATCTGCATCGCCTGTGACTTCAATCTCAACACCATAATCAACAGGAACATGAAAATGCATGCTTATGTCCTTTGGAGGATATTTGAATTTCCGCTGCTCCAAGCATGTAACCTGGAGATATACATGTACACACAAATGATACAATAATTCCTTAATAGATCATAATAATAGACGAAATGCATGTCTCTTGTAGACCCAATTTTCTGTAGTGTGAAAAAAGGAATGGAGGAAGGGAGAATTATATTAAACTGAAGTTAAGAAGCTGTTCTTCGAAGTGATCTAATAAGTAGAACATAGCCATGTACGTGTATGTACATGTAGTATAATTGTAGTAAGTTACTTCATGTCTGCCTAGAGCTTTGGGAACATGAAAATTTGGTTTCAGTATCAACTGAGCTGACAAGGTAAATTGGCCACTGCAAAGAGATTCAAAAGCTGATGATTCAAATGCTCATCGTTTGCTATAGCAGTGTTCTTACCAGACCGCAGCATTGCCGCACTTTTTCGGGGAATGCCGCACTATTATAAGCACAAGGGGTCCCAAGGGTGCAAAGAAGCAAAAAAAAAAAGAAAGAAAGAAAGAAAGAAAGAAAGAGAGAAGGAAGGAAGGAAGGAAGGAAGGAAGGAAAGAAAGAAAGAAAGAAAGGAAGAAAGAAAGAAAGAAAGAAAGAAAGAAAGAAAGAAAGAAAGAAAGAAAGAAAGAAAGAAAGAAAGAAAGAAAGAAAGAAAGAAAGAAAGAAAGAAAGAAAGAAAGAAAGAAAGAAAGAAAGAAAGAAGAAAGAAAGAAAGAAAGAAAATAGGGGGGGGGGGGCAGAAAACGTATTACGAACGAACATTTCTCATATACCGTATTTATTCGCCTATAAGCCGAGCGATTTTTGCAACAAATTAAAGTGAGAACAGGTCAAATCTCACCAAGATAGGGGGGTTCGGCTTATAGCCGAGTATTTTCGCCAAAAAATATTTACGGGTGCTTAACAAGATTTCAAATTCAATGTTTATTCGACTATAAGCCGAGCGATTATCAACAAACATATTACCGAGATCACAAACGGTACGTGCATGTTCGCTTTTAGCCGTAGAATTAATCCGCTAACAGAAATTCCTGTAAAAGATAAAAGAGAAGCCAGATTTAGATCAATTGATTGACTTGTTTTGACAGCATGAGAAACTGGCCAATCAGAAGCGGTCATTCCCACGGCTTGTGTAAACATTGCAACACGATCTGACAGAAATCAGCAGATCGAAGCGTTTCATCGTTTAAAAAACGAAAACTTACCTTGACTTCTCTGCTCCGAAAACCAATCCAGTAGTGTTTGATCCAATTCAGGATACTTCGGTGAATAACAGCCCATCGTCTTTCGTTTTGCTGACATTTTAAGCTCACCATTGAAGAGGTTCGCTTGATCTTTTCGCCAGCGACGAACCATCGATTCGCTTATTCCGTAATCTCTAGCAATCTCGGAGTTGTTCTCGACGGCCTCTGCTTCAGCAACGACTTTTAGTTTGAATGCTAAGTTGTACGACGAACGACGAGCTTTTGGCATGATGATCGATTACGATAACGTTGAAAGAAAGCGATTGTTTGAGACAGGATTCTGAACTCAGGTGAATGTTTTGTCATGTCACGCGTGGTTCTATTTATTTACTCGGATCACATTAAATTCAACTTACCGGTATCTGTGATTTGTTGTAGCTTTCAATTAAACGACCAATAACAAGTGTATATGTTTATTCATAACCTACTTTATTTTTGCATGTTTCCCGAGAGGGAAGCTTCTTTTGAGTTTTCGGTTTACGTTAATTCATCTCACTTAACGACACCCGTGGAGTACTTTGCAATAATTGGTTCTCGGCTTATAGCCGGATGTTTTGCGTTTATTTTTCAGTACAATCTAACAGCTGCTGATATAAAAAAGTTTAGGGTCTCGGCTTATAGCCGAGATCGGCTTATAGGCGAATAAATACGGTAAGCCAAAATTTGATTGGTTATGGCCTCTTTAGAAAACACCCAGAACATTTATTATCTAAGTTTGTTTGGGGTATTTGCTGGAAAAAAAATGTTGAGTTAATTGTGTCTAAAAATTGTGACCCACTTTTCTCCCTCATGACCCCCTTTTAGCTTCTCTATGGGTCTTGTGGACCCCAGTGCAGAAAATCCTGGTAAGAACACTGTTAGAGCAAAAGGCCAATTAATTACCTTATCAACTCAGTTGATAAAATCAACTTATTGTGTTTCACTTCCTCACCAATGCAGCACCACAGTTTCTTTGAAAACTAATTAGTAATACCCCTTTATTTTTTTGGGAACATGCTTTGCTGAATGAGGAATATTAAATACATTTTTTCTTCAATTATAATGCTTTATATGACAAGAAAAACATTTGTTTTCTTCTTAGGTCAGTCATGTTCTATTGGGATAAAATATTTCAACCTCAATCCAGAAATTCTAACAGGGTGCAGGAAAAAAAATTGTGCGGGAGTTTTGGGGCAAATTGTGTGGAAAATAACTTTGATTGTGCGGGAAATTGTGCGGGATTGCGCAATCCTGTGACCAACCAAATATTCAATCACCAGTGTTCTAGCCAGGCCAAAAAAAATATGACAGGGAAAAAAAACAGATGTTTTACTTTGGGGATTAAAATGTACCCGGCAATTGCCAATTTGCGGCTGTTTTTTGTTTTCACCAAAGTTTATTTGTCTCAACAAAATCACATTGCGTGACATGATGAACTCCATCGGTTAAAGCCGACATACCACCTCAAAATCAAATATTTCTGATCTGAGCGAGTTCCTTTCTGAAAAATCCGTACATTTTATGTAATGTGAATAATTTCCAGAAAAGGTTCACACAATTTCTTCGAAAGTTTGCCGCAAAAACACAACCCTGAGAAGTATGCAAATTGCATTCTAAATGTACATGTAATTTGATAGTATATTTGTTTTGCTCACAAAATGTAATAGGTCGTAGAGCATTTTCCTGAATGAAAGCGTCTTTCACTTGGCATATTTAACTTAAAGAGGAAGCGAAAGCGCTCGAAAAATATCAACACCTGCTAAGAAAAATATCTGGAAAACGACAACTAAAAAGCTACGTGAAAATTTTGGGAGGAGGTTGGATAGAAGTAAATCTGAGACTAGTTCCCAGGATGGTGAAGAGAACGCCTTGTTGTTTTTTTATCTGCTCCAGCTGTTCAAGGAAAGCGAGGGATTTCTCTATTGTTTGGAAGAAAAATAGGCTGAAAATAGCCTAAAACCTTTTTTTTTTGAAATATTGGTAAGTAATAGAAATACCAAATATTTCAGTATTGTGCGGGATTGTGCAGAGTTTTAGGAATTGTGCGGAAATGTGCAGGTTTGACCGAATTGTGTGGTCCTGCACCCGGGTAGTCCAGCACTTGTCCAAACGATGTCTGTGATTCGCTAAGAAAACAATAGATTTGTCCCGCTGGAATAGGGATTAGGGATAGGGGCATTGGTCAAGTGATATATCAATTGTATCATTCGCCAATCACAGACATTATTTGGACAGCTACGGGGTCGCCCCTGCACCCGCGCACCCTGTCAGAACCCCTGTCAACCGGATTTAAACATTGTTGATTTGGTTGAGGTTTTCCAATAGAACATTCTTTCCAACTGTTTTTAGTTGAAACGTGGTTGTGCTCAGGAATAGTCATTGCCAACTTATCAACTTATCTTAATACTTTTTTTCAAGTACAGTTACAGTTTTTTTTGGGGGTGGGGGGGGGGATGGGGGGTAGGATGAGGGGGGAGAGGGTAGAAACCCAGGTTTCCCATTTTTATGTCAAACAGTGGTATCAGTTTCATGAACAAATGTAAACTTCATGCAAATGACAAGGAGGCTTGTTTTGGGGGTTCATGTACATTCCGATCTGTTGGACTTTTTTTGGGTCTGGTTTTAGCCTTATAATGCTTTTCTTGGGTCTAACAATTTGGCCTTATCCCCCCTCCTTCCCCCCATGTGGCGGGCCTTTTCTTATTCAATGAGCAGAAACCTTCCTGCTGTACAATTAGATCATGTTTGAGGGAGTGATGGAAGAATTGACTGACCAAATTAATTTTTGTTGAGTATTGGACTACTACATGTACATTTTACTGGCTTTTTGATTCTTGAGTATCTGCAAAATATTCCTGAGCTCCTGCCAAGAATAACATAGGAAAAGGAGGAAGAGCCCCAGTTCCCGATTAAAGAAAAGCTGGAGCTTCCTGCAAACCAGATTACATTGTACTTTCGGGTACAAAACAGGTTTATGCATCACTGAGTGCAGTCTGTTGTTAAAAAATCCAATTGTATAAATCAGGTGTAGATTAAAGGAAAAGGAATTAAAGTATCAGTCATTTTAACCTGCGAAATTGTCCATTCTTACGTCATTTGCTCTTACCTCCATACAATCTCTTGAAGGCGACATGACGGCTCTCACGTCGTACTGTATGTCTTGCTGAAATGCTGTCTTTACTTTAGGCGACAACTCTTCCTCTGTTTCTGTCTCCAGATAAAGGAATCCAACTACAGCTTTAATATTTCCAAACTGCACAGGATCAATGGATTCAACCTTGACTGAATAAGGGCTCTTGATAACAATGGTTGGAGGTCCCATCAAAGGAGCCGGGATGGTCGCATGGTCCATGCATTGAGTCTTGTTGCGAAATTGTGAGCAATTTAGCAAGATCGCTGCTCTTTTTATCCTTCGGAACAACCTTCCACTTTTGAGCATCCTGAAGGCGTAAGGAGGGAAAAATCTAATTATGAAACCGTTCAATTTTTCAAAAATCTTTTTCTGTCATGCTTTGTCCGCCATATTTGTTTCTGAGTCCGTTTAAGCCAGCGGTTATGCATACTGGGCATGGGGATTAAAGACTTTCGTCTCCAGGGTCCTACGGTTGGTTGTCAATTTCCAAGATGGCAACCACATTTGATCAAGAACTGAGAAGGGTGGGTATTTTTTCGTTTTATTTTTTTGCTCTAACAGCAGATTAATTGTCAACGATGTCTTCACTATAGTATCTATACATTCAGGTAAAATGCGATATTTTGTGGTTATGGTTTGAGAAGAAACGCCCCTTAAGTCATGTTGCTGTCATCATGCAATCGACCTGCTTGAGCTTAGACTAAGCTTATTAGCTTTTATATAAGCTGAATCAACAGCTTAGGTCTCATGGTCAACCCAGGTACCAGTCCTTTCTAATATTTTTGGAAAATACGTTTACAGAATTGATCAATTCAATTGGAAGTGACAACATGTCAGAATATGTACAAGGGAATAATATTATTCAGTGTACTTCCTTCAAAGTTCCGCACATTGGTACACAATACATTGCAAACTAAAAGCAAGTCTATTACCTTCAACAATAAATATATTCAACAATATATTTATTCATTTGTTATTTTAGGCTTTTTAATATAGTTAACTTAGATTAGCAATTTTATGTAAACTTAGATCTCCTAGTATAGTTTTTACTGATTTAGGAGTATTTTATTAAAGCATTAAAGCATTAAAGAATAAAGGACAAATCCAGATATATAAACAAACGACTACATTTTCCAGTATGTTGTATGCGAAATGCTGCATACGAAAGATCTTCAGCATACTGTACCCAACATGTAATGACTCCTGCATATTGCTTAAAATACATGTACTTGTTTGTTTATTTATTTGCTTGTACTTTATTTATGAGATTCACATGAGGGTTGGCAAGTACATATGCAGTGGTTTTATTTATGTTTGGTTTAAAAAAATTCAAACCACTCTGGTTTTTATGTTCCTTTGTCTCTTGTTAGGCCAGCATTTGGAAGGAGAAAAACATAGGGTCATTGAGATAGTTTTTCCCAATATCATGCAATTTTGTATATTTACTTATTTAGATAAATTGCTCTGACAAATTTTTGGTAAAAAGAATATGTGAAAGGCAGCATAAGTGCATGTATCTCAAAATTCTTGCCAAGTTTTAGAAAAATTAACCTAAGAAAACTTATATTATTGGTATGTTGATATTAGCTACTTGTGAGAATTAAGTTGTTGATATTAAACTCATCATACTGCAGGCTTTTCAGGAGCTTCAAGGGAAAATGATTGAAACTACACAGCGAGTAAAGTTAGCAGAAGGTCAAATAATGCAGCTGCGAAGAAACATAGCTCATGCCAAACTAACAGACCAAGAACTGGCATCATTGCCTCCAGATACAAGAACATATGAGTCTGTAGGAAGAATGTAAGTATAGGGCTTCAACTAAGTCTTTTGAGGCTTTGTCTGGGTATTGCTCTCCAAATTCAAAGTCGGTGAAGATTATAAGGGATATGTTGTGGTTTGATTTTTATTACTCATGCGCGTAGCGGCATGAGTTATAAAATGGGCTCTGTTTTTCTTTTTATTATTATTATTATTATTTTTTTTTGGTGTCACGATTTTGCATGCAAATTTATGCACGCATATTTTAAATTGGCACTTCCGGTTCATAGACTTCCTGTTTAGTGACTTCCGGCTACTCCCACTTCCGGTTAAACAGCGTTACTGAAGTGTCACGACAGCATCTCCTACAACCCTACTTACATTACTAATGTTCACGTTAGGTATATATAAGACGTAGAACAATCACTGGCTTCATTGTGGTACAGCTTTCATTTACAAAACATTCAATAGTAAAGAACGCAGTTTGCAGGAACGATGACTGAATGAAAGGAGTAACTCTTCATATCGGACATCTTATCATGTTTAAAATATATCATAAAATTTTCGTACGCATGCGCATGAGTATAGGCTGCTTGCAGCCTCTTGTTTTTTTTTTGTTTCTAGTTTGAATGAGGTGGAAATTGTTAGATCCCAGAAACGTCCTATTAGGCTAAAACCAGACCCCAAAAAAGTCCAATGGTGCAGAATGAGAATGTAAACACAAAAAGTCCCTTTTCTCTCTTCCAAAAAAGTTTATGCTTTTTGCCAACCCTCAAAAAGTCCTCACCCAAATCTTTCACCCCAAAAAGTCACCACTAAAATTCTCTAAAATTGACAAACATAGAGTCGAGGAAAAGAAACGAAGAGAAAGGAAGTCCAATTAAACTACATATTGAGTTTTATTTTAACTTTGTACTTCAAAGCAACTTCTCGGAATTCTGTATCATAGTCGCACATCGGGCGATCAAACCTCAACTTTTGATGGCCCTGGTCAGTTTTAACTTGCCACTGGTGATCATGTGACCGCCAAATTTTAGCCATGTAACCCCAAAAAATCCTCAGATCACAAATTTGAAACCTCAAAAAGGCCTTCATACATGTACCTCCCTGTCAATATTATACCCAAGTATCGTCCCACCCTGGAGACACCACACTATCAATAACATCAAATTTCTCTCTTTCTTTGTTGTTTTAAAAAGGTTTGTTCTCCAACCTGTGTCTCATATTAGAAAGGAACTGGGCAAAAAACTCAAAACTAATGAAGAAAAAATAAAAAGCATTGAGGTAAGTACCCAGTAACTGGGATTTCTGCAATTTAAAAACTTTTGATGCTTATTTTTTTTTTACATTCATTTGGTATGTGACATGTGGCACACAGGAATTCAACAAGAAAGTGCAAGTTTTCATGGATTTTGTGAAAAGAATAAACATCATTATAAAAACCAACACACTAGAGAATTTGTCTGCTTCTTAACCTACTAAATCAAACATTTTCTGGACACTCCCTAAAATTTTTGAAGAGGTTCCACTAGGACCCACATTATCCAATTTCTAAAACAACCTTGCAGTGTATGTAATACATTTGTAGTAATTAGACTGACTGGAGTACAATTCAGGGAATAATTCCAGTGAGTAAATTAAATAAATAAAAATAAGTAATTTGAAACAAGCAGAGAAACAGCTAAAAAATGAACCCATTTAAGTGCAGCACCTGATTGATGTACATGCAATGTAGGTGTCAAATTATAAATGAGATTATGACATAATCATAGTTAACTTGGAGCATAAGTACTGGTCAGTGTTTTGTCCCATGCCGCTCATGCGCACTTGCTACCTGCTCCTTGTGCTTGATTTAGCTGCGCGCATTTGTTCCTTGCCTTCACGTTGCTCCCACCCCTCCCATCCCATGGTGATCGGAGGGCTAGGTAAGTATAAATTCCACTGAGAAATCAGTGTTGACGAGTGCCAGGGGTAGACCCATGGCCTCAGGTTGCCATGGTTACCTCCTTAGTTGCATATAGCTGCTTGCTGCGCATATTGTTATGGCACCTACCCTCCATAATTCTATGTTTGAGTGATAAGTTAACTATCCAATTCAGGGTTTGTATGGTTATGGAAAAACCTAGAAAGTCATGGAATTTAAGCGTGAGTCATGGAACGTCATGATGTTCATGGTACAAAATCTCTTAAGGCAGCATACACACCGTAATAATAAAGCAAGATGAAAAATTAAAAAAAAAGTGAAAAAAGCTTAACTCTAGGTCATGGAAAATTGATTTTTAAGGTCAGAAAAGCTCATGGAAGGTCATGGAATTTTAAATTCTGAAAAGAGTACAAGCCCTGCAATTGTTGTCATGCCTTGATTAATTAGTAATGGCTAACAAACATGTACTGTATAAGTTAGTTCACAAGTCAGTTATATGAGTTTTCATTTTTATTTGTTGCAGACTAACAAGGAGTACCTTCAGAAAAGTGTCAAAGAACATGAAGACAACATTAGAGAGATGCTTGCTAGTAGACCAAAATAGCTTCCATAATAACATTAATTAGTACTATTATTACTTGTTGCATAGAACAATTTCCTTTACAAGAATAAACACAGTATTAAGTCTCTTTGAATCTCTTGTTAACTGCAGGGTAAATGTGAATGAAAATCTACGAGAGTTCTGAGTTGATAAGGTAAATTGGTCACTGTAAAGGGATACAAAAGAGTTTGAATCTCTTTATGGTGGTTCATTTATCTTATAAACTAAATTTCTGTATCTTTGGTAATACTACTGCATTTGTACAGTGGAATTTAATTTATCCTGATCAATATAAATGCTTAATAGCAGTTTTGTAACATGTCAATGTATCTATGTACATGTACACTGTAGAATGCCCAGTTCTGGAATGTTGACAGTCAAACACACCTTGTTAATTTCAAGAAGAATAACAACCAAAACAGTATTTTTAATCTTTGTGAATGGTAATTTTGTTTTATGGTTAAAACAGTGCTGTAATACCAGAAGCTACAGTAACAATGGTTTTCTGAAAAAAAAAAATCCTCATTATAATAAAATTATTTTATTATATAATATTGCCACCAAATTTATTTGCAGAGTGTCTATAGACTGTCACAGCCTGTGAACTCTCCACAGAACATGTACTACCCATGTACTGTTTCTAAGTTATTGTTGGATATAAAGTTACTTTATTTATGCATTTGCTTTGTTACTGCTAAACATTCTAATTAATAAATATCCCGGCAGAGCAGTTGTGATTGTCATGTGTATCATGATGGACAAATGATGTTGTTTTTAATGGAACTACTACTCGTGATAAGGACTAACGTTGAATTGTTGGAAATACCATCATATTTCCAGTGCTTGACCTTAGCGGTAGTCCACTAGTCCAGGACTAGTAAAAAATGGGTTTGGGCTAGTAAAATTTGAGCAGATGATGCCTGTTGGGTAGTGAATTTCAGACCCCACTAGCCCAAGGACTAGTAAGCCAAAAAGTTAACGTCGAGCACTGATTTAAAATTTCTCCAAAAAAAAAAACACACATCATGATGGAATTAATGTTTCAATGTCAGATGAAACAGAATATTATTATTGCCTATTTTTGCTTTTCCAATAATTGGCTATTTCTCCCATGCGCTACCATTTTGAATTTTTATGACATCATGTAGTTGCCCAAACGTTACATACAAAAGAACATCAATTCTTAACAATAGTGGCAACCTTATGATGTGATAAAAATTCAAAATGGTGGCACACTGGAAATTAAAAATGGGAAAATAGTAACATTTATTAACAATTGTAATAAAAGGTTAAGTGTTGATGAGCTTGACTTATATAGCCTGTGAACAGGCATCCCAGTTAGGAGAGGGGGTGGGGGGGGGGGGGGAGAAAATCCATCAGATAAGCACGGGTAAAGCCAAAAGGTTGGGAGCACCGTGAATGCTGTCTCAAAATGTTCATCAGGCCTTGACAGCTTTTCTTGTGTCGGGTTGTATACCAAAAATATGTCTTAATGGAAGCAAGTTTGCATACCGGCCCATGAACAATCCCTGGAACAATCATCACTGCCTCCTTTTCAGAGAGAGAAAATGTTGGCACAGGGCTTGAGAATAATAATGTATTAATTAATTAGTGCTAAAAGCAAGCAGGCAGAACTTGGGAACACTTCTGAATTTTCTTCTGAGCAAGCGAATGATTTGGGACTATGCAGGAATGATAAATAATTTTAAACTTCAGTGGCAGCCTTTTCACAGTAGGTTTGATGAGGGGGCCGACAGTTCAGCATACATGTAGGTTTGACATTGATAAGTTATTTTGTTGAGAAGATATCATTCAAAAAAATTATTCTAAATATAATAATGAAGACACAAAGAAGTGAATTAAAATTAAACCAAAACAAAGTTTACCCACAACAGATAGCATAGTGGTTTCACATAACATGTGTATAGGACACTTATTCCATTGTTTTCTTTTGTCTACAGTTTAATTTTGTGAAATCACTCTAATAATAATTGAGGACATTCTCGACAACAGAGCTCTCGGTTCCAGAATGTAATTGGGTATTGATAAAGAATCTGTAAGTGCAAATAAATTCTCCCGACCCTCCCTTCCCTAGAAAGTAACCAAATGTTATTAAGCGATGACAAAGTCATGTCGTGATGTCCGGATGTCTGTCCGGATTACACCCGAGAAACATTGGGAACTAGCCTGGGAGGATAAGGTCACGTGACCATCTCGTCCCAGAGAGTTTGCTTTGTTCCGCCATTTTGTTTTGAGGTGTGTGGAAAATGTTTGTTTGTTTACAAATTTTACACCACCGTGCTTTATTTGTCGTGAATATATTTGCGCTCACTTGCAAACAAACAGACACGAGGTGATATACATACATCGGCAGTGCATACTCGCACTCACGATAGGCAAAAGATCGAGTCCGGGCGCTGTTTCGGAATGGATCTTTGCCTGTCTCAGAAAAAAACTTGTCAGAACTGAAGGCCAGAAATAACACTGAAATAGCATTGATTTAAGTACTTACTGACGTTGATTATAACTGAGTATCCTACGAGAGCTGTTACCTGAAAACGAAGTGTGTGGTGGTTCACGATCAGTTGTGTACAGAATATCGAAGCAACTTCATTTTAAAGGTGAGCCATCATTACCAGCATATTGTATACAGTTATGGTATCTTTAATGCGAAATAGAGCCGCTGTGGGGTTGTATAATTTATTTATTTATTTATATATCATAATTCGCAAAGCTTAAGTACATCACTGCGAATATGTAAAAATAAAAAGCAAAACAAGATAAATGAAAATGAAAAATAAACAAACACATTGGCAGTCATTAACTTATCTGTACATCTCAACTAGTGCAGATTTAAATGCACTAAGTGTCGGCATCTCGATTATATGGTCTGGCAGCATGTTCCACTCCTTAATAGTTCTCGTATAGAAACTGAATTTATATGTATTGCTAGAACTACCCATATTAATAAAGCGCTTTGGGTGACACAATCTAGTGACACGGGTAGGTTTCATCTTAAAGCCAGAGAATGTTTAAATCATGTCAAAGGAAAATTCTGGTCTATGTTGTTATTTCTGTTTTATCTAGAAGCTATATAACTTACCTTCCAACGTTGAGAAATGTTGTTTATGCGTGGCAAATGAGTTACCACACTAAGCTTTGGTTCACACAAATCTGCATGTATCGTTGTTATATTCCACTTTTGATTCGACTTGCTAACGATGTAGAAATGACTCCTGGTCCTTGCTATTTTTTAGATACCTCAAAGATAGTTACAGCTGATTTTCATCAGGGCAATGTCTCGCTGTTTGGAAGTAATTCTGGTAAACAGTGTGTGACGGCCGCCGGCCGTTGTTTACAATTTTAGAACGAATGCATCGACTTGGATTAGAGACAATTTCAATGAAATATTGTTGCTTGGTAATTCACTTTATTCCCATTGATGTAAGTTTGAAGGAAAAGACTATTTGTTGCTGTCCGAGATTCCTTCCGCTTTATCGGTCAACAATGGAACATTTTTTATTAGGTTCAGTCTGGTGACTTACATATATCTCATATAAGAGATTGTCATTTACCATTACAACATACTTTCCATATGTTGATGACACAGTATAATGCTTTTCTGTTGACCATCGAAATAAACACAGTTGCTGTTATTGTTGACAACCATGCTCATTGTGTAGTTCCAGAAAATATCCAGACCCCTACCACGGAGGGAATTTCAAAGAGGACCCCCCCACCCCTTGGGATTTTCCATTTTCACAAGGAAACGTTGACTCCCCCACCCCTCTGGAATTTCCACAGAAATATCGCCCACCCCCCATACCCTCTGGAAAGTTTTTTCTTCCTTTAGAAGGGTTCAAGAGTTGAACAAACACTAAACCAAAGGCCGCGTGTCGATAGGCATTCCAATCATTTGTTAATTTATTTTATAAATGATCCTAAAGCTGCGTTAAATGAACGCCGTAAATTAGCTTTAAAAAATAACATCAACTCAATTTCTTCATACAAGATCCTGTCTAAAACTTACACAATATTGCTAGCACTCGAAGGGGGTTCGAATTTTAAACTCTCGATCGATTTACTAAAAAAAATGTTCTGACGAAACTGACCCGGCCTGTTGCATAACTTGACGTGAACACGATCATCAACAAACTGCAATACTACGATCAGTGAGAAAAAAGGGAGAAATGAACGAGTTGCTAGTTTTCTGTTGTTACCTAGCCATATTACAGCCTCCTGTAAAAAAAAGCCAAGTGATTTGTCACTTTGTTCATCGACAACGCACTCAAGTTTCTTGTATCGATCGCGAACGTTCGTGGTATCTGGTTACCAGTGCACCGCGGACAACTATTTGGAGACTGGTAACGAGTAATGGCGGGTTTATCTGCTTCACGAAGAGTATCCGACTTTAATCTGTTGCTAGTTTCAGCGTCCAAAGAACTTTTAAGAAAGAGAAAAACGTTTCTTAACTGCAGCACGGTTAAGAAAAACGCAGGTTGTCAGATTTAAGCTTCAGAATTACCCGCAAAAATTGGTAAGTGACACTTACGGAGTCAATACGAATTCACGAAAAATCAATCGTTTTCCCAACCATTCGGACGCGAATTTGGCCTCCAAACCCCCCTCCCCTTCGGAATTTCCTGGGCCATTGACCCCCCCACCCCTCCGGAATTTCCAATTCCCTCCGTGGTGGGGGTATGGATATTTTCTGGAATCACACATTACAAATTATTTGATTCCCATTAGTAGATATAGAAGAAGGGTTCTGGCACACTTTCAAAATCGTAGCAAGTTAACACAAAACAGAAATTGACGTCAGTTGACGTTCAATTTAGCAATACATAAGATGATTGATTTTCTGCTCGTTCGCATACGTAAAACAAAAACAAGTCAATTAACATGTGTTATGTTAAATTTAACAAAATGGGGAGGAATTTGATTTTAAATATTTTCTGTTCGCGAACGAACAGAAAATTGGGGAACGACAATCATTTTTTGTTGTTGTTGAATTTAACATAAAATAAAATAAAATTCTGTTTTGTGTTAATTTGCTACGATTTTGAAAGTGTGCCAGAACCCTTCTATATCTACTATTTTTTTTCCCCTCATATTGACCACAAAAAAACATACCATTTTAGAATATTTCACTTCGATAAAATCTGGCGATGGCAACTCTCTCAAAAAATCACACTGAAAATTTCATCTCAATCTCCAATGACCAATAGCCAAAGTCATCACTCCATCATCCATCACAACTCTCTTGTCATCATCAGCACACAAAGCCATTTTCCAAATTTGCTCAGTGAAAATCTCATGCAGATGTGACCGGAGAGAAACATTTTTCATTGGAGGAAATTTTTCACCATGAAGAACGCGTACAAAATCTTCATGCGAAATCCTATTTTTCACCACATTCTTTTTTGTTCCCTTTGCTTTCTTGATTCCTTTTCCCTCATCTATCTTGATGGAATAACATTTTGGTCTCAACCCAACAAATTCACGAATGATTTTGCCTCCTGCTTCATCTTTAAACATTCCTAAAATTTTCTTGTTCTTCCCAACAGGAAAGCCATTTTCTACAGCGAAATGATCTTTCGGGTATGCCGATGTGTCAAACCATTTCTCAACATCTCCAGCAGTGTCAGCGAAGAAATCATCCGTTTCAATCTCCAAAATCAGGGAATCTGTGTCAGAATAGAGAACTTTGACTTTCTCCCACTTTTTTTTCACATAACCATAATGAAATTTGAACATGTGAATTTTGGAGAGATCGAGAATGGCTGCTCCAACAAAAATTGGTTTGTTCAAAATAACTTTTGTTTTCCTCATGTGAATAGCAGCCACTTTCTCTCCAAATTTGGTTGCGTGTTTAAAGTTGATCTTTTTCACCAACTTTGCTTTATTCTTCCTATCATTCACCAGTTTCATGTTAATTCTATTCCTAACATTTTCCATGGTTTTCCCATAAACAGCATTGCTTGCCAGTTTGGAAAGATCTTTCTCAAAATCATTTTTGGCGGCTGTTCTCAGTTTCGTATTCCATTCAATGAAAGGTTTCATGAAAGCTTCTTCTCGAAATCCAATTCCTCTCCAAATCTTTTTCAGTTTCATTCCCAGGGAAAGAAAAAATTTCAAACTCCTTCCATCCAAAACCATTTTCTCTTTATCTTTGAGATTGGGAATCAACTTAGAGAATCCATTTACCTCCAGCAATTCCGGAGCCAAAGGAAAATCATTGTGGAAATCATGCAATTCATCTGGATATTCCAAGTCAACTTCCAGGACACATCCATGACCTTCTGAATCAACAATCTTCTCCCAATTCTTCAAAACTCCTTCACTCAACCATTCAAATCCTCCCACAGGGAGTGGTTCCACCATCGCAGTTGGATAAAGAGAATTTGCATCGAGATAAACGATGAACTTTGATGGTTGGGAAGGATCAAAATCTTCCATGAATTTGTTGTTTGCTCGAGAAAATCTGTGAAAGACTGTGGAAACTCCTCCACGAATTTGTCTTTCAAAAAAACGAACCATTTCTATATTTTCTTCGCAAATCAATTCCAACTCAACTCCTGTCATTTTCAACATAGCATCCCAAAAGAAAGAGGGGGCAGTCAAAAACCATGCGGGGTCCAATAGATAGTTTTCCATCAAAACTTTCCTGAAATTTTCCACAACATCTGCCAGGAGAAAAACATCCGTTTTGAGATAAAGATCGTGATATTCTCCCAGATTTGACATTTCAAATTTTTTCCAGACATTTTCAGCGTGAGCGAAATCTTCATCTGAAATTTCTTCTCCAGACAACTGGGAGAAAAAGGCATCTTTCCCAGGAAGCTCACAATTAAATTTTTCAAATGAATCCATGAATTCATAGGGAAAAACTCCTTTTCTGGAAAGTAAATTAACATCCTCTGGGAAAAATCTTTTCAAGCAATGCAACTCATCTTTCCCCAAATTTCCAACAAGATTTGCTAAAGAAGAATTCATAAATTTCAGGGAGTCAACAAAGCGAATTTCATGTTTCAAATCATGTTTTTTTCCCTCTTCATCTTCAAATGTTCCCCAAACAATTTTCAGGGAGAAAGAAATATATTTTTCATCATTGTTTGGGATTGCATCAATCTCTCCAAATTCATTTGTCATGTTTTTGATGAAAAGATGGGAATCATATCCATCCAAATTGTGAATGAAGACTGGAGTGAAATCTGGCACTTTCGCTTGCAAATTACAATATTCATGAGCAGCTCCGCGAAATTCTCCAGTCAGATGACAATGATCAGCAACTTTTTTTTCCACAATCTTTTTCCTGCAAAGCCAACAAATATCAGTTTTCTCAAATGCTTCCTTTTCTTCTTTCTTCCAAAGAATTCTCTTCCAATTTTTTCTCAGCATTGGTCTTCGCACATCATTTAGAATCCATTTCACCTGATCAACTAATTTCTCCAGAAATTCTCTCCCAACATCATCTCCTTCTTTTCCACGAAAGAAAACTGGGGAGAAATCAACCCCAACTCGGCTCACAGGAAGAAAACAAAAGCTGCAGGGAATATGATGTTGAATTTGCGTTGTTTTTTCCCCAATTTGCTTTTCTGTTTTCTCCAAAATCGACTCAAAATCAGCGTAGATGACAAAGGGAACGGTTGTTGCGCATGCCACTTTCTTGAATTTCATGGTTGATTTTGCTGGAGGGAGAACAGCTTTCACTCCATCATCCGTGCAAAATTCTTGATGAACATCGAGTGATTCTTTGGAGTTGAATGAATTGAGGCAACCATCACAAACATGCCTTTGGTTTTTGTTCTTAGAATCTTCTCCAAACCACAAACGATTTAAATTATTCACCAAAGCGAAATGTTCATTTTCTCCGTTTTTCAGTTTGAAAAGAATCACATGATTCTCTTTCTTTTCCCTTGCTTTTCTCAAAGTCGCGATGTTCCCCTCAACAATCCCCAAGACATTCACAGAAATGTTATTTTGTCTTTCAAATCGATCAATGTCTCGCCATGAAATGGGGAATGAAATTCCTTCCCAATTGAATTCCTCCTCGCATTGTTTTCTCAACAAAGGAGTTATTCTTTGTGGATTTTTCTCCACTGGATTTTTCCATCTTCCCATGCACCACTTGTAGCATTCATCATCATTTTCATTTTGCATGTTTGTCAAAGCTTTTTTAGCAGCAAGCCAATCAGGAAGGGGAATGAATTTTCCAACAGTCATTTCATCCAGGTGAATTTCCAATCTTTCAACTCGCAAGAATCTCCAGTTGCTTCTTCCCCTTTGGAAATTCCGCATGTTTTCCAGCATTCTTTCATTCATTTCTGTCAGCAATTTTTCCAAGTCAGTTCCCTCAAAAACTTCTTCAACTAAGGAAGAAAAGAAGGCGTCATTTTCAATGGATGTTTCCTCTGCTAAATTATGAGAAATCATTCTGCAAACCAAAACCATTTTCACTTTGAACCCAAAATGTTTCTTCAGAATTGCCATCACATTTCCTGTCACGTTCTTCAAGAATCCTTCTGCCCCATATCCGTCTTTTCCCTGGACAACAAAAGTCGATCCACCCAACCCTCGTTTTTCTTCAATATCAAATTCAGGTTTCTTCAACATCTCTCCAATTTTCGCATTCAACTTCAACAGTTTTTCCCGAGTTCTTTCCTTCAGATTCCAATCAACTCTTTTCTTTATCTTTCCAAACCAATCATTCATTGAATCAAGGGATGACTCAACAACTGTCGAGACTCTTTCTGGAAGAATTCTTTGAATAGCTGATTTCACCGCAGGAAAAGATGTTTTCTTGATGATTTTTCTCTGTGGGTTTTGCAGCTCTTTTTCCAGATCGGCTTTTTTCATCCGGGAGAATCCCACCATTCCTTCCGAACGTGCACGATCTCTTAATTCTTTCAGGGTTGACATTTTGAATGAAAAAAGAAAAAATATTTTTTCTCCATTCAAAAATGAAGTTTTCGATTCAGGAAGAAGGAAAAGAAAAACAAACTTTTTTCACATTCAAAGAAGCCAGTGAAAAAACTGGACTCCCTTCCAAGGTGATTTTCCGAGTTCTGAAATCAGGGAACATTAAGTATTTCAGAAGAGCCGATCAAAAAGTGTTCTGGATTCAGGATGAAGAAGACACACCATTTATTTCGATTGATGGGGAAGATTTTTTCACCGCAGAGGAAATTCAGGAACGATTTGGGTTATCACGCACAGTTTTTTTCAATCAACTCTGCAAGAAAAAAACACATTTTCTGGATTCACAGGAGAAATCTCACGAAGTCACTTGGGCTTCTCCCAGATTGGAGCAGCTTATCCATTACACGAGAGTGAAGGCTGCAGATGAAAAATTTCTTCATGCTCGGGCAAGAAAAGGAGCCTCCAAATTTTCCACCACCAAACAGTTTGATATGAACAAATGCGTTGAAGATTTTCAAGCCACGTTTTAAATTTTTTCTTCATTGGAGAAAAAATGTCAAGTGAAAACAAATCCACTCCTCCGAAAGAGGCAGAAAAAATCAAAGAGGAAACGGACTGGGAAAAAGCGTGTGACGCAGAAAGAAACTTTCAAAAAGCTGTGGATATGGCCACTGGTTTTCTCCCAGTCAAAACGGAAGAGGATCGCAAGTTCATGGAAAAATGGATTTTCGCGATTTAATTTATTTTTTATCTCCTCCCAAAAAATGAATCCCGAGAAAATATCTATCCCCGACTGCTCTCTCGACAACCCCGTGAAAAAATCTTCCGGAAAAATCTCTTTCTGCCTTCTCCCATGCCTCCACGATGGCAAATGGCTCAAAGTGAAACTCCAAACCAAATTCAAGATTTTCGCTCATCAAGGTGACTCGTTTTCTCTGGGAATCACTCTTCCGGAAGAAAACATCGAATTTTTCAAAGATTTGGAAAAACATCTCAACTCTGCTGCGATGAAAAAGAAGTCGGAAGTCAAAGAGATCGGTCCGAATTTTGCTCGATTTCAGGAGGGAGATTTCACTCTCGTGAAAATCGACAAATCCGAGCAGGAAAAGATTTATGCCAAGATTTATCCCTCCAAACTCAAGCACACGGATTTCTCCTGCAGATTTTGGGAATTATGCGACGATGGGAAGAAAAAACCAATCCTGAGGCAAAAAGAACTCATTGGCGTTCCTCTCCGGGGGCAAGTTGTGTTTTCAATCAAACATCTTTTCTGCGGAAATCTGAAAGCCATCACATGCATCGTGGATGAAGTTTTGGTGGAGGAAAAGGTGGAAGCTGCCTCAGAATTCGATGAGTTTGAGGACAGGAATGAGGATGATGAAGTTTGATCTCACTGAGATCTGGAGGAAACTCCAAATTATTTTCCAGAATCTGATTCTGAAAAATACTTTTGTGATTTTTTTCAGTGAATTTGGGCAGAACCTTTTTCCTGATTTTTTCAGATTTGCCACGTGTGACAGGTCTGATTTTGCCCCAGATTTTTTCAGTTCATTTTGGGTAGATTTTCCACGCACGATCGGTTGATTTTTTCCCAAATCCGCTCCGGGAAGAATTTGGTATTCGGTTTCGGGAAAATAAATTCTGAATCCCCAGAAAATAATTTGCGGAATCCAACTCCGGGGAAAAAATTCTGAAATCCACTCCGGGGAAAAAAAAATTCTGAAATCCACTCCGGAAAATAATTTTTGAAATCTGAATTCTGAAATCCACTCCGGGGAAAAAATTCTGAAATCTGCTCCGGAAAATAATTTTTGAATTCTGAATTCTGAAATCCACTCCGGGGAAAAAATTCTGAAATCTGCTCCGGAAAATAATTTTTGAATTCTGAATCCTCAGAATTTGATTTGCGGAATCCAACTCCGGGAAGAATTTTTTTTTGACTCCGGGAAAAATATTTTTTGCTGAACTTGAAATTTCTCCGGAAACTGATTTTGGAATGAAATTTCTCTCCGGAAAATATTTCTCCAAAATTATTTTGAGGAAAATTTTTTTCCAAAATAATTTTGAATGAAATCCATTTCCGGGGGATGAAAAAATTCTCCGGGATGAAAAATTTTCTCCAAAATGGATTTCAGAACGAAAAATTACCCACAAAAACTGATTTTGGAATGAAAAATCTCTCCAAAAACGGATTTTGGGATGAAAAATCTCTCCGGAATTAAAATATCTCTCCGGGAATAAAAAATCTTTCGCTGAAAATCAGCTTTTAATTCAAATTCAGGAAAATTCAGGAAAATTTCTGCTTCATTTCATCTAAATCCTAGTTAACTAAATTGGAGAAATAACTAGCTAAAATGGGGAAATAAATGGATAAAATGTGATTTTAATTTTTTATTTCCTTTTTTTATCTAAATAAAATGTCGAAGCCAGCAACTAAACATTTTTCAATCTCCGACGGGAAAAAAACCAAAACCTTCTTCTCCGTGAATTCGGCAGCGAAAGAATATAGCATTTCAAATTGCGCCATCACCAATGCATTGAAAAAAGGAAACTCATCCATCACCCGGAGATCGGATAAGAAAATATTTTATCTCAGAGAACCAAAAGTGGAAGAACCAAAAGTGGAAGGATCAGATTCTCCCCAGATAGATTTTTCTTCACTCCCAATGGATGAGGAATGGTTTGACAAATTCAAGGTCGCCTTTTCATCCCTGGATGATTTTTGCAGACAGATTGTTAATAAATTATTTGCGGATGAAGATCTCAAATTTGATTGGAAAAAAAGGGAAATTATCTACAATGAGGAAAGTGTTTCATTTATTGAAATCATCTCCATTATCTGCAGAGTGGCATTTCCGATTAACAAAGAGCGTTGTTTAGCAGAACTGGAGAAGGATTTTTCTGTTGGAACTAAAAAACCTCTTTACATGAAACGAATGAAATTCGTTGCCTGTTTGAATAAAAATGAAAGAACATTTCACGTTGATATCTTCAATAAAATCAGGAAATATAAATGAATTTTTTCCTCTGATTTCTTGCATGATTTTTCATTTTCGGGAAATGAAAATTCTCGTTCAACCCTCAAATTTTTTCTCCCATTCAGCTTCAAACTTTTCCAAATCCAACCCCAAATCAATCACAATCCCATCAATCGCTTCCATTGAAAACAAAAATTCAGCTTGATCAAAATTTCCTCCCCGCAAAGCGAAGCGCAAATCACTCAATGTTTTTTCATAGGTGGTGAAAGCGAATTTCGCCATCTTAATTTTGCTTTTCAGATTCTTCATTTCATTCGCGGTTTTCAAAACTAATCCTGCTCCTGAAATCACTCCCAAAACGATTGGATTCATTGTTGTTGCCCCAGCAATCGTCCCGATTGCAACCAGGCCGGAAGAGGTTAAATTTATGAGCAGATTCATTTTCTTGAATCGACCATGCGCTCGTTTCAAACACCAAAATCTTTTGTGATAAAATCGATAAAGTTTTTTGATCTCTTCCAGTTCTTCTTCCCGAATTGCGGGGTTGATGTGATTGAAATTGAAGATGTTTTGTTTTCGCGCTCGCTCCCTTCGGTCGCTCCCTTCGATCGCTTCTCTCGCTCTCATTTTTCTAGATAATTTCAAAAAGAAATGTGATTTGGGCCTGGCCAATATTTAATGTTCGATCATCTATTCTTGCTGTAAATAATTCTCCTTCCTTATAAACAACATTTGAAAAAGAAAATAATTGAATTCTATTATCTCTGCTAACCCTCGTTCCACTTTGTGATTCTTTATCTGGGAGATATAAACTTAGTTGTGGAAAAGAAGATGTTTTCGATAAAATTTGAGAAAACGCTTTAATTAATTTGCATCGAATGGGGATGACTATATCATTGAAAAAATTATCAAAAAGTATATTTATGGCGTCTCCAGATGATTTTCTAAATCTTCCAATCAGCATGAAATTATTCTTCAAATTTGAATTGAGCAATTTGTGGCCATTCAAATCCAAGTCAGTCTCCATAACCATCTTCCCTGCTTCGAAAACAAAAGGGGAATCGAAGACGCTGCTTGCAACATCAGGTTGGGAACCAGCAATGCCATATATGATCAGATTTGCATTTCCTTTTTCAGCGGACTCGGCAGTGCCTCGCCATTTCAAATCCAGGAAAATAAATTCAGGTGGAGTGATCTTCCATTTATGCATATGGATAATGGATCTGGAATACCCCGAAAACTTCTTAGTTGATTGTTGATTGATATTCAGACTGGCGCTCACAACGTTGACGCTCACACCATCCATTGACGCGGGGAAGAATTCCACGCACACGGTAAACTCTCCCTCTGGGAGTTTGAACATATTGAATCCAAGTCTCCCAGAGTATTCATTTAAAAGATCTTTTGTGATTTCCAAGTCATAAGCCTTCTTATTGAAATGATGCGGTGAATCTGGAAAATCACTTATCCCAGTCACTGTCATATGATGTTCAGAGCTGGATTCATCCACATTTTCCATCAGATAGCGGAATGCGTCCTTCGGGTGAGAGGTTGACGTGATATGCGATTCATTGACATATTCTTTAAGTTTCTCTTCTAATTCCATCGTGTGGGCTACCACACCTCCTATCTTGCCGTCCACATAAGATTTTGACGTGGGTTGATGCTTCAGAGTTGGCGCTGCGATATTGTTTATTTGTTGCGAATTCATATCCAAGTTTCCGGTCATTGTCCCACCTTCCAACGAAAGCTTTTTCGCGGATTGGGCATCCACATATCGCATATTTGCGCCCTGATCGGCAACTTCGGGATCTTTCACGTTAAAAATGGTGTGATTTCCCATATCCAAAGCCGTCTCCATTGGAAACGTCTCTTTGCGGCTGAGAAAGATATTCTTGACGTCATTATAAGAAACCAGGTTGTTATAATGCGCTCCCAAATCATGCCATGTTTGTTGTTTTGAGTTTTTCACGTTGAAAAGCCCTTTCAAATCCAGGTCCTTCGTGACTTCATGAGTTGATACATCAGGGTGGAATTTTTTCAGAGTGACCATATTCACCGCTGACAAATCCTGGTTTTCATCCGTGTCCAGATTGACGATCAATTTGCGATTCATTTCTATTTCCCCGGGGTTGATGAGTTTTTGCCCCCTGAGATCAAGATCCCCAGTCATATGGGAAGACCCATCCACCTGGAGAGAATCTGCTCGCAATTGCGTTGCAAGCGTGTCAACTTGGTGCTTTGTGATTGCGTCATCATTGTCAACTCCTTCGGCAACATTAACCAGTCGTTTTTGTTGGATATCATAATTATTGTTGGTGTCTAATTTCAAACCACCTTGTTGAACTTGTTTGTTGAAATTTTTCATGTATTCCCTCATGTCAACACCGGTGTATCGTCCTACATTGTTGAATATGCCCATTTTAAAAGGTTTCATCAAAATTTTTGGCAACACTTTTCTTTTCTTTGTCAAGGAAAAGGAATTCGAAGGGTCCAAGTTTGTTGAAAAGATGGGGGTCAATCAAATTCTCTTTTGCAATGAGATCGAGGTGAGTTTTTGTTGCTGGTGGATAAAGCAGCATGTGTGAACAATTCAAACGAATCTTTTGTGGAACATCATAATAGGACTGGGAAAGATAAATTGGACTGATTCCGTGATGTCTTCCATCTGTCCAATGATTTGCGATTTGTTTTTGAATTCGATCGGATGAGTTCATGAGGTCATCAAACACGACGACTTTCCGATTGTTGCTTGGATAATCTGAGGTATTCATGATGTCATCTGGCCCCAGAATTTCGAGAACTGGATATCCGACTTTTTGGCTGACACCTTCCATCAACTTTTGTAGATCAACGATTTTGTCTTGATGTTGATTGGGAGAGTAGAAATAAATTTTATCATAGAAGACGAGAGGTTTTCGCAACATGTGCATCAAAGTGTTTGTTTTTCCGCAACGGGTTTGACCCGCAATGAGCATTCGGAAATCTTCATCAAGGAAATCACAGTGCTTTCGGTTCGCTGGCTTCGCTCCGCTCGCGTTTCGATCATAATTTGGAATCTTCATTTTAAGTGTTGAGATAACATTTATCTTTGGAGATAAATGTTATTTTGTCACTTAAAATGGATCTTAACAACATACGAAAGTTTGTCGGTAGAGAATTTGAAGGGTATCAAATCGCGAAAGCCGTCACAGAAGTGAAAAATGAAATGAAAGACCGAGAAAAAGGGCGGGATGTTGTCATGAGTGATTATTTCAAGACTCTCAGAGAACCCCTGCTGGAGCAACAAAAGAAGACAGATGCAAAACAAGATGCAGTGATTGAGCAACTCAGGCAAAATCAACTTGCGTTGACTGAAGGCATCCAAGACATCGTCACGCAGAATAGAGAGCTTCCTCAGGTACCTGCTGCGGAAGAAGAAAAGGGAGCAACCGCGGTGCCGAAAGCAGACATCCTTATCCCGAACCAAGGATTTGAAGAGTCGGAATTAGCATTTATCAAGGCAATCGGGTTACCAGAACCTAATGACTTACTTTCATTGGAATCAGATGGCTTAATCGACACGGAGAAAAAAGCAAAGCAAGAACGAAAAAAGGTATCTGGTGAAATCACGGGGGCGAAAAACAAAAAAGGACTCAGCCCAGAGTCAAAAGATAGGCTCGTTAAAAAATTAGAAGAACGGAGAGATGTGGAAAGACCAATCTTTGAGAAATATCTATTCACAATATCTATGATTAAAGCTTTACCAAAATACAAAAAAACGGGAACGGGGCTTAGGAAATATAAACAACCTCGCAGAAATGCCTTCAAGATTCAAAAAGACCACTATGGTGGGCTTCTCATCGATGTCCCCAAACTTTTCAATGAAATGAAACTGAATGCCTTCCGAGGTGGTAAATTGATCTATCAGGCTGATGCAGACAAATCACTCATCGACCTGCTAACAAAGAGATTCAACCCGAAAAAGAACTATTCCTTGAATGCCGTGAGGATTTTCAACGATTTGAACACACTGTCAAATATGCCACCTCACAAATCCTCAGGTAAATCAAGGATGGTGGGATCCAGCGTTGTCTTCTATCAAAAGCCAGAAGAGCTGGCAGATCGGATGAAAATTTTGATTGGCTCAATGGCTGCTGGCAACAATTCGCATGTCTTGAGGAATGATCTTTCCCAAATAAATGATGAACTCTTGAGAATTGGAGCAATCGATAGAACAATGCATGAAAAACTTTATCAGAAGTATTTAAAATAATGGATGCAAATCGAGTACTTGTCTTTAAATCAATTGATGCAAGAAAACAAAACCCACAAAATAAACCAGGGAATTTCACAACGAGGTTTTCTCCAGAGTTGCAGCTGGAAGAGAATAAACCGCACTGGCTGGCTTTGGATCATCTTTCCATGACGGCAAGCTGGCATAATATCAAGCCTAAATACCGCAACAACAAGTTGGTGATTTCCAAAGACAAGGGCAAGACATGGGAAACAATCACCTTTCCTGCGGGAATTTATGACTATGAAGACATCAACGAATTCATTCACAAAAGCATTGGGAAAAGGAGCGAAGCGACCTCCACAGGTGATAGTTATGGAATCAATGTGTTGTTTGATTTGACCACTTTCAAAGTTTTCATTCAACTTCAAGAGAACTTTCAAATTGATTTTGCAAACAGTGGAAACTTTCACATCTTGGTGGGATTTGATGCGGCTAAACTGACAGCTAGTGCTTATGGAACGAATTTTCCAAATATATCAAACAGTGTTGACAATCTCTATCTCAGATGCAGTCTTTTGAGCGATTCAATTGTCTCCGGGAAAAGGTCAAATGCGCTTTACACGTTCTCAACCAACACTAAAACCAGATCATTGCCATTCGAAATTCAACCAATAAATTACTTGTGGAATAAAATAAACTCCCCGCATATTTCTGAGGTCACCTTCTACATTACTGATGATGAAGACCGAGAAGTTGATTTGAATGATATTGATATTTCTTTGACTGTGGTAATTAAAAATGGATGAAAGAAGAGAAAGAGATCCTGATACAGGTGAAATAAGATATGGAGGTGGTTTTTCTGATGTTTTCTCAAAACTCGCAGCTAAATTAACAGGAAAAACAGCTTCAAAATTAGCTTCAAAGGCAGCAGAAAAATTAGTTGAAAAAGGAGCAGAGAAAGTTGGAGAAAAGACTGGACAACTCATTGGTGAAAAAATTTATGATAAATTTACAACAAAGAAAGCGAGTGAAGTGAGTGAAGCGAAGCGACCGGAGGGAGCCTCAGTGCCAGCGCCCCCGGAAACAAAAGGAAAAGAAATTGGGGAAATACTGAAGAAAGTCCGCTTCCAAGAAGACACTGATAAATTTCAATATGTGAAAGATGTTTATAAGGGCCTCCTCTGAAAAGAAAAAACTATCTAATAAAATGGCAGTGAATTTTAGAAACCCGGAATTCGTAAAAAGATACGAATATACATATTATGATCTCGAAACACCACTCAATGACAATGTCGCGAATAACAATCGGCAGACAAAAGATAATTATCACTTCAACGTGGATAATTCCTCAGAAGCAAACCCAATTGATTGGTACAATGCATATCTGGAGGTTGACTTTAAGCTTGTTACAACGGCGGACAGTGCAACTGGAATAACCGCGGGGCCAAATAATGGTAACCAAGATTGCACGACAACTAATGGTTTGACATTCATAAAATCAATCAAAGTAGAATGCAATGGGCAAACCATTTATAACAACTCAAGAGCAAATGAATCAGCGAATGCATTGACGCTCTTGAAATACACGAAAACCTATGCCGATTCGGTTGGGCAAGATCAGTTCTTCTATCCCGATACATCAACGGGAACAACAGAAGCACGGCCAGCAGAAGCACTTTATAATGAGGGTTTTGCCAGACGAAAGATCCTGACTGATGCGGCGAATATCAACAAAATATCAATTCCCCTGAATTTATACAGTTATTTCGCTGCTTTCAAAAATAACCTTCACCCAAATATAAAGACAACTCTTCTGTTGGAACTTGAAAATGACAACAATCTGATTTTCAAAAAAGGCGCTGCGCCAGATTCAAAAGTAATTCTCACTAAACTCAGATTGTGGTGCCCCAAAATCATTTTCAACGGAAAAGGCTTGAAACAATATCTTGAAGATTATCTGAAACCGAAAAAGTGGACATATTTGAAAGAACACCATGAAATAACACAAACAGCAGCTGTGAATAGCTACTTTCGCATTTCCACGGGGCTTCGAAGGCCGCGACATGTGTTGATTTGGGTTGTTCCAACAGCATCTTACAATAGCCAGACACATGATATCTTCAAATTCACGACATTCAGCATTGGAGCAAACAACCGGCACTTCAGTCGAGCCCAACTGGAGTTGAACAACTCAATTTATTACCCTCAATTGGAAATGACAACGGATGAGGAAACTAGGCTTTATCGAGCTTTGATGGCATTCAATTCCGCTTATAATGACGTTTTAAGCGGGCCATTGATAAATCGAGCAAATTTCAAAAACCTCTTTGGCATGCTTTACTTCGATCTCCGAAACCAAGAAGATGATGTGAAAGATGGAGTTGTGTCTCTGACTTTCCGATACGAATTGAGTGGCGCCAACCCAACACAGTACACATTGAACGCCTTGGTGTTGCATGAAAAAGAAATTGAGCTGTATACAGCATCAAACAAACTTCTAGTCAAAGCCTGAAAACTTATTTCGATATTGAAAATATCGAAATGACGTCGTATATTCCATATGGTGTGAAATTATCAGATGGGCAAAAAACAAAGCTTGCAAAAGCTGTGAAAAATAACTCTTCCATAACATTGAGACTTTCGCGAAATGAATTGAAAGGGCCAGATGAACTGTTGCTGACAAAGACTCAAATAAGCAAAGTTCAAAAAGCCATCAGTTTGGGGCGGGGAGTTGAATTGTCAATCTCTAAAACACAAATCAGAAAAGTTGTGGGTGGGAGTCTTTGGACTTCGTTGATTTCCCTGGGATCGAAGCTGCTTCCATTTGCAACAAAAGGGGTTTCAAAAGTTGCCCCGCATCTTGCGACTGGAGCGTTGAGTGCCTTGGGGAGCTTGGGGATTGATAAAATATTTGGAAAAGGAGCGCAGCGACCTCGACTGAAAGGAGAAGGAGTGCCAGGAGATCCGTTGTCCTTCATTATGAAGTTGATTGAGAAAGGCATTGAAGTTCCCGCAGTATTCTTATCAAAACTCGCTTCCCTTGGAGACCTCTTGACAAAAGGCCAGAGAAACTTGGTGGGAAAAGGAATTCAAAGCGGAAGTGGAATTACGTTGAAACCAACGCAGAGACAGATTCAAGGTGGGTTATTGGGAACACTTGCCGCTATAGGAATCCCAATGGCTATTGAGCTTGCTTCGAAATTATTCGGATCGGGGCTTCAAGTACCCAGAAAAGGCAAAGGCAAAGGCAAAGGATTGATGGTAAGTCCAAAACCGGGACTGTATCCTTATATGCCGCCGCCATTTTTTGGAACATGGGAAGGTCGTGGGCGAAAAAAAAAATCTGGATCGGGGCTTCTGCTGGGGCCAAACAGTCCCTTTCAAAACATACCGCTAGTAGGGGCCATCCTTTGAGGCCAGCTTGGAAAGATATTCCGATTTCAAACTTTGATATTCTTGAGTGGGTGAGGTTTCTTAAAATTCCCAATTTCAAAGGAATCTTTTCAAGAGATTCAAAAGATCATTTACATAAAACTGGTTCCTGCATAATTAATCTAGATGATTCTATTGGGAATGGAACGCACTGGGTTGCCACATGCATCAAGAACCATATTGTCTATTACTTTGATTCATTCTCAATATCACCTCCAATTGAATTGGTAAAATATGCAGATAAAATTGGGAAAGAAATAATTTACAATTATGGGCATCCAATTCAAGCTTTGGAATCTGTCCGATGTGGATATTATTGCTTATATTTCTTGAATGAGATTCGACGAAAATCCTTCTATGACACGTTGAAGGTTTTTTCATTGAGTGACCCAGGAAAGAATGAGAAATTCATAAAAGAATATTTCGATTGAAAATGGAATCATATTGCGTGAAGGAGAAACGCAGGACGGGATGCGTGGAACCGTCTGGATACATGACTGCAAAAAATGGGAGGAAAATGTGGTTTTGCCATTGCGCTTCCTGCGGAATCAAAAAGACAAGATTTGTGAAAAATTCGGGAAACTGAATCTGCCCTCACAAGGTGGGGGCGAAGCGAAGCGAGCCGCGGAGCGAAGCGGAGCTGGCTTTGGTGAACTTGCGCTGACTGGCGTTGCGCATGCGCTGCCTTGGTTGGGAAAAAAGACAGTTGAAATGGGTCGTTATGGAGCCAGTGAATTATTGCGAAATAAAAACACTCAAAAGAAAGCATTGGATTTTGCGTTGGACAAGATGAAACCATTTCTTGCCAAAACCTCTGCTGATATGATGAATGAGCTGTCCACGGCGATCCGACCAAACAGAAAATATAAAACAGATCGAGCAGATTTGGATGGGGGTGCTTTAGATGTTCATTCCCTGATTGGGAAGCTGCCAAGACCAAAGAAAGGTTTCACCCTCCCAGGCCATAACTTCACCGGCCCTTATAACCCATTGGAGAAGCAAGTCAGATTCGATGAAAAGGGAAAGATTCTTGAAATCTGGCAGCAACCCACAGGAAAAACAGACGCAGTTGCTATGCAACACGATGTTGATTATTCAGTCTGCGCGAAGAAAGCGGATCCGCGTAAATGCAAGAACGAAGCAGACAGGAAAATGGTTGCCGCTTTGGATGCCATTCCCTGGAAAGAAAGACAGTGGGGTCATGCTTTGGCGCGAAACACAATTCAAGCAAAACAGAAACTTGGGCTCGGCGCTTCAAAAAACGGGAAAAGATTTTGAGTGAAGGCCAGTGGGCTCAAAATCTGGCAAATGAACTTCACCGGCCAATCAGGCGGCGCTTTCCAAAGAGGCGAGTCATTGCGTATGGGATTGACAACATCTGGGCGGCTGATCTAGTCGAGATGGGGAAATTTTCGAGGTGGAATAAAGGGATCAGATACCTGCTGATGGTGATCGATGTTTTCTCAAAATTCGGTTGGATTCGTCCCCTGAAAGACAAACGAGGTCAAACAGTGGCTGATGCTTTCCGAGATATATTCAAGGGGCGAAAACCGAAAATGCTCTGGACTGACAAGGGGAGTGAATTTTTCAACGCAACAATGAAAAATCTGCTTGATAAGAATGGGGTAAAATTGTATACAACGGAAAATGAAGAAAAGTCATCTGTTGTTGAGCGCTGGAACAGGTCTTTTAAGGAGAAACTCTTTAAAATGTTTAGCGTGAACAACAATACAATATACTGGGACAAACTTGGCAAATTACTGGATGAATATAATCATCGTTTTCATTCGAGCATTCGGATGAGTCCCGCAGAGGCGAGCAAACAGGAAAATGAGAAAAAGGTTTTCGCTAATCTTTTCGGAGATTTAATTTATGCTAAACACAACCCGGCAAAATTCAAAGTCGGCGACAGGGTGAGAATTTCAAAGTTTAAACGAAAGATATTTGACAAAGGTTACACGTCGAATTGGACAGAGGAGATATTTGTGATTGACGAAATAAAGAACACAAACCCTGTAACGTATAAATTAGTTGATCTGTTGGGAGAAAACATCACTGGATCATTTTACGAGGCGGAACTTCAAAAGACAACGCAAGATGTGTTTCGAATTGAAAAAGTTATTCGCCGCGATAATAAGCGAAAACTCGCGCTTGTAAAATGGAAAAGTTACCCTGACAAATTTAATTCTTGGGTTCCATTGAGCGATGTGGAAAAACTAGCACACGGTTAATAGTTTATTGAAAAGTTTTAATGATATGCGGCCACAGCGTAGCCTAATTATATATGTATTTTCACATACAAACAGAAGTACATGTACAAACGAAAGTTTATGAACAAATACATGAAAATACATAAAAAATGAAAGCATCTGATTGGTTGAGGTAAATCATACGACATTTCCTTTATCACCTTCTAGCACGTTGTAGACATGTGACATATGATGCAATACCATCTGGCGATTTATTGCGTGGGCGTATCAGAATATGAATGTTTTACATTAATATTCACAGTCTGTTATTTTCAAAACACCGCTTAGCATCGCTTTCGTTTCGCTTCGCTTGACCCGTTTTGCTTCGCTTGGCTTTCTTTCATTTCCCGGTGGATTTCCCAGAGAAGACCGCTTTGCTTTTGGAGTTCCTTTTTGAGAATCTTGTGTTCCTCCTGGAGATTGACGAATGATTCAAAGAGAAGTTCAATTGAGTCTTCGATTTCGTCGCTTCGCTCAGCTTCCGCCATCTCCGAATCAGAGGCAATGAATTCCTCGTCTGAAGTGGTGGGAGTTTCATCGTCGCTTCTTGTTTCTTCCTCTGAGCATGTTTCACAATTTTCATGGTCACTGGCACTGAGGCTCGCTTCGCTCGCTTCGCTTTGCTCGTCTTCATTGGAAATTTTTTTTTCAAGATCCATTTTCTTTCCAATCACATTTTTTGAAGATTGTTTGGATTATTTTTTCTTGTTCCGCCCGTCTGGATGGAAGTTTGAGCAGTTTGAAATCATCTTCATTGGGATTGAAACCGTTCTTCTGCAACAGGGCAAAAAGAACTTGATGGCAATTGAGAAACTTTTTCCTGTTGAGATGAAGATCGTTATATGCCAGGGAAAAATATTTAAAATCGTCGATGAGGAACTTCTCCAGATGTTCATAATCATTTCCGTCGTGGCCTGTTATGTGATTAAAAATTGCATGATCGTTGCCACTGACTTTTTTCCATTTAGAAGCTTTGACGAAATCCCTGACTTTTTTTCTTGTGATTTCGTCACGGGGAATCTGGGAGAGAATTTGTTCTTGATAAAATTCGAGATCTTTGAGTGGAATTTGATTTTTCCCCTGATTTTTTCGGATGATATCTTTGAAATGTTCCAGTCGGGGATTTTTGGGAGTATGGCATGTTGTGTGGGTTTCCTGAACGAGTTCAGGAATGAAATCGATTTCTTCTTCGGAATCAGACATTTTCTTGCCGGAGAGAGATTTTTCCCCCTTTGGGAAAAAATTCCACCCAGATTTTCCCAGAGTGGAATTTTTTTTTTTTGCCATCGCCGGCGACAGAATTTTCCTGAAGTCATCCAGAGTGAAATTTTCTCACCAAAATGGTATGTTTTTTTGTGGTGAATATGAGGGGAAAAAAAATAGTAGATATAGAAGAAGGGTTCTGGCACACTTTCAAAATCGTAGCAAGTTAACACAAAACAGAAATTGACGTCAGTTGACGTTCAATTTAGCAATACATAAGATGATTGATTTTCTGCTCGTTCGCATACGTAAAACAAAAACAAGTCAATTAACATGTGTTATGTTAAATTTAACAAAATGGGGAGGAATTTGATTTTAAATATTTTCTGTTCGCGAACGAACAGAAAATTGGGGAACGACAATCATTTTTTGTTGTTGTTGAATTTAACATAAAATAAAATAAAATTCTGTTTTGTGTTAATTTGCTACGATTTTGAAAGTGTGCCAGAACCCTTCTTCTATATCTACTCCCATTCACGAGATAGTCGTGGAAATGTTGGTACAAATGGATAGGGGAAGTGTAGTCCCATTTGAAGTATTGGGTGTCAATTTCACTTATTTTCCAGATGACCAGAGTTCCATGCACAACTTATCTTGTGATCTGACATGTACTGAAAAAGAACATACACCCAATAGTACAAAGTCATGTGATAATAATATTACGTATAAAATATGTGACCCTTCGTCAGATGGAAATGAAAATCAGAAAGCTATATTAGACTCAGAAATGGGGCTGGTGGCTGTGCAAGCTCTACCTAGGAAAACAAGAATTTCCTTTCTGTCTAAGTTCACCGGTTATTTCTTTCCTTTGGTTCTTTGTGCATGAATGTTTTTCGCTACTTTTGCTGTGCAGGAATTTTTTTGGTAATTGCCCAACCTCCCCCTCAAAAATAGAATGATCCATCCCTAAATGTGACTCAGTAGCCACATGTAATAGTTTATTCAGTACATAAAATGAAATCTCTCAGCTCCCAAATTGAATTCTTCACCATCCATTGTATCTCTAAATGAAGCACTTTAATTCCTCTTTTAAGTCCCTATAAAGCCATTATGGTTTTAAACTTTAGTATGACAAAACTAAAAAAAAATGAATTTAATCTCAAGGTACTTCATTTATTTTCTTTTTAAAGGTACTCAATCACTTCCAGTCAATGCATCTGCAAACATTTAGCACATCAACTAATGCTGGTAACAATGACGAAAAGTCTCAAGTGCTGAAGAAACTGGTGACCTGCTGTTTGTGCATTAATGAAACCACAAGATGTCAAACTACCAGTAATCTCTGAAAACATGTTCAGAGCTGCCGAAGTCTTTTCACTGAATTTGTGAAGCACAAACATGGAAACAATTTCCAGTTGTTGTCATTTAGCAATAATTGTAACAGTTTTAACCATCGACATTGTACAGTTTGAATTGCGAGTTATCTGGACAACAATAGACTGATTATCAATTGTAACTTGCAAAATGTACAAATATTGAATTGCACACAAGTGAAACTAACTCAGATGTAATTTTAATCTGAAATATTTTGAAAATGAAAATGTTACCTGTGTTTAACGGGGTGTGTGACATATATTAAGCCTGATCAGCATAAAATTATACCAATCAAGTATGACAAAATAAATTCCAATCCATATTTGTCACATTTATTTTCAAATATGAAGGAAAAACAATGAATTGTTTTGATTTTGTGCACGACTTTGTGCAACATGGTTTAAATAAAATGTACAATTACCAATGCAGCAACCATCTTCAAATACCTTCAAATATCTTCTCATGCATATCACGCCCAGAAATGACGATTATGCTCCGCGCGCCTCTGTTATTGTTATTTATTTGAACACGGGATCGAGACTTACATTGTTTTTATCATGCAATGCATAATGGTCACTACTGGGTCTTCAACAGGAAGTTCTGGTATAAAAAGGGCTTAGCCCGGGGCCTGACCTGGCCATTCTCACCTCCGGTTTTCAATCAAACACAAAAGAATCAACAACTGACAAACATACGTTATTCCTTTGACCATAAGTACAAAAATTGAAAATGTTTGGAAAAAAGTCATTTTACCAATGAAAGTTCTATCACAAGTCCTTGGCTACTTTTAAGCAGGCAAATTTCATTTATAGGACGCACTGTTCAACAGCATACACCGACTGAAAGACGCCGAAATTTGCATTTCACACCGACCCTTTTCTAGTGGAGCTTCGCATTGAAATCGAGTGATTCACTGATTTTTATCAGAGCACCCCAGACCTATTGATTTAACGCGAAGTTGAAACTCGTCATCGCTTCTGTACGCATTGCGTACCTATTTTTTTTATATGCCGCGTTGGTTGCTGGGTAGTTCAGTGGGGAGAATTGAGAAAAAATCAAAGGCTCCTTAGAGCCAACCCGTGAATTTGAAATGCTAGCGTAACGCAATATTGTGGTAAGCTTATGTTTTCACTCTGTCACGGTTCAATATTTTTTTTTAAATTAAACGTAAGAATTTTTGACGAACACAAAAAATAAAACTACAGTACATCACTTTCATAATGTTCAGTCCGAAGAAGAAAGAAGAAAAAGAAAAAAAAAAAAAAAGAACGGTACGAGCGAGATTCGAACCTGTACCTGTACCTGTACCTGTACCTGTACCTGTAAATCCGCGCTTTAGACCACTCGACCACCATGACCACTGATTTGAAATAGAATAAATTTTATTACTTGAAGGTAGATAACCATCAAAACGCGTGTCTCAGTTGAAAATTCCTTTTAGATCGATTTTAACGTTGCATTAAAGACTCCAAATGCGAAACATCTTTAAGCTTATTGTTGTTTATATTCGTTTACACCAATTTAGTTATTGTTATCGCTGGATTCACGCTGTTCTTGTTACAAAACGCATTCGTAACAAAGCATTACGTCACTAAGTTTACAGCTGATGGAAGGAGTGAGCGAGTGAGTGACTCATTTGCATATCTGTCGTCGTTACCGATAACCCGTTCATTACGCATGCGCGTATATTCACGGGTTAAAAATTATAGTTGAAGTTGTACTTGGCCTTACAATATATTAGACTGCCGGCAAAATTTTGTCTTTTAGCGGCATCACAAAGAACCAGGATTCAACAGGATTTTAGGGAAGCGATGGTGGTTTCGAAAGAGTTATAGCGTTTCAACCTTGTTTGAATTTGTGTAACAAACATACGTAAATTGACACAAATTAGCCAAAGCTTCGAAGCTTTATTTCTTTGACAAATATCACGGTGTGATTTCCAACGGACCATATTATTGAAACTTCACCGACAACAAGATTTGATCGAGAAGGAAGCCATCTTTGGTGAGTTAACCTGTCGAATAAAACGTTAATGTTTGCGACAATCTTACAATACATGTATAGTAAGCTAACTGTAAGCTTATAACGTACTACGTACATGTACGACTTATCAGCTTAAGCTTATACCTTGGAACATCAAGGTTAACCTTAAGCAATAGTAAATATTAAAAGAGCAATAATTTATCTTGTTTCCTTCCGTGAGCTTGATCTATTTCACCGATTAAATTGGCGGGGAGATTTTTTGAAAGCTATGTTATGTGTAAGCTCATATCCAGGATCACATATGGAATTGATGTCTTCTCGAAGGACGATCCATTCTTACTTTGATGTCATCTGATATCTGCATGTAAACAGTCACATTTAAATGTGCCACCTTCAGTTTAATATTAAATTTTTGTCCTTCAAACGTGTTGTGATACTGCTAAATTGGATGTACTTGTTAAACATCCCATAATTTGGGAACATAAAGTACATACTGTTTATAGCATTTGTGCCCCGGTTTGGTGGCAATGAATTTTACCATTTCATTGCTTGGCCGTGTATCTTTATACATGAAGTTAAAGTTGGTGGTAAAATGTTGTTTTGTTCTGTATTGCCAAATTCAATTCATTTAAAATTGCCAGTAATTAATTGCTGGCAATTTGAAATTTTTGAGCAGATTCATAATATAATTATGTTTGTTTCAATCAACTGCAGTTTTTATAATTATGTACAAAATTAAATTTGTATATATTCTCACAGAAAATTATATGAAACTTAATTGGAATTTGACTTAACATGGCAGAAATAACATATTAATTTTGAATCAATGCTGAAAATTTGACATGACCATTTTGATGAAAACAGTTAACTATTTAAAATAAAGTGTATTTTAAGGTTGCAGGGGTGTAGCTAAGAAAACACTTATATAGCAGGCTCATTAACAAGTTCAGCCAGTATTTCTGGAGTTTGCACCTTTAAAATCTCCGAAAATCGTTGTTTTTTACTGAAATTTCAGCCGGTGACAAGTTCTCTTTCAGGTGGTGAAATTAGCCCTGAGGTTGAAGTATCCATGCAATAGTTTCAGAAGTACCCTTGATGTATAATTTTATTGCATTTGTATTGTATTTTTATCATAATCCAGTTGTATTTTGTATCATGTTTTTACTGTAATTTAGTAATTAATCCCTAAAAGCCTCTTTGGAGAGTGTTAATAAAATTTGTATTGCATTTGTATTAAAGCTATCGCAACAGTTGTTAGGTTGGCATTCATTGTGTTAGGTTGGTTGTACTTGTAAGCGACTTGCATCTAACAAAGTCTGGGTTGTAGTTGTGCTGATGCTGAAAATATTGTCAAGCCGACTGAAGGTGCAATGTACACTGTAGCTGGCTTTGTCTGCCATATGACTGTAAGCTGTCAGGTCAATCCCAACGCGAAGTTGCGCTTCAATGTCTTGTTCTTGGTTCAGTACATCTCAGTTGTTAGTACATGCAGTGTCTGGTATTGATGCAGTCATTCTTCTTATTAAGTGAATTATTACAGTGTAGTTTACTGTTAAGGGTATATCTATTTTGCTCAGTTTCTGTCAATTGACAGCTTTAGCTAGTAAGTACAGGGTTAAGTAAAATAACCAATCTTGTGGCCGACTTTCAGTCAACAAAAATGTGATCGTGTGATGAACAGTTTTTACACCGCAGAGTGAAAGCTAGCAACAGTTCCTGGAATGGGCTGATTTTTAAGCCATTTGGGACATTTGTATGCATTTGGGATCGATGAATAGTACATGTACATGCACATACTTGCTTTACTTGCAAGCTCAACCATCCTTGGAAGAATTAATTTCTTATTTAATTTCTTCTTCTTTTACCAGAAAGCAAGTGCAAAATGGAAACAAGTCCTCCACCACCAGAAGAAGAAAAGGTTGTTATCCCACCATACAGAAGCCCAGAATGTCATCACAAGTCGTTCCAAGTTATGAACACTTTACGCGAACAAAATCAACTTTGTGATGTTCTGTTAAAGGCTGCAGACAATGAAATTCCTGCTCACAGAGTTGTCCTGGCATCTTCCAGTCCATATTTTTTGGCAATGTTCACTGGAGAACTTTCAGAGAGTAGACAGACAGTTGTAACCATGCGTGAGATTGACAGCCATGCTCTTGAGCTGTTGGTGCAGTATGTGTATACTGCGGAGATTGAAGTTACAGAAGACAATGTTCAGGTGAGGATTAACCAATTTATTGGTGCACAATACAGCCACATGTATTATCTATTCTACCAAGTTTAAATCTCTTTTGTTTATATAGTTGTAATGTGCTCTTGCTCTCACATTGAGTACACATGTACACATAGCTTCACCATGCTACATGTACCTGTAGTGGGCAGGTAATGCACTGTTGTTGAATCTCCTCTTATACTGTTCTTATTGTGGTGATGTCAGGCTTGCACGCTTTTACAATCTCCAGAGAAAGCTCTTGCCAGCTCCATGTCGGATTGGTCTGTGAGAGAAGGGTCTGATGATAAAGCACCCCGGTTCTCCAGTTTGAGGGTTGTGCATGGGGGTAGTGACTTGTAAAGCCACATAAAACACCTCTTAAAATGCTATTGAAACAAACCAAAAATAGCGACCTTATGTGTATTAGATAAAGAGCACTTACCCAGGCTCAAAACAAAACCACACTGCAGCAAAATTGTTTGGATGTTGTATGGGATGTTATCAGTAAAAGAACAGAAAAAAAAAATGACAATGAACAGGCCCCAAGTTTACATAATATATTCTATTTGGCCATGTGTCTGTTCAATTATAAATCACATATGACATCAAAATGTGGTAAGAACAAAAAGTGGCAGTTCATTGTATAAAATGTAGTTAGTTTACTGTTTAACAGCCTTTTCGCCATGGACATTTTTTCTTTGTTTGTCTTTAAGGTTCTTCTTCCTGCTGCTAATCTTCTCCAGTTAACAGATGTGCGTGATGCTTGTTGTGACTTCCTGAAAACTCAGCTTCACTCCACAAACTGTTTAGGAATCAGAGCATTTGCTGATATGCATTCTTGTGGTGATTTAATGAGTACAGCTCATTCTTTTGCTGAGAAACACTTCAGTGAAGTTATTCAGGCCGATGAGTTTCTGGGTTTGCCGAACATGCAAGTAGAGGAGCTTATCTCTAGTGACCAGCTTACAGTTCCTTCAGAAGAAAAGGTACAGTGAGTAACAGCAATAATAATAATAATTAATAATAATAATATCATTTATAGTGCGCAAATTCCATAAAATGTTCAAATGCGTATAACAAGATTAAAAACAGAAAAGGCTAAAAAGCTAAAATTCCAGTTAGGAGTAAACTTACAATGATTTAAAAAGCTAAAATAACAATAAAAAAAATAGACTTACCATAATTTAAAAGCTAAAATTACAATTAAAAGTAAACTCACAATAATAAAAACACTATGATAAAAATGCACGACGGAAAAGGTGAGTTTTTAGCTTGGATTTAAAAGTACTAACTGTGCTGGCGCTTCTTATGTCAAATGGTAAAGCATTCCACAGTTTCGGTGCAGCAGAGGTAAAAGAACGGTCACCTAGTGTAGCTTTTGATTTAAAACGCAGATAACTAAGTAAAAGTTTATCACTTGAATTCCTTAGATTATATTTAGATGGGAGCCTAAGAGAGATAAGAGACGATAAATAAATAGGCACTAAAAAATTAAGAATCTTAAAAGTAATTAACAGTATTTCGCAGATAATAAAGAAAAACTTATTAATTATTCCTTGCTGTCATCTGATTCTCCAGTTGCCAGCCCACAGTGTATAATTGTAAATTTCCATCAGAAGGGAAGGTACATGTACATGTACATGTAAGCTGTCTCATAACTTTGCTAGACTTGGCACTGGGACACCGTAACAGCTTTATGCCCATTGACTGCAGGCCTGTACTCCATTCCCCTTCCCCCAAAGGAAAGGTTGTACCACTTCCCCAGGGATTACATCCTCTACTTTTCTTCGAACAGTGACTGAGTTCTTTAACATCCCCTACCTTTAAGTGTGAGAATTTTCCCGGACAAAAGGCCAATGGCTTAACATGATCCTTGGGGTGAAGTTGAGATAGAGTTGATTAGATAAGAAAATTGGACATCATAAACAGGGAATTGAACCTCCTATTCTACATGTAAATGTACCTTCAAGCTTCTCTTGTCCTGCTGATCATAGATTTATAATTTGAATGAGGTCGTCATTTTAATTGCAGGTATTTGAATCAGTAATTGCATGGGTAAATCATGACCCTGAACACAGACAAGACTGTCTAGCTCAGCTAATGGAGAACGTGCGGCTTCCTCTCCTGTCACGTGAATACCTCGTGAGCCGCGTGGAAACAGAAGCTCTTGTCAAGAACAACAACATGTGCAAAGATTTCCTGATCGAGGCTATGAAGTATCACCTGCTCACAAACGAGCAACGCTCTTCTGTGCAGTCACCCAGGACTCGTCCCAGGACCCCGATTGGTTTACCCAAAGTTATGTACGTGGTGGGAGGCCAGGCTCCTAAGGCAATACGAAGGTACATTGTGATATTGAGCTGTTTGCATTCTCTTAACCCTTATAACCCTTTGACTCCCAAGAGTGCCAAATTCACCCACCGCAAAAGTCAAAATTTAAAAAAAATCCTAAATTTAATTTTCATTACTAATGGTACTATGCAAAAGTATTGCCAAAGAGGTTTCATTTGAATGGTCAGGATTTCGTCAACAGACACAAAAGTTATAACTACACTAAGATACCATGTCTCTGTAACTGACTGTGGGAGTGAAATGGTTAATACCCTGCCCTACTCAGGGCCTTGCTCTGCTGTTTTCCTCATTTCTGAAAAAAAATATAATTTTTATTTAGTTTGAACAACCTAATGCGTCAGTGCTTCACTGTGAAACGTTTCTCTTTTCCCCTTTGTTTCGTGCTCGGTATTTTTTGTGTACATGATCCAGTTTTCTTTTTATATTACTTTGTAGATTAATTACCGTGTAGTTCAGGAGCCCATGTCATGAGCTCCTTTGAGTTTGTATCCTCGTAATGGAGCATTAGCCCTGTGAGGCTCCCCTGCCTTTAAGTAATTTTAAGTAATTTTAAACGTTCGTCACTCGTCCCACTTTAGAAATCAGGATATTTTTCTCAAGATCAACAACGACTTACAACCAAATCAAAGTTTATTGTTGTGATTAAATAACGTCACAAAACTGAGATAGAGCGTTCCTCGGTATTTTTGCATTGTAAGCCCGAGATTGCTTTTAGTTGCCGAAGGGGGGGAGGGAATGTTTCCCCAAAGTTTGCAATTTCAACTTGCTTTACAGTTGATCTTATCAAAGTTCAGCTGACATACAATAGTTCTTGTCGCGCCTCTTATAAAGAAACCACCAAATTATTTCTCTCCTCAAGTAATGAAATTGTAAAGGCTAAAACGGATAATCGTGGTATGAACTCAATTTTTTTCACTGACTTATCTGTCGACTGATAGACTGACGTTCAATTTTGCGTAAAATTCGAATGCCAGTCCTTTTGCTCACATTTTTTATAGCAATTTTGGGCGCACTTTATCAGGGAGCATGTTATTTACCCTTTAGCAATACATTAGCCTGCATTGCAGGCGCTGGATAATTTATAGGGCGAGATTTCGAGGGCGCACGCGGGGAACACGCAAGATTGTAAGAGGTTTAGCCTGCATTGCAGGCGCCGGTTTATTTACGGGGCGAAATTTCGAGGATGCACTGCAGGCAACACCTCTTCCTTTCGTTCGTGCGTCTCTCGCGCGCGCCCTCGAAACTTCGCCCTATAAATGAACCAGCGCCTGCTATGTTGTTTCAGAAAATGTTCAAAATTGAATGAATACGTTAACTTCTGTACAGTTTTACTAAAATTCAGATCACACTTTCGGGCGTTGCGCTGGTTACGCTATAAAAATACTTGGAAGCCCGTGCTTATTGGTTTAAATCAGGTACGTCTCTGGCCGCAAATTCTCGACTCATAGCATAAAGTATATTTTGTAGTTGTATTCTTTTGCTTATTCCTCTTTCTGTTCACAATTCTAGTGTGGAATGTTACGATTTCAAAGGTGAAAACTGGTACGCCGTAGCCGAGATGAACTCCCGCCGTTGCCGCGCTGGCGTTGCCGTCTTAGACGGTCTCGTGTACGCCGTGGGTGGCTTCAACGGCTCCCTGCGTGTTCGCACTGTGGATTGCTACGACCCTGTCAAAGATCAGTGGCGTCCTGTGCAATCGATGGAGATGCGTCGTAGCACGCTTGGCGCTGCTGTAATGAACGGCTTGCTGTACGCCATAGGGGGGTTTGACGGTACGACAGGACTCAACACATGTGAGGTTTACGATCCAAAGCTTAACGAATGGGAACCGATTTGCCCGATGAGGACCCGAAGAAGCAGCGTCGGTGTCGGCGTTCTGAACAACCTGCTTTACGCCGTCGGTGGATACGATGGCGCGTCAAGACATTGTCTAAGCTCCGTCGAGTGTTACAATCCAAACACAGGCGAGTGGTGCTTGATGGCGGAAATGAGCACGCGTCGAAGCGGCGCTGGCGTGGGCGTAGCGGATGGACTCTTGTACGCCATTGGTGGACATGACGGGCCTCACGTCAGAAAAAGCGTGGAATGTTTTAACCCGGATATGAACCAATGGCGTCCGGTGGCCGACATGAGCATGTGTCGAAGAAACGCGGGCGTTGCCTCGGTGAATGGCTTGCTGTTTGTTGTGGGTGGAGACGATGGATCTAGTAATCTGTTTTCTGTTGAAGTTTATAATCCCCGGACAGACCAATGGGGCTTGCTACCAACGTTTATGACAATAGGGCGAAGCTATGCCGGCGTAGCAGTCATTGATAGACCCAATACTTGATCCTTTATCTTACTGAGTAACAGGATAGACATTGAGAAATAATACATTATTTTCAAGTGGAGAAATTGGAAAACCAAACAGTACCTCATGGTCAGGAAACGTTTGCTTTGTAGCTTTCATTTGAATTGTCGTACTAGGACGAAAAAACTTAGAACTGTGTTACACGAGTTAGGGCGTGACCTTTGGAAGGAAGGAAGCAAGTTATGTGCTTGAAAGTTTGGGTGAATGTAATTGGGCGTGTTCACATTTATGATAACCGCAATTTCCTTATATCGGCATTTTGTTGCTCCTTGATTACTGATTACTGTTACTATAGTAACCTGCGTATAGGTCGTACATGCCATGAACTCACTGCCCTGAACTTTAGGCTATTTGCAAGAAATAATATATGAGCGGAAACGATGCTTGTAACAGAAGTAAAATCTGCAAAGGACCGCACACGATAATGCTGCAAACGATACGTAGGATCTACGAAAGATCTAATAAGCGAAAAAAAAAAATGAAGAAACATAGCAATAAAACGGACAAACAAAAAAACATAAACAAACATGAACAAATAAGCAGCCTTGTAGTTTATCGTGATGCTTGTCACCCCGTCTAAGCCGCATCACCTGACAAAGGACTGGCGCTCAACAAACGTCAGCTCTATGAATCTTTTTACTGTGGCCAATTTACCTTATCAACTCAACTGATAAAACAAAATTTTCGGGTTTCACTCCCGCACCGACGCAGCACCACAGGTTTCTCACTGAGAAACTACAAGAAAGGTCCTAAGATTTCCCTCGGGAGTGGGGTCATACTCCCAATCTCATGTACACGTTGGCGTGGGATCTATGAGCGAAGGGCGAATATGACAATAGGGCGAAGCTATGCCGGCGTGGCAGTCATTGATAGACCCAATACTTGACCCTTTATCTCTTTGAGTACTAGGATAGACATCTGAGAAATAATACATTACTTTCAAGTGGAAAAATTGCCTTCCCCTGAAATAGTGAAACATGTTCGTAACAACGATCGAAGTGTCCGTTAGGGGTTTCCACTGTACCTACACGCTATTCCGATTTAAGAAAAAGCACTTTCTACATCTGTATAACGGTCATGTAAAAAGGAAAAGTGATTTTTCTTTATTTTGCTTGGTGACTTGAAAAACGGTTTTAAGTGCGCAATTATTAACCCGGGCCCGGTTGTTCGAAAGCCGGTTAACGCTAACCTGGGATTAAAACTTGACCGAGGATTTAATTTCTCCTGTTAGAAATATTTTCCAAAGCTAACTTTAAGCTACATTCGAAGACAAGTCAAAGTCGAAACTAAAGGGTAAAAATAATTGGAAAAATCTCAATTGATTAATTATTTAACTGGAATTAAAACTGACGCTAAACCTGGGTTAACTTAAGGTTACAGTGTACCTTCAGATCGAAAATTTCTTGAAAATTTTTTTTTGGCGTTAAAATAAAGTTTACAGAATGAACTTTCATCCCAAAAAAAAAGTATCGAAAAATAGTGAAAATTGACGGAGAAATGACGGTATAACTTTTGTGGGCGGAGTTTGTTTATTAAGCGATATGTTTTTTTAAGCGCCGTTTTCTCAAAGTTAATTTTTCGCTTGTTGGGGACACTTTAAAGAGCTACAACTCAAAGGGAATTTGTTCGATTTTCCTTAAATTTGGACAGAAGCTAGGCTAACATATAATCAACAAAAACGTGTCGGCGAATTTCTTAATTCCGAAAAATTTTTCGTCAAGCGGCATTTCCGTGCGATCATTCCAATTTTTTTTCTCCCCTTTTCCAAAATATTCTGTAACTTTTCACTGCAATTGAATATGGAAAATCGCCGACACATTTTTTTAGCGCTTCGTGTCCGGAAACCCGAGAACAAATCAAATTAGCAAAATATAATAATCGCTTTGAGTTATAGCGTTTTAAAGCTGATTCGGACGTTCGAATTTACACGTCGTAAAAAATTCGACAATTCATTTTATTACCAAATGGTTTCCATATTTAGATAGCCAGCTCTATAAGCTTTAATTTGATATCTGGGTTTAGGTATATTAAGTGTAATCTTAAGACGCTAGAGCTGTTATACTGGAGACACCCCCGAAGGTACACTGTAACCTTAATGAGTGCTTTGAACAACCCAGCCATGGTGCACAATGGACTCCGGAATGACGTCTCTTGCTTTGTTTTCTTTTCATTTTTGTTTTCAGGCGCAGGAGGGAGGGGAGTGGATACAAAGGGAGGGATAGCGCTTTCCCAATCTTCTTCCACACGATCTTGCTTGATTCCGGGTTCCCTTCCCTATGTTACGTTTGAGTTGCACCGTTGGCGGCTTTAAATTAAAAATTAAAGTCCAATTAAAGTCCAATTTTATGAAAAATCCCAAATTTCATGTTGTAAAATACTGAAAAACAAATGGTACCATGCAAAAGTACTGTCGAAGAGGTTTCATTTGAATGGTCACATCATAAGATTTCGTCCAGACTCAAAAGTTAGAACCATATGTCTCCATAATTGACCTGGGAGTGAAGGAGTGAAAAAAATCCAATTTGACAGCGACCAAAAGAGAGATAAGACACCTTTCTTTTGTGTTTTAATGTTTATGAAATTGGAAATCACTGTTTTTATATTTCGCTCTGTCAGGTAAGTGCTATTTTACACTCTCTTTCGACTTCGAAAACCAGTATACTGAAATTACTTTAATGCAGCCTGTTTCTACAGCCTGCATAACTGCGCATTCAATTTGCATTTTGCGGGCAGCGAGGACGAAATGTGACTCGTGGAAAGGAAAAAAAAATGCGTCCGCTTCTTACTAATAAAATGTACTTTATTGAGAATTCCTCCCAAGGACTTTTCAACCAATCAATCAATCAATTTTATTTTTTCACTTACACCATAACAAATTACAACAGTTTCCCAACATTGGTAATAATGAGTAAGGTGCGAAGTGATTGGAGTCCAAAGGAAGCAGAACCTGTAACTTGGACCCCAGGAAAATAAGCTAAAGCTTTTCAAACAATTACATTAAAATTATTTATTATTCGACGTAGCATTCTAGAGTGCAAATACGCATCAAAACGAGTGCAAATATGACACGTTATACAACTGGAGTTTTTCTCAATACAACGTGCGCGTTGATTGGTTGATTCATGGTCACATGACATCTAACAAACAAACTTTTTCCCGCCAATCGTCCAAAGCGGGCAACATTTGCGAAAGCGGGCGACAGTTTTGACGTCAGAGGGTAACATTACACTGTTGCCCGCTTGCGCACGTGATCAGACCGTGACAAAAGGTGGCATGATTATGATGCGATTGATGTTTACCTCGAGTGTTCGGCGCGTTTTTCAAACTGTGTTGTGTTGGGTTTTTTGTGTTGCTATATAACAAATCACTTAATGACTGATCCCTCAGAAAACAGTGAATTTTGTTTCCCTCGAATCTCGATGTTTCCAGAGACAACCCTCGGGACCAGCCATTAAGTGTTTATTATTACACTGTTCTGGCCGTGCGCCAGGAAAAACAGTTTAAAAAACTTAGTTTTAGGAGAACATTACTGTCGTAAAACAAACAACTTATTCAGCGAAAAGTTGTCTAATGTGGGCGGCACGGTGGTCTAGTGGTTAGTGCGTCGGACTTTCAACCTAGGAAGGTCGGTGGTTCGAGCCTGGTCTCTGCCGTCCTGAGACAAGAAACTTTACTCTACACTGTGTCTCTCCACCCAGGTGTATAAATGGGTACCGGCGACAAAATGCTGGGGGTAACCCTGCGATGGACTAGCATCCCATCCAGCAGGAGGGAGTAGCAATATTCCTAGTTGCTTCATGCTACGGAAACCGGGTTAAGCTCCGGCCGTGTGGGCCATCTTGGCCCGTGTGCGACTTTTTTTTTTTTTTGAGTTGTGTAATACGGCTGGGCATGTTTACTCGTCAGTTTTTATTTTGTAAAAATACTCAGCCGTATTACGCAACTTCTCGCTGAATAACCTCTATAAGGAAATAGGAAAATTAAAAATATATTAACAAAATCGATAAACTAAACATATTGTTAAAATACTAAAACGACGGTATTTATATATGTTAATCACTCAATAAAATGCTGTGATGCGGTCAAATGACTTCAAAAAATTAAGATTTCTTTTAAAACTATTAGCATAGAAGCTTCGTTTCAGCTCCTAGTCCATATCATACCATAATTTAACAGCTCTAAAACTAAATGTCCTCTGACCTGCCTGTACATAGCTCTGTTTAAAAGCTTTTTTTCCTTTTACAACTGAAATGCAGAAAATGAATTGTTTTTTTTTCAATATTTCACTCTCATAAACGAAACATTCAAAATGTATGAAAAATTCTTAATGTTATTTTCTTAAATATTGAAAAACAAAATTAATTGAAGAAAAACAAAAAAAAAAAAAAAAAAGCACGCAGCCTAAGAAAAGTCTTTCTGTTTGACTTCAACATACTCGTTGCGTACAACGGACTTGCTCAACGCACCATCTTTCAGTACCAGGTCGGTGAAGAAATGAAAAACTCAGTTTTCTATCGGGAACCACTTTGTGGAAAGATCTTTTACTATGAAATTAATATTGAAACGTTCCCAAAACTTATCACTAAAACGCTTACGTCATCCAGATATCTCTCATTTCAAACACTGATGCGCATTTATGCCACGCTAAGACATGGTCTTTTTTCAATTTATCGTTTTGCTTTAATAATATTAACATGATCGTCTTTAATTTAAGGTGGCTCCATATTGTTCAGCCCTCTCGTCTTTCGCATTCCATTACAGCTAGCCCGATGGTGTGGCTAAAAATCTTTTACTTGAAACCAGTAAATCTTTTATTAGTCAACAAAGTGGTAACCAAACGACGCCATCATTCGTTGCCATGGCAACGTGAAAAGAGGTAAAAAAATACGCTATTTTGGACAATTTGAGGCTAATAACTTATAAACTACACGGTGAAAGTTTTTGTTTTCGCTATATTTTTGTTTAATTGGCAAGAGAAACATTTCAACAATTTTTTAAAAAATTCTGTACATGGAGTTCAGAGCTACCTTAAATTTATGTAAAAATGACATATCTGTGAATCCTATGTACAGATGTTTTTCAAAATTGGCACAAATGTTTGTTATGTTTATAAGACAAAAATATATAAAAATCAAAAAATTTCACCGAGCAATTTTGAAGTTATTAGCCTCAAAAGGTTGAAAATGGGGTCTTTTTGGCCTCTTTTTACGTTGCCATGGTAACAAATTTTGATGTCGTAGCCACCTAAATTTGTTCATTGGTTAAGTGTTTACAAACCTGTACTAAACGTTTTCTCTTAACTTTACTGGTGTAGCTGTGATTGAATATCATAGATGTATCACTATGGGAATGTTTAAACTATTAGGAGCCACCTTAAATGGAATAAATCGATGGATATTTTTCATCAAAGCGCGTTAGAGCAGTTTTCAATTGAGTGTCAAAAGTAATTACACAATTGCTTTGGTTTTGCATTGCTACGCTTTGTGATTTGCTAAAAAATCTCGCGCCACTTTCTCGACCAATCAGAAGTAAAACCAAAACCAATCGTGACTTGCTGGCACACGTTTTCCCGCGCTTGGCGCCGCCGACATGTAATTGCTTCGAGCTCTGATTGGTTCATTGGATTGTTTACGACTGCTGTGATTGGTTAGAGTAATTACTTTGGTTTTGGTTTTACTGCACTCAATTGAAAACTGCTATAATACGAATATTATGACTATATGTTATTTAACCCTATTCAGACCGGGGGGGGGACGGAAAGTGCCCGCGCCGACTTTGAACGTTTATAACTTCTAAGCCTTTCTACCTACAGCCTTGAAACTTCTCGACTTTTCCTAAAATTTATCTGTGAACATTTTGGCAGAAAGTATGTTGTCAAAGAAAATTTGACGTTGCCATGGCAACCACATTTTGACGGATGCTTTTAGCTCATTTTGAGAGATAAGTATTTCCTCTGTTTATTTTATGTTATTCTGTTTTACACTGATCTTTATTATGGATTTAAACACCAAACGATGCATTGTTGTCGTCCTTGATCCAAAATTAAAAGTAAGGAGGCGTTTCCATGGTAACCGTAGTTAAAGAGGCTTTTTTGTAGTACTTTCAAATTTCACTTTTTTCTACCTTTTATCGCATATTTTTTATTTTTGTTTTTTACTCTTTGCTTGTTTTAAATGTTAATCTTTTAATTTTGAGTGATTTTGGGTAATTTTAGCGCATATTCCGTGCTCAGGATACGATATTCCAAATCCAAGATGGCGGATCCAAGATGGCGGATCCAAGATGGCGGATCCAAGATGGCGGATCCAAGGTGGCGGCTCCAAAAAATATTCGAAATTTATTTTCTTTTTTTTTAATGTTGTTTTTTCTTTATTTTTTGTTATTTTAGCTTTATTTATTTTTTATGTATTTTTTTTAGAATAAATACAATTTCTCGCCTTTTGGACGTTTTTTAGGCACATCTGACGTCATATTGACGTCATGATGACGTCACATGAACTGTCATGGTAACATAAAAAGTTGTTGTTATACAAATGTTTAAACAATTACAGAGTAAGAAAAATTGATACTTCCCTTAGATTGTGGTTTAATTACAAAAATTAAAACATCAAAACAAATATATTTTTATGACGTCATGATGACGTCATCATGTTGCTACAAGTTACAAGTACCAATATATACATTAAAAATGTTTTCCAACATCATCAGAGAAAACATTATTGTCATTATTCTAAACAATTTAGAGATAGGTACGGCAAACACTTTCTGTGAATGAACTGTCAATATATGACGTAATTGTGACGTCATAGAAGTTGTCATGACAACATAATTATGTGGATCGATAGAATTTCGGACATACAATGTCTCCTGAAAATTTGGTGTCCATACCTACTTTCCTGTAGAAGTTACGAAGGGGGGGCGGAATCCGCCCCCCCCCCCCCCCGGTCTCAGAAGATCCAAAAAAGCCCGGTCTGAATAGGGTTAAGATATACATTGAGCTGTGGGAATGCTTTGAGTTTGAACAAGGCGAGAAAAATGTCCATCGGTATTCTGAAGCAGAATTTCAGGTTTGTCAAACTCCACCACTCGTCCTTCATCCATAACCAACACTTTATCATAGTCCATGATGGTGTTCAAGCGATGAGCGATGGTTAATACTGTGGAATCTTTAAATCTGTTGCGTATAACTTCTTGAATCAGACGGTCTGTCTTGTAATCCACATTAGCAGTGGCTTCATCCAGTACAATGATCTTGCTCTTTTGTAACAGAGCACGTGCTAAACAGACCAGTTGACGCTCGCCAACACTGAAGTTGCTCCCAGACTCTCTCAACTTGTACTCCAGCTTCTCAGGTAATTGTTGTACCAGGGTCTTCATCTGTACTTCTTCCAAAGCACTCCACAGATCATGATCTTCGTGCAAAGAGAAAGGATCAAGGTTCCTTATGAGGCTACCGCTAAAGAGGACAGGGTCCTGAGTTATTACGGCCATGGACCTCCGAGACTCTTGTAGATTGAGATCCTTGATATTCACGCCATCTATGATAATCTGAATTTTAAAAAAAATGCATGGACTTACATTGGAATATTTTCACAAAGGCTCACTATTGCACATATATCGTGTCTGTATGCATCAAAATGTGGGAGGAAGTGAAAGTAGAGCTATTGCCCACGCGGACATAAATGATTCTTTCACACCTACAAAAAGTCCCAGTCGGAACAGGATTAGTACCATCACGAAAACGAAAACTGTGCTTCAGGGGAAAATGTCTAAATGTTTTAATTGAGGCGTCGATAAAGTGTGGAAGTTCTCTCTTGGTCATCAACTTGACAAGAAGTTGAGGACTCGGGACAATGGGCGGCCAAACGCAAGCTGAAACCCCGCCCTTTAATTATTTATTCAATTGCTCCTAAAACAGTAAAAACTATACTAGGAGATATAAATAAATATAAATATAAAACTGAATATCTAAACATGGATTAATACATCAAAACAATAAATTAATGGCTAGAGTGGCAGCCGTCTATTTGGAAATAATTTTAAAAAAAAAGCGAATAAAAAGTAATTAAAAAACAAAACTATTCAAAAGATCTAATAGTGGGCAATGTAGCTTTGAACGCATCACTGCTTGAGGGTAATACAACGAAAGGGAGATTATTCCATGTTATAATGGATCTAGGATAGAAAGAAAACTTAAAAATATCATTATTACACGAAATCTGGCAGAAAGGCTGGTGATTTGGGAGCCGAGAATTTCTTTCTATAGGATGCACTTCACTTCACCTTTACGGAGTTTTGCACGTAACAAGAAACGTTGTGAAAGATCTAGTTTAGCTGCTACAGTGTGATGCAGAAGAGTCGGTTGCCTGTTAAACTCAAGGCTTTAATCAGCTAATCTCGTACTACGCATACAGCAGAAGAAACATGGCGGCCAAGTGTAACGAACCACTGACCGAAAACGCGGACTCGTTAAGCACAGGCATCCCAAAACTAACAACATGTAATCTAACAGTTTATAATGTCCGTGCGCATATTGTTCTTAACTCAGTTTTAAACTCAGTTCTTGATATGGGGTAGAGCAATCATATTACAGACATCATATACGAAATTTTTTCCATGCAACCGTGGTAAGAAAATGCATCATACGAAAGCAAAGCAGGGAAAGGAAAACCCATGCAAATGTCGTGACTGAACACATGGAGGTCAATTGTAAACCATGGGGGTAGGAATTAACAATTATTGGATGAGGTTGAGCATGATAGCGATAATTATCAAGGCCAAAAGTTTGTGTTATCTGCCGAAGCCGAAGGCTGAGGCGGATAACACAAACTGAGGCCTTGATAATTATCGCTATCATGCGAAAACCGAATCCAATAATTGTTTTATTATGCATATTCCTGAGCTGCACTTGTAAAGACAAGAGCGCGCACAAAAAAGTGATCAATGCACAGCAGTCAACTTGTAAGTAAACAACTTACGTCACTTCTGCATGCATAAAACTATTGTCTGTAGGTATGACATCACCTCTGCATGCATAAAACTATTGTCTGTAGGTTTGACGTAACAGAAACAGCAAGCAATAATTAGCTGTGTGCTTATAGCCAATCAAAATCGAACTAGTGACACCAATGTATAATAATAATAATTGTTGGTCTGATACCAATCGACCTTACCAGTTTAATAAATACTATTTCAGTATAACATCCATGTTACATTTTTGAGAGTTTGCACGTGACGTCACGGCGGCCATATTAGTGTCCCAAAACAATGAAATGACGGCCATATTGGTGACTTAAACAAATCCTATGGGACTTTAACTGTATTCTTATTTAAACATTTCCTATTGTTTTAGCACTCCAATATTGCCGCCGGTCACGTGAGTGAAAACACTCAATACTGTTAGCAAAAACGCGCGAAAAGCAACCACCGTCCGGAGGCATCAAGGCAAGTAACTGATTTCGTGATTTTAGGTCATGATGTCATCATGCTATCAGCAAAAGGAGCGAATCGTTGACACGATTTGTTATGTGTTACCTCAGTTACACAATTATGAGTGTGGGATCTCATGAGAAACAATTTAACAACGTTACAACGTACATGAATAGGCGTTCAAGAGAAACAAACTAAGATAAATGCTAAACTAGGTAGAAAAATAAAGTGATATATTCATTTCTTACGATTCCTTGAGGTTCTGGCATTCTGAACAAAGCAGCCACCAAAGATGATTTTCCAGCTCCCGTGCGACCTACTACACCAACTTTCTCCTTAGCAGCGACACAGACGTTTATATTGTTCATAGTTGCTGGAGCTCCTTCCAAATATGCTAACGATAAGTCTTGTAATGTCAAGGAGCCCGCTGTCAGCCACGCTTCAGGAGGAAAGGCTTCAGTGTTGTACCCAGGCTCCGGATCAATTTCGGTGTAGGTGAACACTCTTTCTACTGAGGTCATATCACTTTCTGCTTCTGAGGCGATACGTATGCCAAACTCCGTGGCTCCTATTGTCTCCGCTGCGATGGAAAGGGACAAGCCTGCCAAAGCTGGAACAATAATCATGATTGTTTTTCACGTGCTTGTCAAACATTTATACAAAAGCAACCCACTTGAAATCAGCATTATCCCTCCCCCTATTAGCCTCCAACGCAGACTACTAAGGGCGTGTCACGTGCTTCTCCCCCACAAGCCTCTGCTTAACGGAGTCTTCATTTGCGTTCTGACACACTCCGGAGTGGAGCTAAAGAGCCAACCACTGCTGTCGTGTAATTTAAGAAGGACACCGACTAAAGTTGGTTTCTACCGTACCGTACCGACACTGGTGATGTAACTCTTTCATATGAGATGGACACCTCTCTAAGACGGACGCCTGAAGTTGGGTATTTACCGCACTTCAAACACTCATTTTAATGTAACTTAACTCTGATCCTATAAATTGAACATCCCTCTCAGACGAACATCTGGTTCATGTGCCGACGCTGTTCGTCTTCAGTAGAGAGAGTGGTCTCTAATGATTATTTTCAAAATCTTTGATTCTGACTCCACTAGCACGAGACGCTCAATGTGAAATAGGTTTAATTATTAAGGATGAGTCAGTCAGTCATTTGATGAATGTATCCTAATAACATATTCTGTCTGTTCTCCTGTGATCCTTGTAAATTACATTTCACTAATACATTATATTACAAATTAAAGTTCAGAAAATTGTATCACGCCAGATGCGAAAAAAAAAAACACACTAAAACCCACCCTTTAGATGCGTGGCCAAAAAAAAAAGCAATTGAAAACGCATTTCCTGTTTAATGTAGCGACACTGGACCTCGAAAAAAAGGTACAAAAACTGATCACATTACTTGATGCTTTATATGAAATTTCATTACCCCCCCCCCCCCCCCCCCATAGGGTAGTCCAGCACTTGTCCAAACGATGTCTGTGATTCGCTAAGGAAACAACAGATTTGTCCCGCTGGGATAGGGATTAGGGATAGGGGCATTGTTCAAGTGATATATCAGTTGTATCGTTCGCCAATCACAGACATCGTTGGGACAGCTACGGGGTCGCCCAGATAAACGAAACAAGGAAACGTTTGAGAAGACTGAGTGACCGACTTAGAATGATAATCTCCCACCAAACCCTTAAATAGTCCCGAGATGTTTCATGACGACACGCAAGCCTCCATATCGTGACGTCAGAATAATAATTTCTGACTGGTCCGTTGCTACCTCACTCAAATGTTAGAAATTACATTTTCCCAGATTAAGATACTCACCTGGATTTTGTGTTGCAAAAAAGGCTCCAGCTGACACAGATATCACTAGAAGGTTGCTTAAAAGATCTCCTCGTATGGATAGCCAGCGCGTTGAAGCCTTCTCCATTATCAGGGCAGCAGTGTTCTTGTCTTGAAGCCTAAAACGGAATTTAAAAAATGCTCATTCCACTTGATCAAAAGCATAAATGGGAAGGTGTAAAAGACGTTTACACCTATACTGTACGACCCTGTCTCGCTCTGTATTTCCACCGAGGGTCGGAAAGGAGCTTAACCTAGTCCAAGTAACAACTGAACTCTTTGGAAAAAGTCTTAATAACGGGATCATGAAGAGTGCATGGAAACGACTTTCTCTGATACGCGTCACGTAGTCGTACGATTGTTATATACGTTTTCTGTAAGTTTACTGCGTCTTTCAATAACACGTACACGCGAACTCTGACGGTTGAAAGCCCAACTAATTAGGTTTACGATTTACGCTGCCGTCAATCATAATTATGGCGACAAACATTGGACCCCTAGGAACGGAAACTGACAACATGGATCGAAATCCACCAATCACAACCCACAAACACCAATCACAATCCACCAATCACAACCCACAAACACCAATCACAATCCACCAATCACAATCCACCAATCACAACCCACAAACACCAATCACAATCCACCAATCACAATCCACAAACACCAATCACAATCCACCAATCACAACCCACAAACACCAATCACAATCCACCAATCACAACCCACAAACACCAATCACAATCCACCAATCACAACCCACAAACACCAATCACAATCCACCAATTACAACCCACAAACACCAATCACAATCCACCAATCACAACCCACAAACAACAATCACAATCCACAAACACCAGTCACAATCCACCAATCACAACCCACAAACATGACCTTTTGCATGTTTCCTGAGACGTCCGCTATGATATTCGCGGCAGCTAACGAATTTCAACTTCAGAGTTCGCGTGTTATAACTGTTATTGAAAAGCGCAGCAAGATATATACAATGCCGACTGGCAATTCAGACAAATAATTTTTCCAAGTTAAATAGCGACGTGATTACTCACTTGTAAAATCTTTGAAGAAAGTTATTCCCCATCTCTGACGAGTGGATTACTTCCAATCCTGTCACGGTATCGGCAATAAGTGAATACACTGGACTGCACGTGAATGCTTCAAGCCGTCTCAGCTCCCGGGCGGATTTCAAAGTTAACGGAACACAGGTGATACAAAGCCACACATTTGTGACGGCTGAGAGTATTGTGGCGCTGCAAACGTACAGACACAAATAGGCTGCCCAAAGAGATGCAACTGGAAGCGTATCATCCATGGCACCGATGTCTTTAGAAAAGCGATTCCAGATGCGACCAACTGGGTTTGTATCAAAGAATAACACTGGTGCTTTGATAATTGCCATTGTCATCTTGTCATGGAGCTTTTCAGAAGCTCTTAGGGTAGCTAGATAAAAGCAGAAGGAACACGCTGTAGTAAAAAGGAAGGACACTGTAACAATGGATCCGTACACCAAAAGCGTTACACTCTCTTTCTGCTGTTCATATGGCATCTCCGTTATCTGTGAAAGCCACCAAAAGGGCGCGATCCACAACACTAGAAAAAAATAATCATACGCATTTTCTACACATAACATAAGACATAAAAAACACTCTTACTCGTAAACTAGGAGTGATTGGTTGATTTATAGAGTTGACGCTGAATATTCCCATCTTCGTTTTGTGAAAATTTTAGTCCCAATGTCACATCCAATTACAAACACACAACTCATTTAAACGCAAAATTCTATCTAATAATAGCCCACCCGAAAATTGACCCGCAGAAAATGTATTTGAACGAAAATAAGCTCAGGGCTTAGACTTATATTCGTAAATTTACGGTACAGTCAAACCCCGTAAATACGAATACAATACTGGAGTGATAATTCTCTACTATACGCTCAGGTAAACGTCCGATGCAAAACCCTTCAAATCGCTACAATTCGCCGTTTTCAGCACAAGAATGACACCACACAACATTTCAGGCAAAAATACGTTTATTTTAATATTCATCTCAGTATATTACGATAAGTGAACCTTTTCGATATTCCCATACATTCCCTCTAAATTTAAAAATACGAACAACGGGTCACAGTTTGTGTGAGCCCCTGGTGGTTCGACCGGAATAACTGAATCCTATCCATTCTGCCATCACAGACTAAAACTAGTGAGGCTAACTTTTATTAGTATATACTGAAACAGTGGATAGCATTGTTGGCGCGCTCTGATTGGCTACTGAAACTCGGAATAGCAAGTGCTAACAACAACAACAAGAACAAAAATCTTTATGAGTTAGTTATTATAGAATTTATAATACTGGCCTGCAGGTGGCAAAAGCTAATCTTGGCAGGCCAATGAAATTAATTACATGATTAGAAATCGCTACACACACCAATTTGTTGAAATAAAAAGAAAGGATCAAACAATAGAAAAAAAAAAGAAGAAGAAACAAAAAGGAAAATAAAAGAAACAAGTGATTGAAATAAAAGAAAGAGAATTGTGAAAATATTAAGTGGTATTCACCTTCCAGCAATTTGCGCGCGAAAATTGTAATCGTTGACAGGAATAAACGAGTTAAAAAGCATCATTTTCGTTATATTATCTCACTGTTTCAGTATATACTAAAACAACTACTCACCTCAGTGTAGGTGGGTAGTGGTGGATATTTACCTCGCCGCTTCGTGGCACGGTAAATATCCACCACTACCCACCTACACTGAGGTGAATAGTTGTTAAATATTTTAACGGAGATACGCTTCGTGTAGTCACGAGTTAAAAATGAACTTACCCTGAACAACAACGAAGAAAACGGCGAGGATGATTATCAAAATTATTGGAAGTGCAGCTCTTAAATACTTCCAGTACAGCCACCACTTCACGGATCCAGACCTCCTGTCCTCCTTCTCATCTTTTAGATCCACTCTTTCATGATCTTCTTCAACAGAAACTGATTTTAAGTATTCTCTACGGAGATCTGTAATCTGAATATCATCACTGTCATTGCCAATATGAAGGTTCTCATCCTTTAGCCGGTTTTCCTTTTCTTGCATTGGTGCAATAGTTAAACTCCTCCGCCGCTCTCCAGTCACTGATGTGACGGATTCTCTTCTGTTATCTGTAATAATATCATTGTTGCGTGATCTAGCCACTTGGTCTTGCTTTCCTTGAGATAGAACGGAAGAACGCCTTCGCTGCTCAACCGACTTGAACGACGCTTCACTAAGATCTGTAACAACATCATCGTCATTCGTCACACTATTTGTTGTCTTACCAGTTTGGCCCCCCTTTCCTTGAGATAGAATGGAGAAACGTCTTCGTCGGCTCTCTCTTTCCATTTGACTGTAGGTACCTTGGAAGAAAACGGAGCCATTTTGGAGTAGTACAACGTTGTCTGCCTGTTTGAGGAATTGAACCTGATGAGTAACCAGGATACGTACTCGCCCAGCTAAGTACTCTTTGATGCATCTATCAAACAAATGTTTGCCAACTTTGGCATCCACTGCACTTAGCGGATCATCCAATAAGAAGATGTCCGCATCTGAGTAGATCGCGCGTGCCAGACTTACTCGTGCACGCTGACCACCACTCAGGATAACTCCGCGTTGCCCAATCTCTGTTAGGTCACGTTTTGGGAAACTTTCTATATCTTTTGCCAGGTCACATACTTCAATAACTTTTTTGTACTTCTCCTCAACAAACTGCATACCAAAAACTATGTTCTCTTGCATGGTGCCAGAAAAGACCCACGGTGTTTGTGAAAAGTAAGCTTTTTTTCCAATACAAGAGACTTGGCCAGACGATAAGGGTAGTTCGCCCAAGATGCTCATTAGTAACGAGGTCTTTCCACATCCAACTGACCCAGTTATGCCAACAAGTTGCCCGCTAGTAGCACTCACTGAGACATCCTGTAACACAGCATGCTCCGACGATTCGCCCCAAAAGCAAGAAACGTTTGCAAGAATAACCTGAGGCTGAAGGTTCTGAGATGTTTCTTCAATTCTTCGTGCAGTAATCAAAGCTGGTTTTCCAGATCTAAAGCTTTCAACTCTAACATATTGGGGTTTATATCTTCTACCTTTGAAGTAAACTTCTAACGAAGGCGGTTTGAGTTGGATGTCTGTTTGATGTGTTAAAATTGATTTCTTTTCGATCAATTGTTGCAACCTATCACTGGCAGTTCTTGCGTCTGCGATATAACGCAGCGACTCTGCTACGAATACAGTAAAAAACGACTTGACGTTAGCCAAAGCAAATAGTAGGGTGAAAACTTTGAATGATGTCAGAGAGTGTCCTGTGAAGAGGAGGGTCATGACTGAGATGAATCCTGCAATAGCGGAGCTGGTAAAGTACACAGCACAGATACTGAAGACGATAAATCCTCGGATACGAATCAAGGAGATTTCCTTTCTGCAAAACAAAAACAATGATTAGGTGACAAGGTAGTTCGTAATTTTAACACTTGCAAAAGATAAGCTTCTAATTAAATCCTTAAATCAAATATGTATAAAAACAGACTGAAAATGTTGATTTGGTTCACATGAGTATATATCAGTGGTTGATTGAAAGCAACGCCCTAAATGATATTACGGTATGCTAACTTTAGCTACTGTTCAGTTATATCTACGTATGATAAAAGCAAAGACAAAACATCTGCACAAACCTTCTTATTTTTCCAACCATTTCCCTGAAGTTCCATTCCCAGGCGTACATTTTAACCAAACGGATTCCTGCAATAATCTCTTTCATTATCTCCAACCGTTTGTCGGATTGGTCGGCTGCTTTTCTGTGCACTTCTCCAGCTTTATAAGCTGTAACTGCTCCATACACAAATACAACAAGGAAAACAGTGGCTCCTATCAACGCTTGCCAGCCGACTATATACCACACGAGAGCCAGGGAAACAATGATGTCTAGAAGAACAAATGAAAATAAACAAACTCCATACCCCGCATACTCAATCGCTTGGGCATCACTAGAAACAAGATTGATTGTGTTTCCTAAAATGGTGTTTTCTGTTGCACATCTGTTGAGGGTAAGAATCTGAAAATACAATTCAAAATAAGTATAATTGCTTGATACTTAGATGCATTTAAGGACGTTCGCGCTAATTGTTTATGCGCATCCTTACTGCGCACGCAGTTCATGTCGCAACGCCATGCTAAGTCATGCACAAGCGCGCACAAGAGAAGAAATCTAAGCACGTAACGGGCTGGTAGCCGTTACGTTAACTTTACTTAGATTTAACTCGCTTGGATGGTCGGTGACTCCCATTTTTTTCTGATAGATAATTTTCTTTTCTAATTCTCGATAGATTATGAAAAAATGCGCAAACAAATCAATGTAGGAAGTTTAAATTTTTTCCATTTTTCTACCGCGCGACATCGAATCCTGCCAACTTGCCGCTGTCAGAGTATGCAAATGCTGTCGTTTAAAGATTAGATTTACTTGAAGGGACATCATCAGTTGAATGAATTTGCTTAATAGACCCACTCATATAAAATTTGGCATAAAAAGTAGCATTTTAGAGATTCATTGACAAAATTTTTTAGTCAAATTTATTACGGATTTTTAAGATGACTGAATTTTTCCGAACAGCTTTCCACCAAAATATTTCGTTATATTAGGTGCTCCTGATTTAAAAGGATAGAATTACTGTAGTAAAACGTTCATCAGTAAACTAATTGATAATCAAAACTTTATCCTTTTTAGGTTCATGCTCCTTCAAAAGCAAAACTTAGTGCTTTTAATAACTTTGACTAAAATTGATAAAAATGTGCTCTTTTACCCCACGAATCGCCAGCATAATCGGCAAGGGTTTAAAGAAAAGTTATAACTTGCCTTCTTGTACACCAATCCAATCACCGCTGCTCTCAATCTTATTGCTATGACATCTGATCTAAACATCGCCTGATTATAGCATACAGACCGCACAATGGTATTCACAGCCATTGCAATGATAAACGGCAAAGTTGTCGTGTAACCACTCTCTGAAGATGTAGAAATACTTCTCAGGAAAAGCCAAAGTAGCACAGGAAGAGCATTTATTGTTATCGTACAACAAAGTCTAAAAATTCCTATTTTAATGTAATCACTGTATGGAATAACCCTCATCATGGCTTTCCAAAGGCGAGGTCTTGTTCTGTTTTGTTCGGACGCTCTTTCTTCTGCCAGCCATTCCCTCTCCAAGTCACCAACAAGTCTTTCAGCTTCATTTGAAGCTTCGATTGGAAACAAGTCTCTCTCTTCCAGTGGTTGTTTGCTCCCGAGTTTAAGTACATTGCTTATCCAGGAAAACGTGAAAAGTGAGAAAAAGCCTGCTGTCTCTCTTGGATTCATAACTTGAGCGTTCTTCATCCTCAATGTTTTTCAGTTGTCTTTGTAAATTCCTATTTTATAAAATAAATATGACAGTTGCAATGCGCTTTCTCAGAAAGTATTAAACAATTTGTAGTAGATGAAATCAGTTTGAGTGACAGATTTCTATGGGTAGGTAAAATGACGAACCGCACATACATACAGATCTGCATGTCTCAAAAATTATCTTACTTTCATAAATTATTAAACTACAATAGCGATGACTGATTTTGATAAAGAATAAGGCTTACAAGAATTCTGTTTAAACCGTCTGTCCGTGAAATCACACGTTCTCTTGCGTCCGACTTTCAAATTTCGTGGCAGCATTGTTATTTTGATTGACAGTTTGCTCGGACCAATTAGCAACAGTCGCGAATAACTTGACCACCAAGGAAATTTGTTCGCGTAGACTGTTCAGCAGCTTGCTCTTTAAATTTTCCGCAAATATCGCAAAAATATTTTCCTCCAAAAAAAAAAAAAGGGAACGAAAATAGAAAACAAAGAATGCAGGTTAGACCCCAGTATACTCCTGTATGTTAAACATTAACTTACAGGAGGTAAAAAGGAAGTGTTTCTTTCCCTTATGATGTTATGACGTTATGTAGTATTACGTGTTGGTATGACGTCTTTTGTGTAGGTTCAAATTGCGTCATAGTTTTAAGTTCCTTTGTTTATCTTTATTTGTCTATGGTCTATTATCTACGTCTATTATTTCCCTCCTTCGTCAGAATCAGGCGTGAAGCAAAGGAAATAGACATCTGTGCGCGCGCAGGCTACGTGAGCTCAGTATAGTAACGTCTGTGTAAAGCCGCCTGTACAGCCCCCGAAATGATCCCGACCCAGAAATGATCCCGACCCCGAAATGATCCCCATTTTTTTCACACTGACCCCGAAATGATCCCCAAGTAATTTTTGGAATGGAATGGCCTTCCCTCCAGAGAAAGCTGGAATGTATAAAATAAAGGCAGTTGAGGAAACTTCGATGTCTCGTCCCAGTCTTCTGTTTCATCTGCGACTTCTGACCAGAAGATCAGTGAGATGTCGCAAACCGCGACAAACACGCATTCAGTGTTAAACTTAATAACGATTCTTTCGTATTGTTTTGATAGACTAGCTGTATTGTTACCATTTAAGTTTTTGATCGTATAATTGTGTTGTATTTCTCGTTACTGAAATAATATGGTTATTGATGTTCACGTTCGATCATGTTTGTTTCCTCTTTTAAATCATGCCGGTCTGCTATAAGAAGCGGATAAGTTTGTATTTGTTATTAGTTACAATTGAAAACGCTGCACTCGCAAAAATAAGAAATGATGTAGTTTCTTGAATAATCGTTAAAAAATACGTTATAAATATTTATTTTTTTATTTTAAAAAAGTGACTACTGCATATAATGAGAATCAAAATTTCCTTTACTGCTTTTATTTTATTCATTCCAGCTTTCTCTAGATGGAAGGCCATTCCATTCCAAAAATTACTTGGGGATCATTTCGGGGTCAGTGTGAAAAAAAAAAATGGGGATCATTTCGGGGTCGATTTGGAGATCATTTCGGGGTCGGGGATCATTTCGGGGTTGGGATCATTTCGGGGGCTGTACACGCCCCCTCAGTTTAAAGTCTTCAACAGGGTACGTGACTACGTGAGCTTTGCGCTTGGGACTATTGCATAAACGTTACGAACTGTTTCTTGTTAGTGTTGATAAGCGATTTAAAAAACCTTGCCAATTCTTTTATTGAATGCGAAAATTAACGCAGTTTTCGCCGATTTATTTCTTTTGATTTAGTTGGCTGTGGTTTATTGATTATGATCAATTAGTCGCTATTTTCTTTGCCCGGCAAAATTTTGTCCTGATTTCATTTTATCTCACTTTTCTGGTTCCAACTCACGAAAGAAAAAAAAAATTGAAATTCTGAACCACGTCTTTTAGAGCTTTCGTCAAACCGTTTTCAATTTTTGTGTTGTGTACGCCATTTGGCACTTATTGTCAGTTCCTTTAACTTGATTTGTTTTAGTCTTTGTCATTATCGGTGCTCGTTTGCATGTAATCAGTTTTGCGGAAAAACAGGTACTTGAAAACAATGAACGTTCGCATAGTATCACAAGTGTTGTTTCAATGTTTCGCGTCATTTGCTTTGTAGATCGCTTTGGCATTAGACCAAATTGAAAGCATCTGCATCTGTTACATGTTATGTGTGCTTATGCTGCGATCCCATTAAAATGTGTTCACTTTGTGAGCTGTGTCCTTTGAGACGGATGTGCACATGACTTTGTGAAACTGTGAACTGAAAATTGTTCACGGCAATAACAATTGAAAACTACATGGCTTGAATATCCATTCTGACGACTAATATCATCGAAGTGTGATGAGAACAAAAATTATATTGTTAAATACCAGAAAACATTGGATAGAATGAGAAAATATGACCAGTAGTGGAAACAAATGTACATCTAAATTCAACTAGGAGGAGTATCTGTGAATCTTTGCTGCCGTGATTGTTTATATTTGTTTCATTTAATTAGCATGCAAATCTACCTAGAGAATGCGTCGTCCTATTAAGATACGAATTGACTTCAAAACGGTTGAAAGAGCTTGTTAATCTTAGTAATCCAACACGCAATTTTTAGTTTTTTGCATCTAATGCATAATGAAATATCAACTATCAAGAACTAAAATTGTTAAGTGGCAAAAGCGCTGATGAGTCAAATATTTTTTGTAAAATTACCCGCCATTGCACAAAGAGTATCTGGTATATCGAGCTCAATAGGCCATTTGCACGATGACGTCATATGACTACAACTACCAGAATCCTTCAGTTTTTTGTTTTGTAGTGCAAATTAGGGCCATTGTTATTTAAACCGCACTGGGGTTAAAAAATTTGAATAAGAAAGGAAAAACGAAATGAATTCTGGTAGTTGTAGTCAAATGACGCCATCGTGCAAATGCCCTATTTCCGTAATCGTGCTATGGCCTTTCAATAGGCCATTTGCACGATGACGTCATATGACTACAAATACCAGAATCCTTTTTCTTTTGTAGTGCAAATTAGGGCTATTGTTATTTAAACCGCGCTGGGATTACAAAATTTAAATAAGAAAGGAAAAACGAAATGAATTCTGGTAGTTGTAGTCAAATGACGCCATCGTGAGAATGGTCTATTTTAAAAGTTCTTGTTTGTAGCTCGATTAAAAAACGAGGCGCAGGGCCGACAGGTCAGGGACAAACTGAAAGCAAAATGACTGTTGTTTTTTTGTGTGGTTGTGCTTGTCCCTCGTTCACTTCACTCAGTAACGTGTACGATATAACTAACATCTACGTTTACTGAAAACATGAAAACAAATTATTAGCCTACAACTAGTTTGTAAAGACAAAAGTGGGATACATTTTTTACCACTCATTTCAAATCGCACCATCATAAATGATGACGCAACTTGCCTGCCCTGATATCAACTGATCACAAACGCGTACCTCAAACAAGATGCTTCGGCAGGCTGTCGGTCATCTCAGGTTGCCAATGCTGTGCGAGAGAAATTTGATTTGCTACTTTGAATAGACCGCTTGTATGTTTTGTTTTCCCAATGTAGGTCATGTGATGTTCTCAAGGGAATTTGTCGTTTGTCTTTTCGTAAATTATGCATTACATATGCACGTGAAGAAAACAAAATTTAAAAGAAACAGTTCTCTAGGGTAACATCACTTGATCTACATTGAGAAAACAAAACATACAAGCTAAAGAGGTCTATTGACTGCAAATTCTAATGACCACTCAATTGCATGTATTCTCTATTTACCAATACCCCATAATACTTTTTTTTGCCCCTCAAATTCTGCATAAATTATTGTTTTGAAATGCTCTTGTGTGTATTGTGGGGGATTGGAAAATAGAAGATGATCAAAAATGCAAATTGTCGTATACAACTAATTGCAATGACGTCATTGTCACTAAAAAAAATCAAAAATGAAAAATTAATGAAAAAAGCCAAATGGGAATTAATTAGCTTAACCATCACAGCCTATACTAAACCGACATTGACAGAGAACCCACACGTGCAATTAAGATAACGTGAGTTTATCTGTATTATGAGGCGTTTTGAGGCCATTTCTTCGGGCGTTGCTTTGTATGCCTAATTAATTCTTATTGGCCTATTTTCATTTTGCGTTTTTTCAGTTTTCATTTTTCTATGACAACGTCATTGCAATTTGGTGTATGTATACTGAGGCTGTATACGTCGCATGAGCTGATAATTCACAATAAATTATTGACATGTAAAGTGATGGCAATATAACAAGTTCGTGTTGGAAACAGCTTTCGAAGAAACGTGACCTGATTTAAACAAGATGCCTCGAGGGGTTGTTCCGGACCTGGGCACTCATTGTAAATGGTTTGAACCGAGGAGAATCAGTTGCCTGTCGAGTATGGTGTGGGTTAGCGTAGTCAGTGTCGACAATGACTGACGTTTCGACAACCTGAACAGGATTAAAGTCATCTTTGAAAAGAATCAATATTATAATTAGAAATACGGTACTCACTTTGGCTTGCACACGCACCAAACGTGTAGAAATTGACTTGCTCAGATGAACACTAATATGGGGCAGTACGCAGCTCTTACAAGGTCTTCTCTGATTTGCTGAGAAAACAATAGAAGAAACAACACAACAATGGCTAACAATAGACCCTAGACCTAAAAACAATAGAGCTGCATGATATACAGGTCCAATGAAATTAGAGGTTGTAAAGAGCTGCGTGGTATCTGACACTAATGCTGATACAAAACTATGGCCAAATGCCGAGCAGTTGCTGACATAGTAGCGTCTGCCCTAGAACTGGTCTTACTAGCTGAGAAAGTTACTATTCAGTACCTATGAAAACGTGATTGAGTATCACCGTCAGGTTAGAGCAGGGCAAACGCGCGTGGGAGGCGGGATGTAACTGTTGAAATCTACAATATCGGACACAATGGGCCACTCCGAAAAATACCATAATAATCTCAGCTCAGCCTCACCGGGGTTTAATTATTCAAGTCTCCTTTGTTAGAATGGCACATTGGAATTCAGAGTACGTGTAGGAACGCTAGGATGTAGCACTGTGTGTTCGTATACAAATGTGCACCGTACTCTCCCTCCTCCTCCTCAATGTTGAGCCAAGTTTCTTTTAACGCTGTGGCTATATGGCCGGTAACCGGTCAAGGTGTTGAAAACACTAAATGGCCGGCAGTTCTATATTTTCAGTAAATTTCACAAAATCGAAAAAATACAGCCATTCTGAACTATCATATGTCGTGATCCTGATCAAACGAGCCGGTTTTGTGGGATTTCTAGATCACGAAACCATGTTTTGTGACACTTAGAACTTTTTTCAGCTCGACTGCCGGTCAAGGTGTTGAAAACACTAAATGGCCGGCAGTTCTATTTTTTCAGTAAATTTCACAAAACTATATATATATATATATATATACATATATACAATTATGTATACAATGTGCCCTCCCGGTTGTTATCATAATGGCTTTATGGCAACTCCTGAACTTGGGCACAGGATGTACGTATATATATATATATATATATATATATATATATATATATATATATATATATATATATATATATATATATATATATATAATCCATGAAGGAAAATCACTCAACTTTGATGACCATAAGTTTAATACAAACTTGTTTCGTAGGTGTTGCCACCCACTCCTCAGTTAAACTTACAATGACTGATCCCTTGTTTGACTACGTTATTTATATGTATGATTTCGCAAGACGCACACTCTACCTAACCGTTAAAAAACCGTTAAAAATATGCGCGCGCCTAAAGAATACATGTGCGCGCACTACTTGCTTCAGTAGAACTTATTCTAGGGTGTGTTTTAAAATATATTTACGTCTGTGTCTACACGTTGAAATAAGCTCGTTTCTCCTATTTAGCGAAGCCATTTGCGGTTTAGTTATTATCAAATGTTTTTCTGCAATACACAGATTGCATCGTTTCGATTGATTCGAATATGCCTTGGCTTTTGCTAGAATTTTCCAGGTGATGTCATATTCCTGTTTTCGGTCCTTTAACTGCCATAAATATTTACTTAATTCTGTATCATTCTTTCTATTTTCATTGTTAAATGACGCCTTATGGTTACGCCATCTAGTTTTAAATTCGTTAGATGTTAAACCTATATATGTCTCTGTACTTTCTTGCGTCTTGACGGTAGCTTGATAAACTATTTCTTTAGTTATATAAATAATAATAATGCCTGCTTCGGCATTTATATGCTTCGATGTTGTTGAATTTTACCCTTCCATTTCTGAAGCGCTCCTTCACCGCGCCTTGAACTTTGCATCTAGACATGTAACCATTACAGCCGATGAACGCGATATAATCATAAACGCTAAGCACTCTCTTCTGTTCAGCAAAGGAGACCCATGGGAAAAGAGATCTTCGACCACGCTCTTCGATGTTACCATGGGTAGCTACGACGGGGCGGAAACATGCGAACTTGTCGGCTGTTTTCTACTGGCACAGTTAAAGAAGATTCAAGGAATTGATATCGGCCTATACAGGGATGACGGTCTTGCTGTAATGTCACAAACGCCCAGCAAGATAGAGAAGATAAAGAAAGAAATTTGCAAAATTTTCGCAGACAATGGATTACGTGTCACTATTGAAGCAAACAAGAAAGTAGTTAATTTTCTCGACGTGACGCTCGACCTGAACACTGGAAAGTTCAAACCATACTCCAAACCAGCAAATCACCCGCTTTATGTACACAGCAAATCAAATCACCCGCCTAACATCATTAGGAACATCCCAGAATCAATTAACAGGAGACTGTCTGAAATATCGTGCGACGAAGAAACATTCAATGAGGCGGCACCAGAATATCAGGAAGCATTGCGGAAGAGCGGTTATCATTATAAACTCCGGTTCAACCCACCAGCACCAAGAGCAGCAACACAACAGCGTACACGCAAAAGGAATGTGATATGGTTTAACCCGCCATATAGTAAGAACGTTCAAACTAATGTAGGAAAAGAGTTCTTTAAGTTAATAGATAAATGCTTTCCAAGCGGCCATGAATTAAGGAAAATATTTAACAGAAACACACTTAAACTAAGCTATAGTTGTATGCCTAATGTTAAACAAATCATAGATGGGCACAACAAGATCACTCTGAAAAAGGCAGAACAGCAAGGTAGTATAGATAATGTTGAAAGGAAGTGTAGTTGTAGAAAGAAAGAAGAATGCCCATTGAACGGAGAATGTCTAACTAAAGAAATAGTTTATCAAGCTACCGTCAAGACGCAAGAAAGTACAGAGACATATATAGGTTTAACATCTAACGAATTTAAAACTAGATGGCGTAACCATAAGGCGTCATTTAACAATGAAAATAGAAAGAATGATACAGAATTAAGTAAATATTTATGGCAGTTAAAGGACCGAAAACAGGAATATGACATCACCTGGAAAATTCTAGCAAAAGCCAAGGCATATTCGAATCAATCGAAACGATGCAATCTGTGTATTGCAGAAAAACATTTGATAATAACTAAACCGCAAATGGCTTCGCTAAATAGGAGAAACGAGCTTATTTCAACGTGTAGACACAGACGTAAATATATTTTAAAACACACCCTAGAATAAGTTCTACTGAAGCAAGTAGTGCGCGCACATGTATTCTTTAGGCGCGCGCATATTTTTAACGGTTTTTTAACGGTTAGGTAGAGTGTGCGTCTTGCGAAATCATACATATAAATAACGTAGTCAAACAAGGGATCAGTCATTGTAAGTTTAACTGAGGAGTGGGTGGCAACACCTACGAAACAAGTTTGTATTAAACTTATGGTCATCAAAGTTGAGTGATTTTCCTTCATGGATTATTCTGCTCCTACACTGTAGAGCACTTTATTGGATTCGCCGGTGAATCTTCAACTTGGATATATATATATATATATATATAACTACAGGTGAGTTCCACACTGATGTATCCAGAATAGTGCTCGACAATAATGGAGCGGTTATAACAATGTATGATTACTCACAGTTGTTTCATATAGACTTTAATACAGTTCTGTTTCGTGGACCGATGTTGCGTCGGTCTACTCATCAGTTAAATTCTATATACACTGTAGCATAAAAGAGGTTTTATACATCAGTAATATGATCTAGACCGAAGCCGTTACAAAATTTAAACAAAAGTGACAACAGAGAGAGATACATATGATTGGTCCTGAAAAATACGAAATAGACAGTAATATGATCCTGACCGAAAACGTTAAAAAATTAAAAAATTAAAACTAGGGGTACAATACATATAATTGGTTCAAAATGATGCGGTATAAACGATCAAAGCAAACCCAAAGAACAATAGAAACCTATATAAGTGTGGGATATTTCTAAAGGATTCGATTAAATTTAAGGAGAAACTTTCGCTTGTGCCTACAAGTGGATACAAGTTCATTGCGTTTATTAAGCGTTGCCATGTCTGGTTTATATAAAATAAAGAATTTCTCGGTGTTACAAAGGTTACACCGTTTTGTAAGGTTACTATAGGATTTGGCCTTGGCAAGGATTCTCCAGGAGATTGTAAAGTCTTTGTTTTGATCTTTCAGCTCCCAAAAATGTTTACTTAGTTCAGTGTCATTTCTTTTGCTTGTGTGCCTGAAAGATGCTTGATGGTTACGCCATCTCGTCTTGAACTCAGTGGCGGTAAGCCCGACGTACGTCTCTGAGTGTTCAGCGGTAGTGACGGTGGCTTGATAAACTACGTCCTTTACTAGGCATTCTCCGTTAAGAGGGCACTTGCTTAGGTCTCTGCAGTTGCAGGCTTTGGGAGGGGTTTCGCTCATCTGGAGTTGCATTTCGTTTTAGAATAGCTTTGTTGTGGCCATCAATGATATGCTTAATGTTAAGGGAACAACTGTAGCTGAGTTTGAGATTATTTCTGTTGAAAATTTTCCTTAATTTGTGGTTTGATGGGAAATATTTTTTGATCAAATTAAGAAATTCTTTTCCTATGTTTGTTTGTACGTTTCTGCTGAATGGTGGGTTGAACCATATGATGTTTCTCTGCCTTTTTCTCTTTACTGTGTTTGTCGGTTCTGGCGATTGTTGCGGTGGTATGAATCGGAGGGTATGTGAATAGCCGCTTTTTCGGAGTGCCTCTTGGTAGGGTGGTGCTGCTTCATTGAAGGCTTCTTCATCTGAGGAGATTTCCGATAGCCTCTTGTTAATTGCCTTAGGGATATTCTTTATTATGCATGGGGGGTGGTTAGATTTGCTGTGGACATAGAGCGGTGTAGTAGATGGCTTCGAGTACGGTTTGTACTTTCCGGTGGCTAAATCAAGAGTGACGTCAAGGAAATTTACGGTTTTTTTGTTGGCTTCAATGGTGATGCGGAGGTTGTTGTTGGCGAACACTTTGCAGATTTCTTTTTTGATTTTCTCAATTTATTGTGGGGGTTCGTCAAGGACAGCTAAACCGTCATCCCTGTAGAGCCCGATATTCATGCTGCAATTGATTTCTTTAAGCTGCGATAAGATGTATGTACCGACTAATTCACAGGTTTCTGCTCCGTCATAGCTGCCCATGGTGACGTCGAACAGAGAGTCGCTGTTTATTTTCTGCCAAGGTTCACCGTGGTTGAAAAGTAAGGATTGTTTGGCCTGGATGATTGTGTGACGATCATCGTCGGAGATGGTCACATAATTCGCTGCGAAGTCAAGGGCACGCTCGAGTAGTTTCTCAGATATTGAAGGGTAAAATTCTACCACATCGAAGGCTATGAATGCATACCTTTGCTTGTTAGGCAAGTGCTTGAACCAATTTAGTACCGAGGAGGTGTTTTTCCACTGGTTCACTTTTGTGATGTACAGTAGTTTCTTGTTGATGTTATCAAGGAGTTGTTTGCTTATCTTGCCTATTTCCTGTTTTGACGGGTTAATTGGAAACCACAACTTATAATCAGCTCCTGCATAACAACATCACCAAAACCTACAAAAAGGCCGATAAAAACCAGCTAAACAAAATTGATGAAATGGCTAAATCAATCACCGAGAAACTCGACATCGATGACCGCGTTGAAACGACTGCCACTAAAGAAGCTTTTATCACCTTAAAAGATCACAAGGACAATTTTCAAAATAAACCCACGTGCAGATTAATTAACCCTCCCGGTTGTTACCATAATGGCTTTATGGCAACTCCTGAACTTGGGCACAGGATGTACGGTTACACATTGTTGGATTGCATTGTGGAGTCACGAGAGTGCTCAAACTGCGAGCAGTGAGCGAAGCAATATGCCAATAGTGAACACCTCTTACGAGGCTCTCCACCCAATCCAGAGAGTGCTCAAACTGTATATATATATATATATATATATATATATATATATATATATATATATATATATATATATATATATATATATATATATATATATATATATATATATACATATAGCTTACCCCTCGGTCACACTCGCGTCGACTCGCGCTTGAGAGCGCCGCACTAACTGTAGTCCCTCTTTATTCTCAGGGATCGTCGATCGAACGGGCAATCACGCGAGCGCGCGCGAAAATGGCGGCCGCGAGGAGACGGGAAGCGCGGGAGAAGGAAAGAAAAGCACGCGTGAGTCCATAAGTCCTTGCAGGCTATGTTGGTAAGCTTGCAATGTTAACCGGGCAGGGAAGGAAGAAAACATCTCTGCGGATGTGGATCTCCTACAGCTTACAACGTTTATTTCAGTATAACAGAAAAACGACTTTGTAACAGTAGAGATATGGCTCCCAGAGGATATTTTACCACAGGAAGCCTTTCAGCATTCATTTTCCTTGGCATCATAAGAGGATCATTTTCGGTGGCCATTTATTTTGCAGTACATTCCTACAAATCGCCGAGCCTCGTATTTCTTCTTCGAACTCCGGGCGCAATCGCCCTGTACGCAATTTTCATGATTTTTCTTTCTGTGCGAGACAGCGAAATCAAGGAGACATTCTTCGACAACTACAAAACTGTTAGAAATTATTGGAAGTTTGCTGTGATGGGATGTGTCCAGTTAGCTGCTCCGTACATGCTTTTTATGTATGCTTTGCAAGTTTTGAACCCTACAACTGCTGGAAGTTATATGGCAGCAGCTCCGTGGTTTTCTATTTTGTTGGAGAGACTACCATTTGTCCGGGTAAGTTATGTTTTAATAAGCCCTAAGTGTAGTCATTGTAGCTGTGAGTTGTAATTCTTAATAATTAAAGGTTATATATGTATGTTAATTATAGTTCTGTTGCTTTGAAATAACCGGAAGTAAATTAAAGTAACCGGCGGAATCATGGCCATATTTAATGAATTTCAGTTCATTTATTTATATATCATAATTTGCAAAGCTTAAGTACATCACTGCGAATATGTAAAAATAAAAAGCAAAACAAGATAAATGAAAATGAAAAATAAACAATCACATTGGCAGTCATTAACTTATCTGTACATCTCAACTAGTGCAGATTTAAATGCACTAAGTGTCGGCATCTCAATTATATGGTCTGGCAGCATGTTCCACTCCTTAATAGTTCTCGTATAGAAACTGAATTTATATGTATTGCTAGAACTACCCATATTAATAAAGCGCTTTGGGTGACACAATCTAGTACCCTGTTGATATTTCACTACCCTTTTCTTCGGTAATCTGAAAAAATGTCCCTTGAACTTGGTGGGAACATAATAATTTATAGATTTTATAAAATAGATGTAAGTTGTATTAAACAAGAACCAGGATTCTAGTAACATTAGTGTGTTTACAACTAAGTCCTTCAGTCGTTTTGCAGTAGAGTTTTGGCAACTAGTGGAACTATTATTTTGATAGAATATGGCTGAAAGTGATGAGCATTTTAGCCCCAGATTCCTCCCCTTCTCCACCATGTTTTGTTGTGTGATTGTCTGATCAACCACCTGAATGATGTCACAAATACTTCTTTGGCCATGCTCAAAATGTCACAAATTTTTAAGGCCCTGGCGGGAGTTTTCAAGCAGCTAAAAATAGTGGATCCTCTTTGCACAAAAGAGGAAAAAAAATGAAAATGAAACAAAGGTGATGTATATGTTGTAGGTTAAAATTATGTTAGGTTAAAAATATTTAAAACAAGGTTAATTTTTATTTTCCTTTGTCCCAGAATCATTAACATAACCTCAGACAAAGGAAAATAAAAATTAACCTAATTTAAAATAATTTTAACTTAAAATAATTTTAACCTGCGTCATATTATACAACATAAAACCCTAAAACAAAAATTAATGATAGTGAAATTTCATTTCATGTGCACTTTAACTTTTGTTCAGCACCTCGTAGTAAAATGGAACCTACAGTGTAATTGATCCTTGATGCTTACAAACAGAGAAAATAGCAAAAATTTCCTCTTTTGTTGTTATAGAACTCTTTATGTTGTAGGTTTAAGAGTGAAATGCACTGATCAATTCGAGCTTCAAACCCCCCCCCCCCCCCCCCCCATCTTTTGATTTTATCGATACACAAACTGAATCTCTGTAATACTTTGGTTTAAATCTCTAAACAAGCATACAAATCCAAAATAATAGTAATAGGTGTATATTTTACAAAGTTAATAATGATTTAATTACAACAGATAAGAAGGTAGGAAGGTATTGTCCATGTAAGTAGTGTACTGTAAGTGTAAATCTGAAGTTTCTGCTGGCACTTCTTTCTGACATCTAAATCCTGTGGGACCATCGGAAAAAAAATCCCGTCCATGTGCTATGCTTGAGAATCAAGTCCTTTGGCCAAACACTTGTGGCTTTACCATGGTATCTTTATTCTGTGTGAAATGATGTATATGAAATAAATCATATATCAACTGCGGAAATGAAATCAAATGAAGAATGATCCTCGCAGTTGTGAATGCAATTTAAGCAATTGCGAAAAGAAGCCTGAAAAAAATTCAGGACTTCTTTTCGCAATTGCTTAAATTGCGTTCACAACTGCGAGGATCATTCTTCATTTGATATCTTTCTTCTGCTTTAAATTCCTTTCTACTGGTACCGTTGTATAGTTTTTCTGATCTTGATATTTGTGTACTGCACATGCACATGGATTTCTCTTCAAACAGGTTATTTAATATGATGCACTCATACCCTTGACTATGTACATGATTGTATATTAAAAACAAATTTATTATATTTATAGAAGAAAATTTGCCTTCTGGTCTGAATTAACGATCTTTATTTCCTAAAGGTCAGTTATCCTGTTCCAGCTGGGAAGGTTGTGGCAATTGCTGTTGGCTTGGTGGGCATCATTATTGTTTCCATATCTGGCATTTCCTTTGCAGCAAACAGCAATGGATATTGTCACTGTAACAATGGTGCCAATCAGACTACTTTAGTCAACAGAACTTTAATTGGTTATAATGCAATGGATCAATGTTGTACCCCATTCACCAATGTGCAGTTAGCAATGTCTTTACTGGCCCTGATTGGTGGATCATTAATGTGGTCAATCAGTTCAGGTATGTCGGTCCTTTTCTACACAGGCAGTACAATTAGATTTCATCCCTGCACTTTTGTGTGTTGATTGTGCATTTGTTGGCATTATAGACCTCAAATTGCAGCCAAAAATGTAAACAACAAACTGATATTTTCCAGTTACATGACTAGAAGGTTTGGTTAGTGGTTATTTAGAAATTGACGTCATTAGTTACAAATGTACATGTATGCTACATGCATTTGGGAGACCAGAATGTCTGAGAAATTGCCATTAAATCCAAGAGTGTTAGCAGGTTTTGGTAACTTAATTTATATTAACTAGGTTAGGTAACACTAAGATAGTGGGTTGTAACTGTCATATTGGAAGGTGACAAATATTGGTCAGTCATTTGCATGTAGTCAAATCTTTTAACTGGAAGTAACTAACTCACTTTTTATGGTTCAATTTCATGTTGATGTTGCAGTTGTACAGTGGATCTATAATACATTAGAGTAGTTATGCAGTTGTGGAATTGAGAATGAGTGTTCAGAGAATTTTGTTTTTGTTTCATTAGTGTTTTGGCGTTCAAAGAGAGGGAATATTCATTATGTTAGTGGTGGCATAGGTAACAATATTTTTGGTGGAATTTTTGCTCTCATGTTGTGGCTTGCACTGCAGCGATATGAAGACATTAAAGAGGTTTGTGTTTGTTTTGGATTGACTGAGAATTATAGTGTATTTACTATTAGCAACACCCTGTAGATCTGCACCAGGGGTTAACTGAGGCACCTAATCTTGGCCCCTACATGTACATTTGCCCCAGGGGTTAACTGAGGCACCCAATCCTGGCCCCTACACTGTGTACATGTAGATTTGCCCCAGGGGTTAACTGAGGCACCCAAACCTGGCACCAACATGTAGATCTGCCCCAGGGGTTAACCGAGGCACCCAACCCTGATCCCTACATGTAGATCTGCCCCAGGGGTTAACCGAGGCACCCAACCCTGATCCCTACATGTAGATCTGCCCCAGGGGTTAACTGAGGCACCCAAACCTGGCACCTACATGTACACTGTAGATCTGCCTCAGGGGTTAACTGAGACACTCAATCCTGGCCCCAACATGTAGATCTTCCCCAGGGGTTAACTGAGGCACCCAAACCTGGCCCCTACATGTAGACCTGCTCCATGGGTTAACTGAGACACCCAATCCTGATGCCTATATGTAGACCTGCCCCAGGGGTTAACTAAGGCACCTAATCCTGGCCCCTACATGCACATCTGCCCTAGGGGTTAACTGAGGCACCCAAACCTGACCCTTACATGTAGATCTGCCCCAGATTATAAAGAAAAACACAAATTTTACTTTTTTACCTTTTACACTGTAGGTAAGCTGGACACATGAATCAGCTGTTTTTTCCATCATATTTCTCACTGTAATATCTGGTTGGCTGGCAGCTGTTATTGTAGATTACATGTATAAGGAAGTTGGTGAGTGTGCTGTGTGTTTCAGAAATCCATTCTGTTCTCATTTCCTTGATAAAAAATACACTCAAGTCAGGGTATTGTTTTGGTTCTATCATGACCCAACTGTCACCAGCCATTCATTTCTGAACTGACAGTATTGTTTTTAGTCACTATTGCTTGATCCTAAACCGGATGAAAATTTTGAAATATATATATTTATTCAAAATTTTCACCTGGTTTAGGATTAAGCAATAGTGACTAAAAATAGTGATTATTATTTTTATTGAATAATAGCCACTTGAATTAATAGCAACTGAAAAAAGTCTATCATAAAAATTATTTAATCAACCACATTTTGGAAGTGTTTACTTGACTGTAATTGCTGTGGATGTGTACACTGTACTTATAAATTTAGTTCTCTTAATTACAAAATAATTATTATTAAATTGCCAATAGGTTTGTCACCAATTGTATTAGCTTTTATTTGCCTTAAAGTTATTTTTTTTATACAACTTTATAGCATAATGTCCTAAGTTCATCTAACTAAAATTTCTTTTAAAGGAAACAAAGACATATTTTAATACTGAAAATCACCTTAAGAAATAGAAAAATAGTGTATGCTCTACAGTTTCAGTTCACATTGTAACTGATGTTAGCTTTAGGGTCCCTCCCCCCTCCCCCCTCCCCCCCCCCCCCCCATTTTCATAGCTGCTCTTTGGTGCCCATGTAGGTGAACTACTTGTGGAATAGGCCCCCCGAAAGGAGGCATACATTCCGGCTGATGATGGGGAGTAACAAGCAGTGTTTCTCACTGTATGTTTGTTCTTCTTCTCGAACCCGGCTGTACAGAATTTTGCTAAAATATTGGATGCCTCGTTATTATAAACAAATTACCACACTTGATATAGACAAAATTAATTTTAATATAGAAAAATTATCTTGTCCCAGCAGTGTCCATATAGGGTTCGACTGTAGTGTAAAATTCACATATTTCAGATTCCACTCACATACCGCAATGCAGATATCCAATTTTACAATTCCAATTCTCTGTCTGATGTTGTTGTATTCGTAAGGTGCCCTGATAACCAACCGAGCGCTCTGCCTTGTTCCGCTTGTAGCCTGGTTTGAAGACTGGATGTTTGTTAGAGAATTCAAAGTGTTGAGTATTTACTGGTCTATACCAGTTGAGGTTGTAGGTAAGTGTATGTAGACATTCTGACTCATGACAGAAGTGAATCACTGTTAGTGGTGTAAACATGAGAAAACAGGTATTGAAAGCTATTTTTTCTCACGCTGTACTTCCTCATGTTCACAATTGCTCAAGAGGTTTTGTTGAAACAGACAGACACACCTTACCAGAGACTTGCTAAAAATTTTTGAATAATTATGTAAATTGTCAGACAAATAGCCCTTTCAAGCTAGGACTTGGAAACCGTTTTCTGTAGATCAATTGCTGCTTTGTTTTTGGATGTATGAGTTGCAGACACTATGTTATTTCAGGACCGAGAATGTGATCATTTTATTTCCTTTTCTTTTGTAAATAATGTATTTGCATCAATGATTTTAATAGGTAATGCTATGTATAGATATGGAAGCACCTCAATTGATAAATTGTTCTTGTTGTTGTGATCAGTTTGAGCAGATTGTTTCTTGCATTATCTGTGTCTGTTTAGGTGTTGTGTTGGTGTTTGTTGGCCTGACAATTTCAAATTTGGAACCTGAGAATCTAGCAAGTGCACTCCGAAGACCGTTACTTAGTTCTGATGAGCGTGAGGTAATTTGACAACTCTTTTAAACTCCATCGTAAAAGGGGAGGGGTGATGGGATCAATCAATCAATCAATCAATCAATCAATCAATCAATCAATTGTCTTTATTTTAACACGATGGAGTTTAAGCATTGCCGCCTGTGGGGTCTTTAATCTAACCATGTATTTAGTGTGATATAATATAAAATCATGCATAAAATTTAAAATCGTAGAAATGTATACAATGTCATTATGCATGCAATATCACACGCTAAGTTACAATTGCAAAATTACACACTCTCGTTAACGTTAGAGATGATTAACCAGCCCAAACATTGACTGGTATGTAATCAGAGGTTCAAGTTTGGAGAGAGGAACAGATCAGGCAGGCAGTAGATACATTCAGTCATCCTTCTATCACTTTTAAAGTTTAAAATCAAATTAATGTCACTTTTCCATTTTAAGGTTGGACCTTTTATTAGGTAACAGGCTTCCGCTTGTAACTAGCAAAACGATCATTTTTAAATATCACGTTTTTAAGTAACTGTGTGGCTTAGTATATTTTGTTTCACGTGAGTTGTAGAATATAAAATACAAAAAATTGTGGAGTGTTGCGGTTTTAGAGATCGTTTTGAGTTAGGAAATGATAGTACTTGAAATCTTAGAAAACATTAATAACATAAAATCTCTAAAGAAAACCTACAGATATTGTTCTTCTTGATAAAGTCTAGGTGAACTGTGGATTTAACCATACATCACATATGGTCTTCCAATGAGATTTTGTTTGTTTGTATGCCACAGACATCAGACACGGCGCAGTTCTACAGCAACATCCGGGATATTGAAGATGGTATGATTTCTGATGAGGAGGTGAAAAGCACAAGTTACGTTCGGTCATGCTCCACAAACTCGCCACGAAATCCCTTCCCTCCCCTGGTGGAGGTACCGAGACAAGACCAGCTTTTATTACCGCGTGAATGACGTCTGGCTTAGTGGTCAACATCACAGGTGTTATATCAAGTATTCACGCGGAAAAGAGATCGCCGGCCTTTGTGAGACGTGACACACCAGTTGACTCCCGCTACCACACTCCCTGTGACAAACCGTGTGATGTGGTTATAACTGGTTGAAATCCCATAGTGCAACCAACCTCTTCCCCAGGGGCTTATCCGCTTTCAAAATGGCGGGGCGAGCATAGAAACCCCCCGGCATAAGGTTTCCAAAATACTCCTTATCGTGTCACGTGACAAAATAGGAAGACCTTAGATAACAACGGCATGGACCATCTCGGACGCCTCATTGAGACTTATATAACGGAGTAACTGGTTAGCTTTCAGTTGAGGTTGGGGTTAGCAGTTTACAGCTATTTCAATTAACGTTGTCGGATGAAAAAGGCGAAAAGCCAAAACCGCAAGGCAGTATGGGATTTTTATTCAATTGCTTTTAACCCTAACCCATACTACCTTGCGGTCTTGGCTTTAAGCTTTCATCCGACAACGTTTATTGAAATAGCTGTATATAGTTAAATTTAGGACTAAACAACCCGAGAAGCTAGGTGGTACAGTGGTACAGTAGGCTATGTAAGCCTAAGCCTAGCTGAGGTCTCAGGTTCAATCCTGAGTGGGGATTTTAGATTTTTTTTTCAACGCTTGTGTCGACGTTACGTTATATAATCCTCAATTAGTATCCGAGGTGGTCCAGACCGTTGTTATCTAAGGTCTTCCGACAAAATACCCCACGATAAAGGAGTATTTTGGCAGCTGAGGTTGATAGTGTGACCACGGAAAGCTTTTTTTAGCATTTGTTTTATATGGTGTTGTTTATATACACCTTATTCAGTTGTCTAACAGATAATACGCGCGGATATTTTACGTGTTGCGTTGTATTTTTTCGAGCCCCGCAGGTGCACGAAAAATGTTAACAATGATTAACAATGATTAAATGACAGGGTTTCATTATTTGAGTGAAATTCCTTTTATAATAGCTTCTGTTTCTTTAAACCGAAACACTAAGGTGTAATACGGAAATCGACTGTGTAATAGAGTTTTTTCGGGAGTGTTTTTTGAACAAAACAAAGTGTTTCCATTAGAAGAGTTCAATCCCCACAGGATTAGCTTGGGACACCAATACGGCCGCCATTTTATTGTTTTGGGACACCAACATGGCCGCCGTGACGTCATGTGAAAACACTCCATACGGTCGGATACGTCACAGTCGGATAACAAAATCCTGTACAAGCCTGTTCTAAGATTTGAGAGCCTGTTCTAAGATCTGTGTTTTTTTTTTTACGAAATGATTTTAGTTTCAAACATGTAGTCCTTAAAACTAAAAGGGAGGGTTAAAATAAAGTAAAAGGGAATTACTCAAATCTAGTCATTGCGATGGAAGTTATTTAATATGAAAAGTATCCAACTTTAGCATGGTCTGCACAGATTCTGGAAATGTTAAATAAGTATTTGCTGCCAGTTCACCCAACCTGGAGAAAGTTTGGAAAATAAAGTCCGAAGAAGGCTATTTTTTTTCCCAACATATTCCAAAGTGCTAAATTTTGTACAGATATTTTAGAATTTTATCTTAGTTATGCGTTTCATTCACATTTTTTTAGTATTCGAATTTGCAAAAGCATGAAATAGTTTGGAATAATACTTAAATAATAATAATAATTTAATTTATAGTATGCATATTACATTACGTGACAAATATGTTCATACCGTATTTACTCATCATATAAGAAACACTCTCCTTAGAGTGATTTTACTTCAACTGTGAAAAAGAAACTATTAGTTAGTGTGTAACACTATCTATCACTATCTATTACACTAGCGCTAGACCTTGATAGAGTGATTCACCATCTAACAATTAGTGTGTGATAGTCCATATTAAACAAAAGAAAACAATGGAATTATTGTCCAATAGTGCGTACTATTCTACTAACTATTTCACGGGTTAGACTAACTGTAATCGCTCTAATATTCGAGGATAATAGACTGAACTGATACGAAGTACTACGGCGTAAAATCCTACTATCTATTTCACAGATGGAGTAAAACCACTCTATTTAGAGTGATTTTACTTCATCTGTGAAATAGTTAGTAGAATAGTACGCACTTTTAGACTATAATTCCTTTGTATTCTTTTGTTTAATTTTGACTATCACACACTAATTGGTAAATAGTGTTCACAGATGAGGTAAAATCACTCTACCGGCTAAAAATACATTAATGCTTGGTGGGTTAGTCTAACGAGAAAGGATTGTTTTTTACTTAAACTGTGAGACACTATCTAACAATTAGAGTGCGATATTCCAAATATAACAAAAGAAAACAATGGAGTTATAGTCTTAAAGTGCGTTCTATTCTATTAAATATTTCACGGGTTAAGTAAAATCACTCTAAGAAATGTCTGTGTTTCTGACTTGATTTTTAGTCAATGATTTATTAATTAACGCTTTCTCAAAGTAATTCGTTACAAAAAAAAAAAACTCCCCGCGCGTTTGTTGTTGCTTTCGTTTTGATAAAACCATAGCGTTTATATCTAAAAATATCATATCTAAAAGAAATAAGAGAGTAGCGTTTTATTTGCGTTTTATGTTAGCAACAATTAAGCATTGAACATCTATCCTACTTAGGTGTATTTTTGTGAAAACGTCTCATTAAGCTTAGCATTTTTGTATTATTATCTCAGAAATGGTTTGTCTTTATGCATTTGTACAAACTGTAAATAACTATTAACATATTGGTATAATGAAATTAATAAATAAAACTTATAAAAAGAACAAGCTTATAAATAAAATGCTTTTAAGTTGTCTTCTTATACATGTACCACCCAGAACGAGCGTTTTATTGGAATCCTTGGAGCTCATATTTCAACATGAAACGAAGTACTTTTTCTGTATTTTTTATCGTTAATATGTTAATATACTGATATAAAGACAAATTGAAAATGCATAACCTTTGCCAATTTATACGAACCAAACAATAAACAGTTATTGCTTTCTCGTTGAGTGTTTCTCGGATATTTGACTGCAGTTACAAATTTCTTGGGCAACCATAACCTTTCACGATCGCTACGGCAGCTTATTTTAAAAGCAAACATTGAATACGCAGAATGTAGACAAAGAGAAAGTCCTGAAATAAACAAGCTGTGAACAAAATAAACTAGGAGTAATCGGAGATTAGGGTAGTGCGTTCGGCAGTTGAAAGTGGGGGATTTTGTTATTTGGTTATTGGGATAGATGAATATGTCTATGGCATATTGTCAAATTAAGGGTTATTGTGTACAGTGAAACCTGTATTTACCCTGTGTATGAAGACGGTAGGGAAAGTTTGGTAGCAGAAAAAAATTAAATCCTTTGAAGTTTGTTGCAGTTGTCGGTAAAGAAAAGTGCTTGGCGGTCCCTTAGGGTTGGACCATTAGAAAAGTGATGGGGGGGGGGGGGAGGGGGGGGGAGGGGGGGGGAGGGGGGGGGGACTTTGGGAGAGGCAAGAATTTGTTTTCTGTCCACCTAAGGTGGAAATCTTTTTTTTTTTTCCACTCGATGGCTGGAATAGATATTTTTTAATAGTTTATTTTTTAAATTGCCCTTGCGCAGATTTGTTTTTTTTTTTGCGATAATGCGTGGGAATTTTTTTTTCTTAATAATTTACTGGGAAATTTTTTTTTGCTTTTGCCCCCCCCCCCCCCCCCCCCCCCCCCATCACTTTTCTAATGGTCCATTCCTTAGGAAAGGGAAAAGTGCACCAAATTTGCATATGTCAAAACGGTAATTTGAAACCTGAAAACATGCTGGCAAAAGCGAAAATTATTCTCAAGTATTTATATAAACAGACTGTGCGCTTCTACAAATTCTCTTGATTCTTACTCGTTTTACAGTCAAGCCATCCGAATGTCACGGCGGTACATATGTCTCCCTCTATTCTTGCTCAATTCTCGTTTGTTTGTCTTGTTCGTGTCAGCCGAATCATCGCCATGATTTGATTCTCGCTGATTAGCATATTTTATATGTTTTAGGACACACTAAGCGTGTTGTGCCAGCGTGTTGTGAGCGTGTAGTTCGCTGAAAACTGCAAAAAAGCTTCGAAAGCAGAAGGACGCACGAAAAGCACATCGAAATTCACAATGTGAGCATCTTGTCACGTGTAAAGACCAGTTCCCGGAATTGAGGCTAAGTGTGCCAGTCCAAGATGGCGTCCAAACCCTGAAATAATATACACCTAATTTAAAAAAGGTTGCTTTGGTCATTGGTAATTGGGCATTGGGAAGCTATTGTTTGGCGGTCACTCAAGCGAAGCATTGTATTGTGTTCCGTATGCAAATGCAATTCCCAATTACCAATGACCAACTGCCAAAGCAACCTTTATTGAATTAGGTGTATCATCAATATCGATACCCGCGAAATCCCGCGGGAAAAAAGACTCGAATAGAATGCGTTCTCCTTCGTCGAACGCAATAATACGGTAGTGAAACTTTTGAAGACCCCGATGAAAAAGGCCTTACATAATTAATATTATTTATAATTATATATAGACAAATTATCTTTGATGAAAGAGGCATTGTAATTGGTTCTCGAAGCGGTCCGAATGTTGCAATACGGACCACTAATATAAGATTGATCGCTTTCGAAGCAAAGTAATACGTACTTGTCTTATTCCTCTTCGTCCTAGTGGGGACATAGGGCGTCGACTGTAGCTCGCCATCTTGGTCCGGCTGTTCTTTTCCATTCAAATTGTTTTAGTTGTTTTAAAACAAGTTGTTTTAATTGTTCAAATTATTTTAGTTTTCACGGAAAACAAAAGAAAATGTTATTAGAATGAAACTCTATTCACCGTAATGTCGAAGAGTTCTCTGACAACGAAAATAACGAGCTCGAGTTTTAGTATCCCGACAAAGACGCAGAAACTGGACAGTGCATCAGCAAGCACTTAAAAAATACAAAGAAGATAGAAAGGAAACAATGACAAGTCTGGCCAGTACCGTGAATTTATTGAACAACAACAGGCAAGAAGTACAAAAGACGAATCTTTTCTGGCGTCATTATTTACATTTTGTTCACTAGCATACGAATTTACGTAGAAAAGGCATCATGCTAAATACGAATTGACTTCAAAAGTTAAACGAGCTTATTAAACTCAACGCAATTTTTAGCTCTTTGCATAATGTTAAACGAAATATCAGCTATCAAAAACTTCACAACTGCTGGGGAGCAAAAGCGCTACAGTAAGCCGCGCATTCTTTGTAAAGTTTCGAACTTTTTAAAGTCTTCTGAACGAGTCTCTCGTAGCTCAGTGGTTAGAGCATCCGACCGGTTTACGAAAGGAAGGATTGGTGTAATCTTCCCACCACCTGTACTCTTTTATCCTGGTTTCCTCTCCCCGCACCTCTTTGATCTTTTTTGACTTTCTCGTACCCTTTCCAGACTGAAAGAAAGAAAGGGAGGGATGAAGGAAGGAAAGAAGAAAGGAAGAAAGAAAGGGAAGGAGGAAGGAAGGACGTAAGGAAGGGAGAATGGTAAGAAAGTAAAAGACAATTAACTAGGAAACGAAAAACTCACAGGAAGAGGAAATTTGTCAAACAAAAAGTTTCAAAGCAACTTTTCCACAAAAGTATAGGTAGAAACGGCAAACTGATCCTTACGGCAAGGAGAAGAGATTGAGACAGAAGTGAAATAAAAAACAAACAGTTGAATATATTTGCCCGATATTTCGGTTTGCAAAACAAACCTGCTACGGGAGCTAAAAAACAAAAATGAATACAGATATAAAAGGACCGTTACATATGAAATTCTTTTTGAAATATGGCATAACAGAATGACAGAAAATGATTGGTAAAAAAGAAGCTAAATGTCACTAATTAAGTTCATCATGTCTATTTATACTATGAGGATCAAGAGTCATCGCTTTATCTAAAAGATGGGCCTCGCGCGTGCCTTTCTGACTGAGTCGCGGTTGTTGTGGATGAGTTCCAAGGGAATGAGGAGGATGTCGTTAATAGAGAGTGGCCAGGTTGATTATTAAAATGTATTGAAACAGGCAACAACTTCTTGTTTTTTTATTTCACTTCTGTCGCAATTTTTCTCCTTGCCGTAAGGACCAGTTTGCAGAGACTGGAGATAAACAAAGAAAGAACCGATCAAGAAGAGTGACACCGATTTCAACAATCTTTAATAAAATGTTATTTGTGGGAACCAATGCTCTTGCATGTAGCATAAAATATTTCTTATGATAATAATAATCAGTGTAAAAACATGATCAGTACAAGTCTTAAACAATTCTAGTGATTTTACAAAAAGTTTTTCAAAACGACATTTTAAAATTTCTTATGTAATCAAAATATTACAATTGTTGAGTACACAATCCGGCACCATACTGCAAACTATAACAATCTACAAAAATGAGTTGTTAACAAGTGGTAAACGGCTCAGCATGTACTATTGGGTTATGGATGACGGAATGCTGTCTGTAATTTCGTATGTCGGGGAGAGAGAGGGTAGACTACGAGCAGTCCCTCTTTCCCATCTTAGTCCCTCGAGCAAGAAACGAAAAAACATGAGCAAGCGGAAAATGGCCGCGTAAAAACTGGGGTTTTCGCGCGGCCATTTTCCACTCGCCAATATTTTTTTCATTTCTCACTCGACAGACTAAGCTGGGAAAGACGGACTGCTCGTAGTCTAGGGAGAGAGAAAAAACTAAGTGAATTACTATAAACAAGAGCACTATAACTTTAAAACCGGTTTCAGCATTCGAGCGGTTCGAATAAGCAAAATAACACTGAGCGGCTCTTAATTAATGTACTATGCAGATGGCCAGCAGCCCACTACTGTCCTAATCAAGGTTTATGTATAACAGGGTTGCTATGTTGAAACTCAAACCGAACGAGGTTTGGATTTTGTCTCAGTCCCAATATAAAACAAAGCTTTTGCCTCTGCTGACGGCCGCCTGCTCAAAATGGCCAGTAGTTCTATTTGAGGCAAACAGTCAAAGTAAAAAAAAAGCAAAAGAAGTGCGGGGAGAGGAAATAGGAATAAAAGAGTACAGGTGGTGGGAAGATTACACCACCCCTAGCCCCCCCCCCCCCCTCCAATACCCCCCTCCCCCCCTCACCAAACATAAGACAACATTACCTACTATTTTGCAACCAAAAAAAAGCGCAAGGAGGCAAAGTCAACAAAAATTGGCCGGAACTGGGATTAAAGGGTACGGGTGGTGGCGGCGATTATACCATACAGTATCTGGGATGTCTGAATGCTGAAGCACACTCTTTGCCTGTGTACTTAACGCGTGTCTTAACGAGTGTCTGACCCTTAAAAAAAATCCATTGGTTCTTTTAAACGAGCATTATTGTCCTTTTTTAATGCGCCTAGTTATAATTTTCTTTACAATTTTGCTATCGAAAGGGTTAAATTAAATGCTATTAGTCATACTCGTTTTCGTTCAGATGCATGTCCCCTTAGTATTATCTTTTCAAAATAGGGTGTAGAGAATCTCCTGCTTGTTTTTGTGGTTTTCACACTGAGACCGTCAAGCATTTTTTCTCGATTGTCCTCTTTATTCTTCCGTTAGAACAAAACTGCTCTCCTCTGCTGCTCGCATATCTGCTGACAGGTGGACGACTATGTCCGTATCACAAATAACATCAGCTTTTCTGTTTGGTACGCCGTGCGTTTCTGTCGCTAGAGCAAAATAATGATTTATTCTTTCATGTTCAGTCTTTTATAAGTGAATCCACGAGATTTCAAAGGAATGTTTAAAAGCATATGCTTTACCTGTTGGCTTCCTTTTTCACCTTCTTTGTGTGTGTCTGCCGTTTCTGACCTAATCTAATTTATTGCTATGTGTAAATAACTTTCCTCATATGCATATGGACAGCAACTTTCCCGCCAATCGGGTCTATGGTGTTTATATATCTCAACTGGTGAGATATGCTAGAATTTGAATCCATATCATTGAATATATTGAATCCATATATTGAATTCCATATTGAATCCATATATCCACATCCATATTGAATTTGAATCCATATCTAGCATATGCTAGAATTTGAATTCGAAGTTGGATTTTATACATAGACTTCGCCGACTTTCATCACGTCTCCTTCACCAAGGGTTCAAATCTACGCTCCTTCGTAAATCGTTTGCTAAATTCTTCAAACGCCACGGTGCTATCATTGAGAAGTATGGCACTACACTACGGAAGATGAGACTAGCAATCCAGAATTGAGAGACGCCGCCGTATCCTTTGTTATTTTAGGTTCTTTTATATCATCCCAGCGCCCCTATTTAATTTCTATATTGCTTCCATTCAGTTTGATGCAGGTGCGCGCGCGCGCAATTTTCCTTAAGTTGTGCGCGTACTTGGCTTATTTAGTTGACGTGTGTGCTTAGTTCGTTATTTAACGTACTGCATTTATTTTGCATGATTGTTTTCCTTACTAATATGTCTTGTCAGTAACTGTGTTCACACTGTGGGTGCACACTGTAAAAACGGACTAGTTAAAATAACTATTTTAATTAGTCGTAACTAAAAATAATGGTCATTTTAACAATTCTTAATAGTCAAAATTGTCAACAAAAGAAAACAGTTAAAATAACTTTTATAAAAGGTTATTTTTACCATTTATATTAGTCACAAAAATGGACTAGTTAAAATAACCAATATGATTGGTCGTGACTAATAAGAATGGTCATTTTGACCATTCTTAAGAGGCGAAAATATTAACTAAAGAAAAAAGGTCATAATAACCTTGAATGAATAGTTGTTTTGACTTACTGTATTAGTTACAATCAGTTACAATATATCAAGAGGCGAAAATATTAACTTAAGAAAAAAGGTCATAATAACCTTGAATGAATAGTTGTTTTGACTTACTGTATTAGTTACAATCAGTTACAATATATCAAGAGGCGAAAATATTAACTTAAGAAAAAAGGTCAGAATAACCTTGAATGAATAGTTGTTTTGACTTACTGTATTAGTTACAATCAGTTACAATCAGGTCATTTTGACCATTCTAAGAGGCGAAAATATTAACTAAAGAAAAAGGTCAGAACAACCTTGAATGAATAGTTGTTTTGACGTAGTGTAATTTAGTTTCAATCAGTTACACTTTATTATTTCAGTAACAGCTGATGCCATATGTCAAACTGACATTTTAACTATTATTACGTGGTTGAAACTAACAACCCTCTACTCAAGACAAAGTAAAACAAAAGACTTAAATAAAGGTGTTCTGTAAAAGCGCTTTGATTCGACAACGAGTCACCGTCGTATAAACACATGTTGATTAATGTAATTCTAGGTCAGGACAAATCATCAAAGTTTATTAACCAATTCGAATTGGCAAAAATTTGATCAACCAAGCGTTAATTCAGACTAATATGACTATAATGTTACAGCGATTGATTCAAATTTATACGAATTAGTCGAACTAATTCTTGATTCAGAGAGTCATGATAGCAATGTCTGTCGTGGTATTTTAACTGTTGTGATTGCTGGTACTGACTGTTTTATTTCAAGTCCCACTTCCTTTGGGATTAAAAACATTTTAACACGGTTATGATCGGTTATTGCAGTATGCAAGGAATCCGCCTATACAATAGTGGTGACGTTTTCGCGGTCTAATAGAAGCTGACATTTAACTATTATAGCGCGAAAGCGCGCGTGATATCGCCTAATACTTAGGCGATATCAAGCTTGAGCGCTATAATAGTTTTATAATTCAACACATTGATAACAAAGCACAGTTTGAAGAAAATATCGCCGACTAGCCTTTTATTAAAAAAAAAAAGCTTACAGATGTTTTACCGCGCGAAACTTGCAACATCACACAGTTCATGAATGAAAGTGGCGCCTTTGTCAATATTGTGCAAGCTTGAGCACTATAACTGTTTTCTAATTCAACACATTGATAACAAATCACAGTTTCGAGAAAAAAATCATTGAGATATACAACCTATCATTAAGTAAAAAGGCTAACTACAATATTTTACCTCACACCATTTCTTAAACAACAAGCAATGAATGCCGAAACTTTTGCCAAGCTAAAATTAATTTAGCGTACACAATCAGTTGACAGTTTCTACGAAGAGCTTTCGTCTACTCAAAGAACGGGACAGAGTAGTGACTACAAAAATTAAAACACAGTAAAATGGCATACAATGTCTTAGTTACAAGTGTTTCGTATCTTAAAAAGTTTAATTCAGAATCAAAACAAATTGAACAAACACACGGCTACGAACCTAAACATAGCGGCGAAAAGTCGGAAAGAACTGCAGCGTGGACAGTAAGCTTACAAAAATTCACAGCTAAAGGATACAAGAAACGGTTAAAACATCGTACCTGTAGTTGATTTGGCTTTTAGTCCCTTCCATAAGCACCAAATTTTCAAACATCGAAGTACGAGCTGAGTCGATCAATGTTGTTTACAAACTTGGAATGCTCGTTTTTTAGCTCCCACAGTCGTAATGACAAGATCAGAAACTTTTCTGAGGAAACATCAAGTCTATATCATATTCCAGAGGTGATTACCAAAGTAATTTCACGAAAATTGTGCTCCTTCATTCACTTCTTGTCGAGCGGTTAAACTTTGAACCAGTTTTCATTCAGCTACGCCAAGAAACAACACTGCGACCGCGACAACGCGAAAATTTCGCGCCTTTTTTGTCCAATCATGTGAACAGTATTTTTCTCTTTTCTTTTCTTTTCTTCTCTTTTTTTCTTTCTTTTCCCTTTTTTAACTAATAGTTCACGCACTTTTTCGCCAAAAAAACACGAAATTGCAGGCAGCAATCATTTTCACTTTCCTTCAAAATGCGAAATTTACCGCCATCGCTGGTTATATGTCATGTAGACATAACGCATATCGATAACTTTTTTACCATATTTGGGCAGTGTATCAATGTGTTGAATTATAAAAAACAATAGCTCCATTCAATTCAATTCAGTTCAACACAGCGCGCGGGCCGGAATGGTTCGTTTTGAAATGATCCAGCCAAGAACTTTGCTGTTTCAGTCGTACATGGAGTTCAGAGCCTTGGAAAATTCATATAAGAGTAAGTGCGACTTTGAACTGTGACTCTCTTGTCAGTTGCTTTTTTGAATTTCTTATAATATTTTTAGAGTGGAGAAACAAGAACTGAAGGGTTAACAAATGCCGCTGTTTCATGGTCTGGTCAGGCTTTTGCCAAGCTTTGCTCTTCTTGTTTCAGTTTTTTTTTTCACGGCAAGTACGACTATTAAAACTCGCCTGGCCGAATTCGTCAGAAAGCTGAAGAAAATCTAGAACTGAAATCCACTCTGGCCTAGAACGGATCTTCATGTTGTCAGTTGTCAGCCATGGTCGCGGTCGGCGTAGTAACAGGTAAGTGCCGCTAATATAATACACGTAACTATAAAAGTAGCACAAACGTAACCCCTCTTTCATCTGTCTCAATTTCACGTTTCAAATATCGCAAGACGAAGTTATTATCATTCGCAGAATCATGATTATTTTATATGCAACGACTTCGATTCTACATCTTATCCAAGATGCCGTTGAAATAGAATCTTCCCGCCAAAACGTTTATGCCACGCGAGACTCACGCGACGTCCGTACCAAATATCGTTTTTGTGTGCATCTCTAACCAGACCAAATATGAGCATTTTCCATTAAAACCGACCATTTTATGTGTGACATATCGTTACAGTTTTGCGTTTTTATTTGAATGGTAAAGCGTTGCCCGCGTAAATTAAACCGACATGAATCGCCTTTGTTTAAGACTATCACGCATGCCATGCGTTATCAGTTCGCTTGTAGCGGATATCGGTACTTGAGCTGTCTGTCATTTGAAACTAATTTCCATAAAATTCTAAGCATTAACCATAATTGATTGAATAATAAACTGAAAGTCAACTGACACCAGTAAAGGAAAGTTCACTTCTGTAAGCTCGGGGCCGTAGTTTTGTCAAGGCAAGACATGTGCTTGCCTTCTGGCAATTTCCTTGCTGAGGTTGTCTGTAATGGCAGCCTTGCTTGGGCTCATCCTGCTTAATAGAAGTTGACACTTCTCCTTTCGACCCAAATGGATCAGATATCAATTGAAAGCTAATACAACTGACTTAATTAGCAATTGAATCAGTCACAGTTTACAAATATTACTCAGTGTCTATTTGCCACAGCTGAGTTTAATAAAAAGTTCTCTGATCATTATGATTTGTGTATTTTTTTAACGAGAATTCTAGTTTGCTTTTGTACTCGTATTTATGAAAATAAAGTAACTATAATTCAAATTGTGTTTTAAAACTCAAGTCAATAATTAATGAGACATACGATAGATAATAAATATAAGATTGTAAAAGGTCCTCGCTAAAACAATTCTGTCAGATACGTCGTTTCCATTGAGTAGGAGGAAAATAAAGAAATGGGAAATTTGCTAAATTGGGGAAAATTTGGGAAATTTGTCTTTTTTTCAGAACTGGAGCAAACACTCGCTGCTACTGTACAAACTGTGAGTAGACCAAATTTTATGGCATCACAAAAAAGAAAAACATTAGAGCGCAAAAAAACGGTCCTTTTTACCCGAACTTACCTGTCTAACTCGTGGAATTTAAATAATAAAATAGTTGTAAGTTACTTTTCATCGTACAGATTATGTTGATTAATGGCCAGCAAAGGAAAGTCTGTCAGTTTATTAAGAGCCGTAGTTTTGTCAAGGCAAGACATGTGCTTGCCTCCTGGCAATTTCCTTGCTGAGGTTGTCTGTAATGGCAGCCTTGCTTGGGCTCACTGCTGATTAATAGAAGTTGATACTTCTCCTTCGTTTATTGGCTAACATTTCGAAAGAACCTTATTCAGTCCAAATCATCATTTAGAGGCTTTATCTATGAGAGTATTTTGGAAAGTTTAGCACCATTTGTTTCATAACTTGTTTTACCACTCTTTACCTGGCTACTAAAGTGATCTAAACTAAGATATTGTTGTTTTTTGTCAAGTTGTTGTGTTCTTCATTAACTGTTAGTCGTTTGTTAAAACTGCTTTTCTTTAATGTGTAATTTGTAAGCCAAGGAAAAAGCACTTGCTTATACGTAGGTCTTTTTACTATCATGCAGGTTTAAGGAGTCCCGGCAAAGAGCGTGACATCCTTTTATCTTCAGATGGTTCAAATTGAGACATCATGCACGAGGATCGACCGGCAACGAACGGGCGAATACAATTGAAAGAGAACTAAGAAGGCCACCATATATGATAGCCAACAAAATGAAATTGTAAAACATTTTGTTTTTCAGTCAAGTATGCATTCATGCAAACAGTGAAATATAGCTCCTTTATAGTTTATATGAATATAAGCAAATGAAATAGAAAGAAAGGTTTTCTGAAAAAAAAAAATTTCATTGTGAAGTTACTCCATAGAACTGTACATTTGACGGTAAGTTTAATAAAGACACAACCAAAACTGTTTGTCAATATGATCCATTTTCAATTGTTGTTTTAACTTTCTGAAGGGGTTAAATCTACTTATTATTTTGAGGTTAAAATAACAGTTTTTGTTAACCCATTTTTTTTAGTCAAAATAACAAAAAGTAACTAAAAAAATGGGTTGTCTCAGATGCACCCCGGGTACTTTTTTAAATAGTTAAATTAACAAATTTTAATGGTTAGCAACCAAATAAATTAAGTTAATTTAACCAAAGATATTGGTTATTCTAACTAAAAATAAACTAGTTAAAACTACTATTATTAAAAGTTAAATCAACATAAATATTGAAGTCATAACAACTAAAAAGAAAAGTCAAAATAACCAATCAATAGTTATTTTAATTCATAATAATAAGTTATTTCAAACCAAAAGAAATCAGTCATTTTAAACCATTTAAAACGGGTCAAAGTGACAAAAAAAAAAAATGGGTTCTCTCAGATGCATTTGGCAACAATTTTAATTGGTTATTTTAACTAGTCAATTTTTACAGTGCCCTAAAATGTCCTGCAATTGGTATAGGATTTAATGGAGCCGAAACCAATTGTGGAATTGCACAAATTTTAGTCATCCTACTGATGAACAGTTACGAAATTCAGATATGTTTAGTAGCCACATTTATTTGAAGTTTGCCGCCTTTGAATTATATTTTCGAAGTGAGCCCTCTCGATGAGCGTTGTAACTCTTAGGGCAAACTTCGCTAATAAATATGTTTAAATAAAAAAATCTTACCCTCAAGAATTAGCATTTTAAAATCCACGTGTAAAGAGACGCATATCAGAAAGTAATTGTAAACAAAGATTCGCCTGTTGACATAACGCACAAAGTGCCCAAGGTGGCGGGATTGAGAATATTATCTCCCACATATAAAACGACCTTATGAGTTCCTGTTTACGAAACCAGTATAATGACCTGCTGCTGCCCTCTTCTTAACTAATCGTAACCGGCTGCTTCAGGACGGTTTCTCTCGAAGGAAGAGTGAAAAACGAATACAAGAAAAATTTTTCGGGTAAGTTGCTTTTTATTATATTTAGGAAGAAAGGAAGGGGCGTAGTTTTGTTGCTTGAAATATTTTAAACTAAATATTATGTTGTTGGAATCTTGGCTTTTACTTTGCTGTCAGTTTTCTGTAAGATAGTATGTGTATTGTTGATTATAAAAAATGTCTTTATTATACTTTATCCCAGCTTATAACGGACTTAGCCTCCCAAGTCATGCGGCATGGGATCAAACTAAGCAGTTACCATGCCGGTAACAACCACACGGGCCATACGACCGTCTTGACAAAAATGACAACAAAACACCTCTTCTTTATTTCGAAGGGAAAGACCGTGAATGAGAAACAGTCCGCGTTCAGCTCGTATGTTGGCTCGCTCCCTAACACAATAAGTGTGGGAAAATTTTTTGCTCTTGTAATCAGGACAAGGCTTTGTCGGCATCTCACGGGTAATCTTGGTAATTTTCATCAGTTTAGTTCTGTTTTCGTCCCAAATATTATCGCTTCATGCGATGTTTTTTGGTCGTAATGCGCGCAACGCCATTTATGCAAGTTTAAGTCGATTTCCAACCTAAAACGGACTCACTGGAACATCTGAAATTAATTCACCAAACTAAAAGTCACTCTGTCAGACAAGTACGCACTACTATAAATTTATGTGACAGGATAACCGAAGTTTCTTTCAATTCTTTTTTTCGAAAAATGCGATGGGGCAGCTTTAAATGCTAATTCATGGCTTATTTTCCATTTAATTAAATGTTAACAAAGTTATATATTTTTTAGTTACGGTTGTTGTATTTAATATTCATACTTTTGTGTAATCTTTACTCTGGGCAAAATGCGATATGGTAAAAAGTGATAAGGGCTGTTTTTGTCTGAGAACTAAAACGGTGTAACTCGCAGCTGGATATATTATCGTTAATTACTGCTTATCCCGGTTATTGTCAAAGCTTTTAGCCTTATATAGGCATCCGCAGTAGCTGCTAGGTGCTAGGTGCTTACTGTCCATCTGAATGCCATTTTCCGCCACTTAACCTGGCTTGATGGAAATGTCTCGTTCACGTTTCAAGCAATCTAAACACTCTATGCTCATCTCGTGAATCTATGTAATGGGGTGTTTTGTAAATGTTTGGGTATGTTTGGGAAAATAGTTTTTCTCAAAGGATTGTAAAATTTAGGGAAATTATATAAATTGAAGATTTAATGTAGTTAAAAAAAATTAGAAGATGGACACCAAGAATTTGTATCTGTGAAATATTTCGATTTTTTGTCATAAGATAAATGTTAATTATATGTATTTGCGCACGATCCTGTTATCCAGCTCTTTGCTGCAAGGGGCTCTGAATAAACAAATCTATCTATCTATCTATCTATCTATCTATCTATCTATCTATCTATCTATCTATCTATCTATCTATCTATCTACCAAAATAGTCCGCTATCAACCTGAGGTGCTTTTGCGTATATATCAACTGTCTGTTGGTGTTCCAAAAATCATTTTCTTTCTCTCGGCCTCACCACGATGAGCAGTTCACCTGAAGTGTACGCTTGAAGGTAGCGATGCCAAGCGATGCGTTCGATTGCGCGCTGACATTAAAGCGGTTGTTGCTTAAGTGGCACTCGTTAATAGGCCATTTGCACGATGACGTCATTTGACTACAACTACCAGAATCCTTCAGTTTTTTGTTTTGTAGTGCAAATTAGGGCTATTGTTATTTAAACCGCACTGGGATTACAAAATTTAAATAGGAAAGGAAAAACGAAATGAATTCTGGTAGTTGTAGTCAAATGACGCCATCGTGCAAATGGCCTATTCTTAGTTACCTGCCCTTGACTGTCTTTAAGAGTGACATTTGTAGCCTTGTTTATATTCCCTTTGCAGATAATAATCACCATGGATTTCAACAGATGGAACATTTTTTGGAGTTTGTGCTTTGGAGTAATGGCCTTTGCAATCATCGTTGGAAACAGTATTTCCATCTCAATACTTTTCAAGAGAAGGCTACGAAAGCGTCCTCATCATTTATTAATAAGCCTGGCTATTGCTGATCTCTTGGTTGGATTATTGGCAATACCACTTTTCCTTATCTTGTCCATTCCAAGACAAAACGTTGTCCCAAGTCTAGTTTATGATTGCGTGGATATGTTGACGGGCTTAACCTCAATTTTTACCTTGGCCGTTATTTCCCTTGAAAGACTTAACGCCATTACTCGCCCTCTTCGCCATAGACAGCTTACTGCACACAGTTACATCGTTGCCATAGCAACACCATGGATCTTCTCCCTCATTGTCACTTCAACTCGAGTACTACTTGCTTTTTTCGTTATAACCGCTCTACAGTTTGTAATTGTAATCATCATAAGCTTGTCAACGCCGCTGTTGATTTCATGCGTTGCGCATTGCATCATTTGGAGAAAGCAAGCTTCTCGAATACACAATGAAGTTCAAGCAAGAATGGAGATTAAATTATTCAGGACATTGCTTCTAATAACAGTAATTTTTGTTCTGTCGTGGCTGCCATTACAACTTTTGACTATTACGATACATCTGTGTAACTATAGTTCATGTAGTTTTCGTAGTTTTCCCGTTGTGATTTTTTACGTAGCTAAACTTCTGCAATATAGTAACTCTTTTTTTAATTTTGTTATCTATCGCTTAAGAATGCCAGATTATAGGAATGCACTGTCACAAATGCTTCCCAATTGCAAATGCAATCATAACAGACATCGAGTCCTGTATCCGGTAATGGAAACTGAGACAGATGTGTCGCTTATTTCATACACAAGTACTTTGCATTTGCAAAACGCAAGCACTGTGTTAGACAAACAATGAAACCAGGAGTAGATAAAACAAAAGAGATAAAAAAAAAAGAAAAAAAAAAAGTACATGCAGATACGTGCAATAGTCACTTGTTTGTCTTGTTTGAATCGCAATCGTTGACAGCAAGTTTTTGTAGTTTCTTTATTTATGCCTCATCATGAGTTAATTCTGTACCAATCCTGCAGCAAACAAATTCTCCTGCATCCACAGAAATGGAGTTGGTTAATCCAAAAATAAGTTAGCGTTGCTGTAAATGTACACCTGTAAATAAATAAATAAATAAATAAATAGATAAATAAGATAAATATGTTTTTGCGGCTTTTGAGTCAACACTTAAAAACCTTCTATTGGTTTTCCAACTTCTTAGCCATTGAACGCATCGGTACACGTTATTTTGAGGTGCTGCGGCCGTGAATTTGACCACTCCGTTGTTTTTTACGTTTTGCGACAAGATTAAACTGAACCAATGAAACATCAGTTTACGTCTTTTGACTGTTTTCAAGAACGATCGAAATATATTTATAAAATTAATTAATATAATTTATTAAGAAAAATACTGAAGAAATGTTTTTCTTGCTCCGCGCGCTCAGTAGAGATAAACAAGATTCGCGAGTTAAAAAAGCGAAAAAAGCAGATGTCAAACAAAATGTTCGTTTTGGTGGAGTGGAATTTGTTCTTTCGCGCCAATTTGTTATAGGGTCGTGAAAAATCTCTCCTGGCTTTTTCTTGTCAACACCTGTTTGCTTTCTTCGAAATGCATGGTATTCTAGGTTTAAAAAACGTGGGAAACACCTGCTATGTTAATGCGATTTTCGATGCATTTCACACAACTGCGTACAGATCGTTCACAGACACATATTCCATTGAAGGACGATATGGCAAGTAAAAATTTTATTTGTATCTTCCTGGACATATTTACGGTAACAACGGAGATTAAACTGTGAGTTCTACTTTTATCAAGTGATCCTTTTGTCATTTAGTTCATAACGCTACAGGCTTGGGATTTTGTATCCTGTGTGCTCTTAATGACCACACCAGTACGTGCACCACAAACTGCAGCGAGAGAGTTGTTGTGCCTGTTCAAATATTGGATAACCTGGAAGGTAAAGTTTGCCGAAATTGGTGGCATAATGGTTAAATCAATTTATCTCATTCTTCATATGCAGATCTCTCTCAAGTGTTTACTAGACGTCAAAATGGAACATACGATCAGCAATATGCTCACGAGCTATATTGTTATGACAGATACCATGCATAATGACCAGGCCCCTATTGTTCAAAAGGTGGATAGCGCTATCCACTGGGTAAATCGCTATCCGATGGATAAGCATTAAAAAACAATTCGGTGTTATGCACTGGATAGTGATTTATCTGGTGGATAGCGCTATCCACCTTTTAAACATTTGGGCCCGGGGGGGGGGGGGGGAGGGGGGTACCCAACAAAGTTTTGTACGGGGATGCTCCGCTCCAAGGTCCAAACCCTTACCCTTTCACATACCGATTTTGACAGGAAAAAGGTACCCCTTTCATATGCCTTTCAATGAAAATGGTACCCCTTTCATATACCTTTCATTGAAAATGGTACCCCTTTCATATAGCCTTTACTTGCGTCTGTTTGATGTATTTTGAAAGGCGCTTTTTATAATACTTAAATGGCAGATTTCCCTACCCTTTTTTATACTTCAACTTGTGTTTTCCCTACCTTTTCCTATACTTCGTGAAATCCCTACCCTTTCATATACTTCAACCCGTGAAATCGCTACCCTTTCATATACCTCCAGCCTCAAAAAGGTACCCCTTTCGGGCGGAGCATCCCCGTATAGCCCATTATAGGGAGTACCCCCCCGGGCATTTGGGTCCAGACTGTGTCAAATAATAAAACACTATTCCATTTTACAATGATCAATATTAAGTGCATATCAACTAAAGCCTGATCTTCCTTTTTCTCAGTGGAGCTACCCGTTTCCTGGAAGAAATTGGAGGGGAACTTATTAGTACAGGTTTGTTCAGACAAATTGAATACCATAGTATCTATATTTGGTGGGCTGCTGCAAAGCCAGATGAATGCATGGCTTATTCATCTCACTTACAATTCCATCAGTCAGTGTGGGTCTAGTTATACATCAAAACTAGTTAGCTTAAGTTGGAATATGGAAAATACAGGGTTCAAAAATAGGAGGGACTGGCACAGTCTGGGTTGAAATGATAGTTCCGTTGCCGGCTGATTAAGTGTGTGTCGCCAAAATTACTTAATATATATTTTTTATTTCTACCTGGAGGCTAAGAGCGCGTAATTAGCCAATTAGATTCAAAGATTTAGGATTCCGGTCCGCTTAGATGCTTCAGAAAAAAAAAAATACCAGTGAAGTGATCAGTGAAAAAAGAAAAGAAGAGGATATATTTATCACAATAAAGTGAATTGTTTACATCATTGTATACATTTTGTTTCATTAGCATATGAATTAACGTATAGAAGGCATTGTGCCAAATACGAATTGACTTCAAACATAAAAGAGCTTGTTAAACTGTACGCAATTTTGAGCTATTTGCAGCTATCAAAAACTGCAATATTGCTGGGGGGCAAAAGCGCTAATGAGCCATACTTATTTGTCTTATTCTTTGTATGAGTTTTTTAAACGTACAGTTTTGCACGAGTCTCTCGTTAGCTCAGAGGTTAGACCCCCCTTAGATCATCCGACCGGTTAACGATGGGTGCTAGGTTCGAACCCTGCGGGGGATTCAGATATTGCCCACTCCAGAAACTATGAAAAATACCATAATAATCTTTTACGTGCAGGCTCAGCCTCATCGGGATGTAATTATCCAAGTGTCCTTTGTTAGAATGGCACAATGGAATTTAGAGTACATGTAGGAACGCTAGGATGTAGCATTGTGTGTTCGTAAACAAATGTGCAACGGTGCAAATTGCCAAGAAGTTGAAGCATAGCACGTGCAGTTCGTGCTGAAAACAAAAGAAATTGGAAAAATCAGGCTTACATCAAGCACCACCCAAACCTGCACTTTAAAGAGTCAGTTATGGTATTTTTCGAAGTGGCCTATAACGAGATTAACAAATCCATGCTATAGATTTTTCATTGGGATGTTCTTAAGCCATCCACATTTGTTTGTTTTTTTTTTTTTGGGGGGGGGGGGAGATTTTTGAGTTTTAAGGGTTTTTATATTCTGGTTACGTGACTTAGGGGCGGCGCCTCCTAATACCAAGGCATTTTCCCCGGCAGTCTTTGACTATGCGGGAATAGTAGATCTTACCAGGGGCTATTGGAATCCAAAGAGAAAATTGGGGGGTACCGTGCATTTTTCGGAGATAATTGAGCTTCAAAGTGGGAAAAATGCTGACGTCAGCATTTTTTCGAAAAAAAAAAAAGAAAAAAGTAGATCTTCCTTCGTGGATTTCCTTAGAATTCACCTTTACTTAAACAGAAGCAACAATAATTCAAAAAATCTTTAAAACACATGACAAATAGTAACATAACAACTACTGTTTATGTGTTTGTTATTGCAAAATCATCGCAACGGGAGCCATCATCAGCCCTGACAGCTTTCCCACGTTCGCCAAAAATGCGGTCTTAATAACGTTTTCCCACAACCAAAAATTAATTGTGTGCTTAAAAGACTTACCACTTCCAATTTATAAGATAAAAAGTAGGGGTCACCGTGCGTTTTTACAAGTTTCAACTTTTATGGAACGGCTTTCGGGGTCCGAGACATTTTTTTTCTATCCCCTCCCTAGTAAGTTAAATATTGTGCGTGTCTTTTTTGGGGGCATGCTGGGATTTCCACTCGACGGCTTACCGTTCAAAACTTTTACTTTTAGGTACAATAAAAAGACAAACATTGTAGAATTCAAGGTTAATTATATTTGTAGCTGTGAGTTGCTCTTTTAAGAAACATTTTACAGTTTTACGGAGATTTCAAGGTTAAGCAGCACAGTAAAGGAATAAAAACGCAAAATCGGTTCACTTCCATTGATCTACAGTGGATCTACGGATTTATTATGTTCCTTCGGGCGCAAGAACTTTACATTGTGTGCATCCTCTTCCGATCCATTACCAACTTGAAAACATCAGTGCTATATCGAGGTGACTGGTCAGTCTTTTAACGGTTATTTGGAATGTAAGAAATATTTGTCGTGCTTGAGTTTTGTAATTTCATTTGGCCGCGTATTTATTTTCTTGTGAAGCTCCTGTAATTTTGATAGATTCTCTGATAACTCTTGGAAAAAATTAGTCGGTACACTTTAATTTAAAAAAAAAAATCGTGAATAATAAAACACTGTTTTTGCGGAAGTCTATGGCTTTATTAAATTTGAAAAGATAATATGTCTTTTCAGTTTATCATGGCACGTTTTTCGCCTATCAAAATTTGTTCTAATTTTTAATTTTAATTTTAATTGAATTTTTATTGAATTTTAATTATTATTATTATTATTATTATTATTTTATTAATAACAACTTTATTCACAATTTAAAAATATCTTAATTACAAAAGATAAAAATAGAAATAATTGATAATAAAAATTCAAAATTCTATAAAATTACAAATTCCATGATGCAGAGATATTAAAAAAATTATAAAATCGAATTATACTAATGACGGCTAAACCAGTGTCCATAAAACGCCCTGAGTATAAAAGCATATAAACCGTGTATTTCAAATATCCGCACTAGCTACATTTATTTTACAATCTAAGGATTGCTCTATCTTGCTACGAAACGGCGTTCGCGAACCTCTAACGCATGCATGTACCGATCTTAAGAGTTCAAACGAAATCTGTGTCCTGAGCCAAGTGATTACAATATGATAAGGCTCAGTATCTTTCTGAGCTATCTTGTCTGCGAGATGCTTTAAAAACCGCTGACACTCCTTTCCCATTCCGCCATTGGTTCCAAACACTAAAGGTGTAAACGAACCCATTTCTACATCTGACACCCGCTGCTGGTACTTGCGCTTCTTCTCTTCTTCTTGCTCCTTGAACACTTCCGATGTTGGCTTGCTCTGGTAAAGATACTACACACTAAATCTGGAGTGCATAGCAGTCATTTGTTGCTTTTTAGAAAACCAGGGTTCTTCCATACATTTTCTGTAATCAGGCAACACAAAAATTACATAAAATGTATGGAAGACGTCACATTTGCTAAAAAGTGACAAAGGACTGCCGTGCACTCCAGATTTAGTGTGTAGTATCTTTAAGCTCAAGAGTTACATTTTTCAAAGGTAAAGTGACAAATATATCCAATTTGCAACAATTAAATGACTTTGAGTTCTCATACAGACTTTTGATTTTTCCACCATTTTGTACTGATTACCCAGCATGCCCTGGCAACCGTAAAGGGGTCTATTGAAGGGGGGATTTTGTTTTTTGGTTATTGGGATAGATGAATATGTCTATGGCGTATTGTGAAATTATCGGTTATTGTGTACAGTGAAACCTGTATTTACTCTGTGTATGAACACGGTAGGGAAAGTTTGGTAGCAGAAAAAAAAATTAAATCCTTTGAAGTTTGTTGTAGTTGTCGGCAAAGAAAAGTGCTTGGCGGTCCCTTGGGAAAAGTGCACCGAATTTGCATATGTCATAACGGTAGTCACGCAGTTTAAAGTATGGTAAAGCACAAGCTGGGTACTGTGCTTGTCTTGAGTCCATCCTTCCAAGACTAACTGGACCACAGTTTGTATGTTAGCGTCACGCAAGGTTGCTTCCCTTATCTCGTCAAGACGTTTATCTGGAATGTCAGCAAAGGTGTTAATGTTCATGATTCGCGCGCGGTCATCCTGGTTACCTTCAACGGAGTCGAGGTGAGCTCTACTTAGTGTGTCGGTAAGATGTAGATTGGTGCCCTTGACGAAAACGAAGTTGACATCATACCGGTCATCATACCATACCATCATGATACCATCATACCATCATGATGTCTTGAAGACGTTTTGGGGCCATACTCAGAGGCTTATGCAATATTGCGGCGAGGGGTGTGTGGTCATTCTCAACAGTTACCGGTCGACCATAACCATACTGATCAAATCGCTCAAGGCCGTACAAGAGAGCTAAGGCCTCTTTCTCTATCTGTGCCCAATTGCGCTCTGATGGAGTCAACGCTCTTGAGGCATATTCAATGGGATGCCCTTCTTGGAGTGGCACTGCTCCGATGCTATGTTTGCTACTGTCCGCTTGAATTACAACTTATTTCGACAAGTCAAAGTAAGCTAAGCAAGGGGACTCAGACAGATTCTTCTTCAGAATGTTGAAAGCACTTTCACATTCTTCAGACCATACGAATGGAGTGTCCTTTCGGGTCACGGAGCACGAATTGGTTCAAGTGTTCCTGCAAGGTTAGGTAAGAATCTGGCCATGTACTGAGCCATGCCACAGAGACGCCTCACGCCTTCCAGGTCAGTGGGTGCCGGCATGCCACGGATAGCGTGATCCTGTGCCCATGGAATATGATTTGAGTCAAGCCAGTTTGCTGTTTATCCTCGTCTAATGAAGTTTTATTTTGTATCTTTTATCTTTATTATTTCGTGGCCTACCTGAAAACTACAACCCCAGACAAAATGTTCGGGACACTGCGCCTCTCCGATACCCCCTCCCCCTTACCAAGGTTGAAAGACCTAAAAGTTCTTGTTTTTTACGCAAAAATCGCCGGTTTTTTCAACTTTGAACAAGGGGGAGGGAAGTTGAGATACGTTTGATCAAGTGTCCCAAGGAATTATGACTTCCGTTGCAACCCCAGACAAAATGTTCGGGACACTGCGCCTCTCCGATACCCCCTCCCCCTTACCAAGGTTGAAAGACCTAAAAGTTCTTGTTTTTTACGCAAAAATCGCCGGTTTTTTCAACTTTGAACAAGGGGGAGGGAAGTTGAGATACGTTTGATCAAGTGTCCCAAGGAATTATGACTTCCGTTGTAGCTCTTGAGCTAAGCGAACTGATAACGTTAAATAAAGGATTGATTGATTGATGCATGCTAGGTCACACGCTAGGTCACAGTTGCAAAATTACACACTCTCAAAAATGTTAGAGATGATTAACCAGCTCAAACATTGACTGGTATGTAATCAGAGGTTCAAGTTTGGAGAGAGGAACAGATCAGGCAGGCAGGAGATAAATTAAGTCATTCTTCTATCACTTTTAAAGTTTAAAATCGAATTCATGTCACTTTTCCATTTCAAGGTTGCACCTTTTATTAGGTAACAGGCTTCCGCTTGTAACTAGCAAAACTATCATTATTTAATTAATACTACGTTTTAAAGTAACTGCGTGGCTTAGTATATTTTGTTTCACGTGAGTTGTAGGATGTGAAACACAAGAAACTGTGGGGTGTTACGGTTTTAGAGATCGTTTTGAGTTTAGGAAGTGCTACTTGAAATCTCAGAAAACGAGTATGACATAAAATCTGTAAAGAAAACCTACAGACATTGTTCTTCTTGATAAAGACTAGGTGAACTATACATCACATAATGGTCTTACAATGAGATTTTCTTTCTTTGTATCAGTCATCAGACACGGCGCAGTTCTACAGCAACATCCGGGATATTGAAGATGGTATCTTCGGTCATGCTTCAGAAACTCGGCACAAAATCCCATCCCTCCCCTGCTGGTGGAGGTACCAAGACAAGACCGGCTTCTATTACCTCGTGATTGACGTCACTCGTATTGCACAAACTGGCTTGGTGGTGTACATCACAGATGTTATATCAAGTATTACCAAGAAAAAAGAACGCCTTTGTGTGACGTGACACACTTCAGTATTGTGAAAAAGTCATACAAACGTATTTTGACGAATTTCGGGGCTTTTCGACGACATTTCGGCGATGTTTCGCCGTATTTGACTCCCACTACTACACGGCTCCCTGTGAGAAACCGTGTAATGTGGTTACAACTGGTTGAAACCCCATAGTGTGACCAACCTCGTCCCCAGCGCCTTATGTACTTTTAAAATGGCGGTGCGGAGGTAGAAACCCCCTGTATAAGGTGGTTAGCATTAAATCCCATCCGCCTAAACCACCTCGGACACCTTATTGAGAGTTACATAACGGAGTAACTGGTTAGCTTTCAGTTGAGGTTAGGGTTAGCAGCAGACTGGGTTAGCAGTTTATATAGTTTAATTTAGGCCTAAACAACCTGAGAAGCTAGGTGGTACACTGGTATGGTAGGCTTTGTACGTGTAAGCCTAAGCCTAGCTGAGGTCACAGGTTCGATCCTGAGTGGGGATCTTACGTGTCGACATTACGTATATAATTCTCAATAAGTGTCCGAGCTGGTTTAGGCGGATGGGATCTAATGCTGACCTGTATTAAGGCTTCCAAAATACTCCAAACATCCTGGCTTGTTTTGCCGCGTAAAACATGATGAAATGTCTTCCGGTTTCGTTTTCTCAACGGTTTCAGATTAGCAGAAACCAAACACGGCTGCCAAAGTACCATTCGTTGGAAATAACCTCTCCGAAAACGTTATTTTATCGTGTCACGAGTCT
>JAJGOT010000270.1:805000-967500 GCA_022457155.1 Cladopsammia gracilis | reverse complement strand
ACATGCCAAACCTTCGGAGCCAATCAGTGTTGGGGATGCAGTACGCATGAGATTACCCGGTGAGAAAACCTGGAGTCCTGGAACATGCACAGCCAATGCAGGCCCCAGGAGCTTCAGAGTGCAAGTAGGAAATGCAGTGTACCGGCGAAATCGAAGGCAGCTACTGAAGACAGGAGAAGCAACCGAGGCCGCGCTGCCAGAGGACATGGCTGCCCCAGAGGACCCTACACCTACAAGTGTCGAGACCGACGGAACTTCTCCACCTGAAGAATGCCCTCCGTTGGTACCAACAGAAACCGCTGTGTCCCGGAGATCACAACGGAACACACAGCCACCCATGTGGCTTAAAGACTATGTCACTTCTTAAGGAGAACTTTGTGGAAAACCTTTTAATGACACTGTGTTCTTTTGACTTGTTGTTGAAAGAAAGGATGATGTGACAAGTTGCGTTAGTTTGATATTTAACCACATACGTTTCTGTTATTGTTAATTTACCCAATCAAATGTGTTTAACGCGTGATTGCACAAGCATGGGCGAGTGTGGACGGACAACGTTTTGTAAACGTCGCTCGACTCGATGGAGCTCCAATAAATCTTGATTTGTAATACTCAAATACTCAGTTGCTGTTTCTTACACTTTTGCGTATATATCAACTGTCTGTTGGTGTTCCAAAAATCATTTTCTTTCTTCTATCCCTTCTTTTAATCTCTTACAATTTCATCATTGAAATTCACGTGTACCCCGCCTTAATTGTCTTGCTGATACAGGTGGCTGCTGAGTCACCTTTCCCAAAATCATCAAATAGGCTTCTCTTCCTGTCATGTTATGTTTTCATGACAACCACGTTTCAAAAGGCATAATTTTCTAAATTGTAACTTCTAAACTTAACAGCATTTAAGCTTTCTTCTAGAGATGTGATTTAAAACAAGCCCACATTTTGATCACCATCTGAGTATCTATAACGAGAAGATTTTCTTTACCTTGTTTCTACTTATGCCAAAAGTCAATAGTTGTTTTATTTTGATGGCGTAGTTATGTTTATTGGTTGTAGGCTCAGTGTGTTTGGCCTTGCCTAGTTCCTAGGCCTCTACATTTAGCCGCGGACAATCCGTTTCGGGTCACGTGGTCCGAGCAGTTCGTCTCGGATACGTCACCGAAACGAATTGACCGTGAAGGACTGGGAAAAAGCCGCACAGGAACTAGGCAACGTTTGGCCTACATTTCTCCCGGCCCCGCCATCAAGCGATGCCAAGCGATGCGTCCGAATGTGTGCTGACATCAAAGCGGTTGTTGCTTAAGTGGCACTCGTTAATTCTAGTTACCTGCCCTTAACTCTCTTTCAGAGTGGCATTATTCCCTTTGCAGATAACAAGCACCATGGATTTCAACAGATGGAACATGTTCTGGAGTTTGTGCTTTGGAGTGATGGCATTTGCAGTCATCGTTGGAAACACTCTTTCTCAAACTCATTAATAATTCACGAGTTATTCAGCCAATAAAAATGGCTAAATTCGTCACGTGCATGAGGTTTGATACCCAATGAAAACCCAGATGAAAACTACGTGTGCTTTGGATCACATATCCAAACCACACGTAGTTTTCATCTGATTCCTCATTGGATATCTTGATTCGCGCATCAAAACAAAAGAAATTAAACAAAATAACAGTTTATTTTTGCACCGTTAACAACAATGCTAATTTCACAATTTGACAGCGAAGCTGAATTAAAAAATAAACAACACTTTTCCTCGTAGTATCTTTCATCTCGGCGTCGAGACAGCGACGGAAAACGACAGATTTCGCAAACAGTATTATTTATAAAATAACGTTTCTACCATTTACCTTTTATCCTCGGCTTGTAGTGGATTCAGCGCTTCGCTTCCCACAGTTTCAACAAGATACCTTCGAATTCCACCGATAATGCCACAAAGGATCTTCGCTGGATACATCTCCCCTTTATTATTTGCAACCTCTTGGACAAATTTGCTGAGCCAGTAGTTTAACGAGCAGGCATCCATTCTTTCTAATTCTGAACTCAATGGCTAGACTTTATGCAATTCTTAATAACATTTTAATGCTCCACCCGGATCAAGTGTACAGGAACTTTAACTTTGCGATTAATCTGCCACTCACGAAACATTTTGATCGCCTATTTAGTTTTGTAAGCTGTTGGCTTAGGAAAACTCTCTTCTAACAACTTCAATTCCTCTTCTCCACTTTTGGCTTTTCGGAAACTGACGGCCTTCGATGTGCTCCTCGACAGACGCTGCCATCTTCAAACGCGCATGAAAGCGCACTAACACCCAAAATGGAATTCAAAACCAAACCTAAGATTATTCACATTGTCTCAGGAAACACAAAGCCATATCACACTACCCTGTGAAATTGCATTGTGGCATACTTTGAGAAGCCAGATCAAAAACTCGTGCTTCGGGTTTCATCAGGGTATCCAAACACCTTGAAACAATAAAAGCACTCGGCCGAAGCGGCCTCGTGCTTTCATCTGTTTCTCGGTGTTTGGATACCCTGATGAAACCCTCGCACTCGTTGTTGATCTATTACTTCCATCTCAATACTTTTCAAGAGAAGGCTACGAAAGCGTCCTCATTATTTGTTAATTAGCCTGGCTATTACTGATCTCTTGGTTGGATTATTGGCAATACCACTTTTCCTTATCTTGTCCATTCCAAGACAAAACGTTGTCCCAAGTCTAGTTTATGATTGCGTGGATATGTTCACGAGCTTAACCTCAATTTTTACCTTGGCCGTTATTTCCCTTGAAAGACTTAACGCCATTACTCGCGCTCTTCGCCATAGACAGCTCACTGCACACAGTTACATCGTTGCCATAGCAACACCATGGATCTTCTCCCTCATTGTCACTTCAACTCGAGTACTGCTTGCTTTTTTCGTTATAACGGGCGTCGAATGTAGCTCGCCATCTTGGTCCGGCTGTTCTTTTCCATTCATATTGTTTTACTTGTTTTAAAACAAGTTGTTTTAATTGTTCAAATTATTTTATTTTTCACAGAAAACAAAAGAAAATTTCATCAGAATGAAAATATTCTCCGTAATGTCGAAGTTCTCTGACAACGAAAATAACGACAAAGACGCAGAAACCGGACAGTGCATAAGCAAGCACTTAAAAAACACGAAAAAGATAGAAAGGAAGCACTGACAAGTCTGGCCAGTACCGAGAATTTATTGAACAACAATAGGCAAGAAGTACAAAAGACGAATCTTTTCTGGTGTCATTATTTACATTTTGTTCACAAGCATACGAATTTACGTGGAAAAGGCATCGTGCTAAATACGAATTGACTTCAAAAGTTAAACAAATTTGTTAAGCTCAAGGCAATTTTTAGCTCTTTGCATAATGTTAAACGAAATACCAGCTATCAAAAACTTCACAACTGCTGGGGAGCAAAAGCGCTACAGTAAGCCACGCATTCTTTGTAAAGTTTCGAACTTTTTAAAAAACTTTTGAACGAGTCTCTCGTAGCTCATTGGTTAGAGCATCCGACCGGTTTACGAAAGGAAGGATTGGTGTGATCTTCCCACCACCTGTACTCTTTTATCCTGGTTTCCTCTCCCCGCCCCGCACCTCTTTTGATCTAAAAAATATTTGACTTTGAATTTGCCTCTCTGCACCTTTGTCGTCACCGATTATCTTGTTCATCCCGCTTCCGCTATCTCGTACCCTTTCCAGAGTGAAAAAAAAAGAAATGGAGGGAGGGAGGAAGGACGTAAGGAAGGGAGAATGGTAAGAAAGTAAAAGACAACTATGAAACGAAAAATCAAAGGCTCCTAAGAGCCAAACCGTGAATAAGAAATGCTAACGCGTAACGCAAAATTGCGGTAAGCTTATGTTTTCACACTGACACGGTTCAATATATATTTTTTTAAATTAAACGTAAGGATTTTTGACAAACGCAAGAAGAAAAATACCCCCAGTACAGACTCGAACCTGGGACCTTTCGGCTAATGCACCTGTCAATAGACCCCCCCCCCCCCCCCCCAACAGAGCCACAGAGCAAAACCAAACGAGGAAAATGCGCCACACACTGGGGACATATTTTCCGGCTAAGCCCCTACCAAATAAGGAAAATGCCCCACATACTGGGTCATATTTTTGAGGAAGGATTTCTCCATTGATTTCGAATGTCGTTTTTATCAGGTTAATCGTTGAGGCCACATTGCCATTCGCTCTGTCTGCAGCACCAAGGGGCACAACTCATCAAGAACCTATTGTATTAAAAAGCAAAGCAAATAGGTCAGCGAAGTTCGATGTTATTATAAGGATATAAAACAATGAATGCAAAACCAGAGGAAAGGAATAAACAAGACAAAATTGATCTGAAGCAAAGTAACGCATTTTACGGAATATTAATGAGCGAAGAAATCAATAATTTCCAAGTATTTGCAAGACATTTTTGCCAAAAATAAAATGTTAATCAACATTTCTTTAAGGCGAAGGTAAACCTGAATTTTAAGTATAGTTTAAAAAACGAGCAGTGGACTGTAGTAGACGAGCAGTAGACTGATTAGCATACAACACATGTCAGGGGCGGATCAAGGACTTTGAAATGGGGGGGTGAAATTTTAATAAAATATTAATATAAAATATTATTTATTTGAGAAATACTTTAGAAAAAAGAAAGAAAGGTCTCAGAAAAGGGGGGTGAAAATTCACCCATTTCACCCCCTCTGGATCCGCCCCTGCTTGTGCCACGTCTTCGACGAAGTGACCATTGCTTCCCGGCTCCTGTCGAAAGTTTTGGGATTTTAAAGTTCTGAGGAAAAACATCTACTGAAAAATGCTATACCAGGTTGACAGGTACGGTAGATAAATCGTCTGACATTTTTTTTCAGTGGTAGAGAACGAGTAGAAATAAGTAACTTGCATCTGCGAACCAGACGCTTACCTGGCAATTTCCACGAGGGCGCTGGTGTCATTCAAATAACGGCTCACTTGAATGTTAAACTGTTGGTTGTTTATTTATTTGAGAAGATTCCAAATAGAATGGCGAAAGACCAGATTTCGTAAAAACAGTACTGAACAAACACATTAAAGTCACCATTTGTTGCACTAAGAAACCTGAACAATTACTACCCATATTAGTGTTCTTTATATAAAGATTGCGTGTGATCTTTATATAAATATCACGGTGGACATTTTATGGCCCCGTCCACACGTATCCGGATATTTATGAATTCGCAACTTTTTTGTTGCGGATTAGAAAATATTCGCGTCCACACGTAGCTTATTCGAATCGTATTTGCCCGTCCACACGAATCCGAATTCATTCTAGTACCCAGGGCTCCTCTTTAAATGTTGTCAACAAAGCATGTGCAAAGGCCAAGTTCAAAGCCAAGTTCAACTGTAAACACATTATTAGTCCAAGTAGAAGTGAAGCGATAAAATTTCGGTCGGCCATGTTGAATATTCGCGCGGTTAAAGACTGGATCCGATACTGTTACGTCAGCGTATTAAAAAATATAGCAAACGTCGATCTCCAAAAAAAAAAATAAATAAACGGACGTTTAACTTGAAAAACGAATGTGATCTTCAAAAAAACAAATGATGAACTTGAAAAACGAATGTCCGACATGCTGAACTTGAAAAGCGAAAGTCAGTAATAAAAACGAATGACAAATTGAATTTTGATAGGAAAAACGCGCCATATTCGGCTCCATTGCCTGATCGCTTACACACTGCGTCACCTATAAGGATTTGACTAATTAGCGAGGTCAAAGTTTGTTATATATGTTTTTTGTTCCTCTTTTAATTTTTTTAATTTTGTCAATTTTTTTTTTTTTACTTTTTATGCGGAAAACGTTTACATCTGAGTGATGGAACGAACGAGCGAGCGAGCGAGCGAGCGAACGAGCGAGCGAGCAAGCGAGTGAGTGAATTGGCCGTCGTTACCGATAACCCGTTCATTACGCTTGCGCGTATTGACGGGTTAAAAATTGGCAGGAACAGAAAATTTGTCGAATAAAAAGTTTCAAAGCAACTTTCCCATAATAAACCGAGACTGGAGATAAGCAAAGAAAGAACCAATCGAGAAGAGTGACAATTTCAACAATCCGGCTTTAACAAAATGTTATATGTAGGAGCCAATCAATGTTCCTTCATGTAGTATGAAATATTTAATCATAGTCTTAAAAATTCCAGTGGTTTTACAAAACGTTTTACAAAACGACATTTTAAAATTTCTTATGTAATCAAAATAATACAATCGTTGAGTACAATCAAACCATACTGTAAACTATAACAATCTACAAAAAGGAGTTGTTAACAAATGGTAAACAGCTCAGCGTGTACTATTCAGTTATAGATGACGGAAGTGCTGTCTTTAATTTCGTATATGTCGGGGAGAGAGAAAAAAGCGAATTACTATAAACAAGAGCACTATAACTTTAAAACCGGTTACAGCATTCGAGCGGATCGAATAAGCAAAATGACACTGAGCGGCTCTTAATTAATGTACTATGCAGATGGCTCGCAACCCACTATAACTATCCTAATCAAGGTTTAATATGTATAACAGGGTTGCCACTGAATGTTGAAACTCAAACCGGACGAGGTTCGGATTTTGTCTCGGTCCTAATCTAAGCTTTTGCCTCTACTAACGGCCGCCTGCCCAAAATGCCATTAGTTCTATTTTGAGGCAAATTCAAAGTAAAAAAATTGCAAAAGAGATGCGGGGAGAGGAAACCGGGATATAAGAGTACAGGTGGTGGGAAGATTACACCACCCCTACATACCCACCCCCACCCCCAACATAAGGCGACATTACCTACTATTTTACAACCAAAAATAGCGCATTTAAAAAGCATACAATAATTGTAAACAAAGATTCGCCTATTGACATAACGCGCGAAGTGTCAAGGCGGCGAGATTGAGAATATTATCGCCCACATATAAAACTGTCTTAATATGAGTTTCTGTTTACGAAACCAGTATAATGAGCTGCTGCTGCCTTCTTCTCAACTAATCGTAACCGGCTGCTTCAGGACGTTTTCTCGGCGACGGAAGAGTGAAAAACGAATACAAGAAAATTTTTTCGGGTAAGTTGCTTTTTATTATATTTAGAAAGAAAGGAAAGGGCGTAGTTTTGTTGCTTGAAATATTAGCTAAATATCATGTTGAACATTGGAATCTTGGCTTTTACTTTGCTGTCAGTTTTCTGTAAGATAGTATGTGTATTGTTGATTATAAAAAATGTCTTTATTATACTTTATCCCAGCTTATAACGGACTTAGCCTCCCAAGTCATGCGGCATGGGATCAAACTAAGCAGTTACCATGCCGGTAACAACCACACGGGCCATACGACCGTCTTGACAAAAATGACAACAAAACACCTCTTCTTTATTTCGAAGGGAAAGACCGTGAATGAGAAACAGTCCGCGTTCAGCTCGTATGTTGGCTCGCTCCCTAACACAATAAGTGTGGGAAAAGTTTTTGCTCTTGTAATCAGGACAAGGCTTTGTCGGCATCTCACGGGTAATCTTGGTAATTTTCATCAGTTTAGTTCTGTTTTCGTCCCAAATATTATCGCTTCATGCGATGTTTTTTGGTCGTAATGCGCGCAACGCCATTTATGCAAGTTTAAGTCGATTTCCAACCTAAAACGGACTCACTGGAACATCTGAAATTAATTCACCAAACTAAAAGTCACTCTGTCAGACAAGTACACACTACTATAAATTTATGTGACAGAATAACTGAAGTTTCTTTCAATTCTTTTTTTCGAAAAATGCGATGGGGCAGCTTTAAATGCTAATTCATGGCTTATTTTCCATTTAATTAAATGTTAACAAAGTTATATATTTTTTAGTTACGGTTGTTGTATTTAATATTCATACTTTTGTGTAATCTTTACTCTGGGCAAAATGCGATATGGTAAAAAGTGATAAGGGCTGTTTTTGTCTGAGAACTAAAACGGTGTAACTCGCAGCCGGATATATTGTCGTTAATTACTGCTTATTCCGGTTATTGTCAAAGCTTTTAGCCTTATATAGGCATCCGCAGTAGCTGCTAGGTGCTAGGTGCTTACTGTCCACCTGAATGCCATTTTTCCGCCACTTAACCTGGCTTGATGGAAATGTCTCGTTCACGTTTCAAGCAATCTTAGAAACACTCTATGCTCATCTCGTGAATCTATGTTGTGGGGTGTTTTGTAAATGTTTGGGAATGTTTGGGAAAATAGTTTTTCTCAAAGGATTGTAAAATTTAGGGAAATTATATAAATTGAAGATTTAATGTAGTTTTAAAATTAGAATTTCAAGTTAAAAATTAGAAGATGGACACCAAGAATTTGTATCTGTGAAATATTTAGATTTTTTGTCATAAGATAAATGTTAATTATATGTATTTGCGCACGATCCTGTTATCCAGCTCTTAGCTGCAAGGGGCTCTGAATAAACAAATCTATCTATCTATCTATCTATCTATCTATCTATCTATCTATCTATCTATCTATCTATCTATCTATCTATCTACCAAAATAGTCCGCTATCAACCTGAGGTGCTTTTGCGTATATATCAACTGTCTGTTGGTGTTCCAAAAATCATTTTCTTTCTCTCGGCCTCACCACGATGAGCAGTTCACCTGAAGTGTACGCTTGAAGGTAGCGATGCCAAGCGATGCGTTCGATTGCGCGCTGACATCAAAGCGGTTGTTGCTTAAGTGGCACTCGTTAATAGGCCATTTGCACGATGACGTCATTTGACTACAACTACCAGAATCCTTCAGTTTTTTGTTTTGTAGTGCAAATTAGGGCTATTGTTATTTAAACCGCACTGGGATTACAAAATTTAAATAGGAAAGGAAAAACGAAATGAATTCTGGTAGTTGTAGTCAAATGACGCCATCGTGCAAATGGCCTATTCTTAGTTACCTGCCCTTGACTGTCTTTAAGAGTGACATTTGTAGCCTTGTTTATATTCCCTTTGCAGATAATAATCACCATGGATTTCAACAGATGGAACATTTTTTGGAGTTTGTGCTTTGGAGTAATGGCCTTCGCAATCATCGTTGGAAACAGTATTTCCATCTCAATACTTTTCAAGAGAAGGCTACGAAAGCGTCCTCATTATTTATTAATTAGCCTGGCTATTGCTGATCTCTTGGTTGGATTATTGGCAATACCACTTTTCCTTATCTTGTCCATTCCAAGACAAAACGTTGTCCCAAGTCTAGTTTATGATTGCGTGGATATGTTGACGGGCTTAACCTCAATTTTTACCTTGGCCGTTATTTCCCTTGAAAGACTTAACGCCATTACTCGCCCTCTTCGCCATAGACAGCTCACTGCACACAGTTACATCGTTGCCATAGCAACACCATGGATCTTCTCCCTCATTGTCACTTCAACTCGAGTACTACTTGCTTTTTTCGTTATAACCGCTCTACAGTTTGTAATTGTAATCATCATAAGCTTGTCAACGCCGCTGTTGATTTCATGCGTTGCGCATTGCATCATTTGGAGAAAGCAAGCTTCTCGAATACACAATGAAGTTCAAGCAAGAATGGAGATTAAATTATTCAGGACATTGCTTCTAATAACAGTAATTTTTGTTCTGTCGTGGCTGCCATTACAACTTTTGACTATTACGATACATCTGTGTAACTATAGTTCATGTAGTTTTCGTAGTTTTCCCGTTGTGATTTTTTACGTAGCTAAACTTCTGCAATATAGTAACTCTTTTTTTAATTTTGTTATCTATTGCTTAAGAATGCCAGATTATAGGAATGCACTGTCACAAATGCTTCCCAATTGCAAATGCAATCATAACAGACATCGAGTCCTGTATCCGGTAATGGAAACTGAGACAGATGTGTCGCTTATTTCATACACAAGTACTTTGCATTTGCAAAACGCAAGCACTGTGTTAGACAAACAATGAAACCAGGAGTAGATAAAAGAAAAGAGATAAAAAAAGAAGAAAAAAAGAAAGTACATGCAGATACTTGCAATAATCACTTGTTTGTCTTGTTTGAATCGCAATCGTTGACAGCAAGTTTTTGTAGTTTCTCTATTTATGCCTCATCATGAGTGAATTCTGTACCAATCCTGCAGCAAACAAATTCTCCTGCATCCACAGAAATGGAGTTGGTTAATCCAAAAATAAGTTAGCGTTGCTGTAAATGTACACCTGTAAATAAATAAATAAATAAATAAATAAATAAATAAACAGATAAATCAGATAAATATGTTTTTGCGGCTTTTGAGTCAGCACTTAAAAACCTTCTATTGGTTTCCCAACTTCTTAGCCATTGAACGCATCGGTACACGTTATTTTGAGGTGCTGCGGCCGTGAATTTGACCACTCCGTTGTTTTTTACGTTTTGCGAAAAGATTAAACTGAACCAATGAAACATCAGTTTATGTCTTTTGACTTGTTTCAAGAACGACCGAAATATATTTATAAAATTAATTAATATAATTCATTAAGAAAAATACTGAAGAAATGTCTTTCTTGCTCCGCGCGCTCAGTAGAGATAAACAAGATTCGCGAGTTAAAAAAGCGAAAAAAGCAGATGTCAAACAAAATGTTTGTTTTGGTGGAGTGGAATTTGTTCTTTCGCGCCAATTTGTTATAGGGTCGTGAAAAATCTCTCCTGGCTTTTTCTTGTCAACACCTGTTTGCCTTTCTTCGAAATGCATGGTATTCTAGGTTTAAAAAACGTGGGAAACACCTGCTATGCTAATGCGATTTTCGATGCATTTCACACAACTGCGTACAGATCGTTCACAGACACATATTCCATTGAAGGACGATATGGCAAGTAAAAATTTTATTTGTATCTTCCTGGACATATTTACGGTAACAACGGCGATTAAACTGTGAGTTCTACTTTTATCAAGTGATCCTTTTGTCATTTAGTTCATAACGCTACAGGCTTGGGATTTTGTATCCTGTGTGCTCTTAATGACCACACCAGTACGTGCACCACAAACTGCAGCGAGAGAGTTGTTGTGCCTGTTCAAATATTGGATAACTTGGAGGGTAAAGTTTGCCGAAATTGGTGGCATAATGGTTAAATCAATTTATCTCATTCTGCATATGCAGATTTCTCTCAAGTGTTTACTAGACGTCAAAATGGAACATACGATCAGCAATATGCTTACGAGCTATATTGTTATGACAGATACCATGCATAATGACCAGGCCCCTATTGTTCAAAAGGTGGATAGCGCTATCCACTGGGTAAATCGCTATCCGACGGATAAGCATAAAAATCAATTCGGTGTTATGCACTGAATAGTGATCTATCTGGTGGATAGCGCTATCCACCTTTTGAACATTTGGGCCCGGGGGGGGGGGGGGAGGGGGGTACCCAACAAAGTTTTGTACGGGGATGCTCCGCTCCAAGGTCCAAACCCTTACCCTTTCACATACCGATTTTGACAGGAAAAGGTACCCCTTTCATATGCCTTTCAAGGAAAATGGTACCCCTTTCATATACCTTTCATTGAAAATGGTACCCCTTTCATATAGCCTTTACTTGCGTCTGTTTGATGTATTTTGAAAGGCGCTTTTGATAATGCTTAAATGGCAGATTTCCCTACCCTTTTTTATACTTCAACTTGTGTTTTCCCTACCTTTTCCTATACTTCGTGAAATCCCTACCCTTTCATATACTTCAACCCGTGAAATCGCTACCCTTTCATATACCTCCAGCCTCAAAAAGGTACCCCTTTCGGGCGGAGCATCCCCGTATAGCCCATTATAGGGAGTACCCCCCCGGGCATTTGGGTCCACAGACTGTGTCAAATAATAAAACACTATTCCATTTTACAATGATCAATATTAAGTGCATATCAACTAAAGCCTGATCTTCCTTTTTCTCAGTGGAGCTACCCGTTTCTCGGAAGAAATTGGAGGGGAACTTATTAGTACAGGTTTGTTCAGACAAATTGAATACCATAGTACAGTATAGTACCTATATTTGGTGGGCTGCTGCAAAGCCAGATGAATGCATGGCTTATTCATCTCACTTACAATTCCATCAGGCAGTGTGGGTCTAGTAATACATCAAAACTAGTTAGCTTAAGTTGGAATATTGAAAATATAGGGTTCAAAAATAGGAGGGACTGGCACAATCTGGGTTGAAATGACAGTTCCGTTGCCGGCTGATTAAGTCTGTGTCGCGAAAATTACTTAATATATATTTTTAATTTCTACCTGGAGGGTAACAACGCGTATTTGACCAATCAGATTCATAGATTTAGGATTCCGGTCCGCTTAGATGCTTCAGAAAAAAATATCAGTGAAGCAACTTCAATCTGATCCGAATTTGCATCCGACCAAGCGTGTAATTTGTTTCCGGCCAGAAACAATCACACCACGTGAGGTAATGCGTGACGGGTTAGAATCACAATGCTTCCCATTGGTTGTCCGTCTACGATGACGCAAACACTACGGCTATATAAACAGCCATTCTGCGACCAAAAAGAACAACTGCTCCACTCAATGAGCACTGAACGCATCTGACAAAGGAAACCACTTAAGTTTCCGAAACCGGTCTTGCTAATAAAGTTCTGTCAAGAAAATAATGGTCACACACAGCTATTCATGCAGAATTAAAAACGGCCAGTCTGTTTTAACGAAATGAAGTAAGATCATCCGTTGTAGGAAATAGCACGAAATAGCCGTATAACACAAAGTGATCCCATCCTCGTCGCCAGATGTTGTAACTTAGAAATTCAAGGACGAAATTATGAACGAACACAAGCATTGAACATGGACGACGGCATGGAGTCACGCTCAATATTCCACACATCTCGTATTTATGTCACGCTATGGTCGGCTGTTAATTATTTGATCGATAATGTTGATATCGTTAATTTAATCGAAACCCCATCACCGATATTCTCCAAAATGCCCGTGTAAACAATCCCGATTCCTTGTGGTAGGTGGTTTCAAGGATTTTAAAGTGAAAAAAATATATATACAAAGTTCTAAACTTATGTTTTTTCTAACAGTACGGAGCCGATCAGAGAAAAAAAATATAGACCTGAAGTTGTAGCCTACTAGGGGATGGACGATTTTATTTTTGTGGGGGTGGGTGGGGCAGGGAGCGGTTTGGGGCAATTATTCTGATCATGAATTTTTTTTTCGTCTTGATGTTGTGCAAGAATTTTTTTTTCGGGATTGTTCCATACCTTTTTTCCTTGAAGTGAAGTGCTTGAAGCGGGCTGTGGAATATAAGTGTAAATGTGGACTGGACTGTGCATATTAATAGATTCTACATTGTATATTGTGGATTGCTAATATAAAACTCCCTCTATTCTTGCTCAATTCTCGTTTGTTTGTCTTGTTCGTGTCAGCCGAATCATCGCCATGATTTGATTCTCGCTGATTAGTATATTTTATATGTTTTAGGACACACTAAGCGTGTTGTGCCATCGTGTTGTGAGCGTGTGGTTCGGTGAAAACTGCAAAAAAGCTCCGAAAGCAGAAGGACGCACGAAAAGCACATCGAAATTCACAATGTGAGCATCTTGTCACGTGTAAATACCAGTTCCCGGCGGCCGAGAAAATTATCACATGGAATCGAGGCTACGTGTGCCAGTCCAAATGGAATTGAGGCTAAGTGTGCCAGTCCAAGATGGCGTCCAAACCCTGAAATCATATACACCTAATTTTAAAAGGTTGCTTTGGTCATTGGTAATTGGGCATTGGGAAGCTATTGTTTGGCGGTCACTCAAGCGAAGCATTGTATTGTGTTCCGTATGCAAATGCAAATTCCCAATTACCAATGACCAACTGCCAAAGCAACCTTTATTGAATTAGGTGTATCATCAATATCGATAACCACGAAATCCCGCGGGAAAAAAAGACTCGAATAGTATGCGTTCTCCTTCGTCGAACGCAATAATACGGTAGTGAAACTTTTGAAGACCCCGATGAAAAAGTCTATAGATAATTTATATTATTTATAATTATATATAGATAAATTGTCCTTGATGAAAAGGGCATTGTGATTGGTTCTCGAAGCGGTCCGAATTTTACAATACGGACCACTGTAGCTCGCCATCTTGGTCTGTTGTTTGTTGTTCAAATTGTTTTGGTTGTTTTAATTGTTCAAATTATTTTAGTTTTCACGGAAAACAAAAGAAAATGTTCTTTTCTCCGTAAGGGGTGGACCATTAGATAACTGATGGGGGGTTGTACAAATCCCCCAAAAAATATCGAGCAAGCCCTTGGGATGAAAAAAAAAAGATTTCGGGCGAAACGGTTATGATGGAAAAAAAGATCGAGCAAGCCTCCAAGTTGCCACACCCTCACAGTTGTCATGTAAAGAAACTTGGAAAAGAAGGGAATAGAACGAATATGAGAAGGGATGCACACACTATATTAGTATAAAAGTGTCAGGTTTAAAATATGAAATCCTGTGTGAGGCAGATGCTTTGGAAGTTTGGAAGTACTGGAAGATTTAACTGATAAATGTTAAAATAAATTTTAGTTGAGCCATCTGGACACTGCTCTCCTCTGCTGCTCGCATATCTGCTGACAGGTGGGCAACAATGTCCGTATCACAAATAACATCAGCTTTTCTGTTTGGTACGCCTTTTCTGTCGCTAGAGCAGAATAATGATTTATTCTTTCATGTTCAGCCTTTTATAAGTGAATCCACGAGATTTCAAAGGAATGTTTAAAAGCATATGCTCTACCTGTTGGCTTCCTTTTTCACCTTCTTTGTGTGTAGACTAGACGACTTTCATAAAATTTGAAAGTTATGAGGCATTTCTTAGTAAAAGTTGGTAACAGGATTTTTCTAAGGTAATTTGACCTGCTGAAAACGAAAATGCTTGTTACCAAAGTTTTTATTACGATCTTCAGTCCCAAAATGACGTCACAAAAAAAGACATAAAAAATGATGTCATCGCAATGTTAAATTTGTAAAAGAAGATAGGTTCCAAGCCCTGTGCACTATATTTGCACTTTTTATTACCCAATAAATTACCTCCTGCCTAGTTTCTACTAAATTATTTAGATTAGGCGACAGAAAGCATTTGAGGCAGCCCGTGACGTCATTATATGACGTCACAGATAGTTTGATATTTGTTTGTTTGCTATTTAACTGCGCACATAGCCACAAAATTTGAAATGCTGAATGAAACATATATTACGTACTATTGGCTTTATAAGTTGTTCTACTAGGGGTAAAAGTTAAACAAATAGATGAAATCTATAACTTTACCATTATGAAATTCTGATTGGGTCTATAAAAAGGAACGGTTACATTTACAAAATACATTTTTGACGATTCATCTTGCTGCCGCTGAGACACAGTTTGCAACCTTTGCTCCACAAATTACTTCACCTGCTTGTGATCAAGCTCTTTGACATTTAACAGCGACACGAATTTCATCTGTTACCAGATCTTTCGTAGTAATGTTATAAAAACAGGTTTGATGGTCTGGTGGCGAAAATACTTTGAACTGCTTAAGGATGGTGAGCAATGAAGACTCATCCTTATTGTCACGATCTTTCTTTCCAGGAGTAGACTCGTTATGGGAAAACTTGTCTTCTTGGTCCAATCCAAACATTTTGTGTGTGGTATCGGCAATCTCTGACCGAAGGTTATAGGACAGAGCCCATCTCCTCAATGCTGATGACGTCTTCGTTATGCCCACGATCCCTCCTCCTCTTTTCAATATACCATTTAGCCATTCAAGACTGTGATAAGGACTGACCTGGTTGAACTTGCTTGCTTTCCATTTGACAACGAAGTTGCCCTTCTTAAACTCTTCCAAGACTTCCTGTGGCAACTGCTCCATCTCTGCGATGTACGCCGATCCTCATCTTGCAAAATTGCAAAATATGGCAACATGCGTCGGAAACTGTGCAAGTACAGATCCCATTTCCCCTCTCTCTTGTAACGATACGTCATTGTTATTAACCAGCCAATCACAGTCCAGCTTGGCCATGTGCTCTTGTCGGGTTTGTCAACATGGCCGTACGTGTAGTTCTACTGTGAGAATAAAGTCTTTTGTGTTCACCAAACTTGGTCTCTTACATGGTGTCAGAAGTAAAGACGACCTGATCTTCAATTTACGAAACGTGCAACTCGACACGTTCAGCGAAGAAGACAAGACAAGTGCTCAGTGAAGGCAATTGCAAGTGTAGTCAAAATGCCAGATACAGATCCGCCGCCGCCATCTTCGAGCGCCGGTACAAACTCAACTACTTCAACTTCAACTACATTCTCGTGCAACGTAGCTTTGCCGCCGAAAATACAGCTACAGTCTGGAAATCTCTCCAAAGAATGGAAGCAGTGGCGCCAGGTTTGGGACGCTTACGAAGAAGTTACTGACCTGAAAAACAAAGCAGACCGCCTTCGTGTAGCCACATTTATCACGTGCATCGGCAAAGAAGCTCTCGAGGTCCACAACGGACTCCCGTTTCAAAGTGAAGACGAAAAGTCAGACATAAACAAGGTATTAGAACTCTGGCAAAATCACTGTATCGGGAAAACAAACATCATTTACGAGCGTTATAAGTTCAATAATCGCTCGCAAGAACAAGCAGAATCGATTGACACTTACGTCACTTCACTCAGAGCGCTCGCCGAAACCTGCGAGTTTGGAGCCTTGAAAGAAGATCTTCTCCGCGATCGAATCGTCTGTGGTGTCCGTGATAAAGGCATACGAAGAAAATTACTTCAAGAATCTGGGCTAACACTGTCAAAATGTGTTGATATCTGTCGAGCGAATGAAGCTACCGCAGCACAACTGAAGACATGACACCGGGTCAAACTATCGAAGAAGAAGCGAATGCAGTTAACCAGAAGGAAGATTGGAAGAAGCCAAAAGCACCGAAGGATGGCTGGAAAAGTTCTAAAAATCAGCTAAGCGCCGACTGTAAGTTCTGTGGTCGGAAACATGAGCGAAAAAGGGACAAATGCCCTGCGTATGGTCAAACGTGTTCTGCGTGTGGAAAAGCGAATCACTTTGCGGCTAAATGTGTGAAGAATGCTCCGAGTGGATCCAAGAAAAGGCGTTCTCAGCGACCGGGAAAGAAAGTGCACCAGCTCGATGATAGTGCAGAGCTTGCTTATTCTTCAGAGGAAGAGATCTTGTCTGTGTCTCTAGATCACACCGCGAACACTGTGGACATGTCAAAATTCAAGAGTAAAATTTTCGCCCACATGGAGATAGCAGATGAGTTAGTGAAGATGCAAGTCGATTCAGGAGCTTCATGCAATGTGTTGCCTAAGAAATGTCTCCCAAAGGACTCTGAGATACAGAAAACTGACTTGAAACTCACCACTTACTCCAAGACAAATTTGAAGCTGCTAGGTGTGGCAAAAGTGTCTTTGCGCAACCCAAAGAACAAGAAGAAGTATCGTGTTGAATTCGCAGTCATTGATGAAGACTACACCCCTCTCCTCGGATCCTCAGCGGCACAGCAAATGGGACTAATCACTGTCCAACAGCAAAACATCTTACAAGTTTCTGAACCCGTCGCTCAGGAGAGTTATCAGGAACTTACATTGGAGAAAATTGCTGCAACTTACCAAGATGTATTTCAGGGTCTAGGCTGCATGGAAGGTACCCTACATTTAGAAGTTGACAAGAGTGTTGCACCTTCAATCATGCCTCCTCGTCGTGTGCCACTCTCCCTAAAAGAAAGGCTGAAGCAAGAGCTAACCCGCCTAGAGAGAGCCAATGTGATAAAGAGAGAGGAAGAGCCTACAGACTGGGTGTCTAGCCTTGTAGTCACAGAGAAACCAAATGGCAAATTAAGGGTGTGCCTCAACACGGCCCTCAAGAGAAGCCATTATCCGCTTCCAGTGATAGAAGACATCCTCCCCGAGTTGGCCGATGTCAAGGTGTTCTCGAAAGCAGACCTGAAGGATGGATTCTTACAGATTCAGCTTGATGAAGAATCCAGCAAGTTGACTACGTTCCAGACTCCCTGGGGTCGTTACCGATATCTGAGGATGCCGTTCGGTATCTCTCCTGCTCCAGAGTGTTTTCAGCGGAAATTGGATCAGAACCTAGAAGGCCTCGAAGGAATCTACAAGGTAGCAGACGACATCTTGATAACCGGTCGTGGTGCTAGTAAAGAAGAGGCTGTGAGAAACCATGATGCCAACTTACTGAAGCTGTTAGAGAGATGCAGAGAGAGAAACCTGAAGCTCAACCGAGAGAAGTTACAGCTCAAGTGCACAGAAACCACCTTTATTGGACACGTGTTGACGCCTGAAGGAGTTAAACCTGACCCAAGCAAAGTCGAGGCCATACTGAAGATGGAAAGGCCTAGTGATGTAGCAGCAGTCCGAAGATTTGTGGGCCTAACCAACTACCTGTCAAAGTTCCTAAGCCAACTTTCAGAGCTGTGTGAACCCCTGAGAAGACTTACCCACATAGACGTAGAGTGGAGTTGGTCAGCAGAGCAGCAGAAAGCCTTTGATAATGTGAAACAAGTAGTCACGTCAGCTCCAGTTCTGCGATACTTCAACTCCAGTGAGCCAGTCGAAGGCCAAGGTGACGCATCAGCTAATGGTATAGGATTCGTCCTAATGCAGAATGGCCAGCCAGTATCCTACTCCAGTCGAGCTCTTACCACAAGCGAACGGAACTATTCTCAGATTGAGAAGGAGCTATTAGCGCAAGTCTTTGGTGTCGAGCGTAACCACCAGTATGTTTATGGCAGGAAGATTGTACTGTGGTCTGATCACAAGCCCTTGGAGACCATCTGCAAGAAACCGTTAGCGACAGCCCCTAAGCGTCTGCAGAGGCTGCTACTGCGACTGCAACAGTACGATGTCGAGATCCGTTATAAGCCTGGTCCTGAAATGTATTTGGCGGACACTCTGTCACGTGCCTATCTGCCAACCACTGCTCGATCCCCAGCTGAAGAGGAGACCGAACGGATCCATGCTGTTGACTTCCTACCCATCTCAGAAACCCAGCTAGCAGAGATTCAGCTTGAAACTGCTACTGACTCAGTACTTCAGAGCCTTACTCAAGTAATCCTGAGGGGATGGCCAGATCAGAAAGAAACCCTACCCCCAGAACTCCACCCATACTACATGGTGCGAGATGAGCTTACTGCCCAAGATGGAATACTGTTCAAAGGCCTGAGATGCATAATCCCTGTCAGCCTAAGGCCCAAGATACGCGAACGACTGCATGGAGCCCATACAGGAGTGGAAGGCTGTCTTAGACGTGCGCGTGAAACCGTTTACTGGCCCAATATGAATGCTGACCTGCGTGATTACATAGCAAAATGTGATGTGTGTGCCACCTATCAGAACGACCAACAGAAGGAACCTCTCATTTCTCACAAGATTCCTAATCGCCAGTGGGAAACCGTCGGATGCGATATCCTCCACTTTGATGGCAGAGATTATCTCTGTACAGTAGATTACTATTCCAGCTACTTTGAAATTGATCTACTGAAGGACAAAACTGGCAAGGAAGTGATTCACATCCTGAAGAAACACTTCTCCACACATGGGATACCCAACAAGTTAATGAGTGACAATGGTCCTCCCTACGGTTCCTATGAATTCCAGCAGTTCATGACCAGCTATGACATAGAACATGTTACTAGCTCTCCTCATTACCCGCAAAGTAATGGCAAGGTAGAGAACGCAGTTAAAACAGCCAAAGGTCTGTTAAAGAAATCCAAGGCAGCTGGATCAGATTTCTACCTAGCCTTGTTGACCTGGAGAAACACACCCACTGAAGGCCTAGAAAGCTCTCCAGCGCAAAGGATGTTCAGCCGTCGCACAAGAACACTGATTCCTATGACCAGTGAGCTGCTCAAACCCAAAATTGTTGAGAACATTCATGGAAAGCTTCTAAAGAGAAAGCAGATTCAAGCCAAGCACTACAACATCAGTGCCAAGGAACTTCCCCCTTTGAGCACAGGAGAAATTGTTCGTGTGAAGCCTGCTGATAGATCTGGCCGATGGTTTAAAGCCTGCGTGGAACAGCAAGTGGATGTGCGATCGTACGAAGTGCGGACTGAGGATGGAAAGATTTTCAGGAGAAATCGTAGACACTTGAGAAACAGCAAGGAACCAGCATGCACCGGGGGTAGCCCTGAGCCCATCCGCATCCCAGCCAGGACCCAGTTGTTTGAAGGTCCCACCAGCTCCAAACCAACTGTCACCCTCCAAAGACCAGTGTCCCTCCAGAGTTACCACCACCCAAGGAAGCTCGAGAGGCAACCTCTCCCAAGAAACCTGAGAGTAGTCCCAAGCCACTGGACATGCCTGAACAGCCTCCAGCCCCGAAACCGCCACCTGATCGTCCAGTTACCCGCAGCGGTCGTACCCCAAGACCACCTAGTCACCTTAAGGACTTTGTTGTGACTAAGTGACATTGTTACTATTTGTTAAAAAGCTAAGAACTTGGACACTTTTGTTTTGAAATCTAGCTTTTATTTCTGTTTACTAGTTATGTTGTTTACAACCCGTGATTAGGTTTCCTTTTTGAAACAAGGAAGGGTGTAACGATACGTCATTGTTATTAACCAGCCAATCACAGTCCAGCTTGGCCATGTGCTCTTGTCGGGTTTGTCAACATGGCCGTACGTGTAGTTCTACTGTGAGAATAAAGTCTTTTGTGTTCACCAAACTTGGTCTCTTACATCTCTGAGCCCGTGTGAACATGAGAAGGATAGATACCATTTCCATGTAGCTCCACCAAAACGTGAAATTGACATTTTCTTTAGATCTCTGTGCTACAAATTCGTCGAGCACCTTTTAGACTCTTGGTGATTTCAGGGATGTTATTAGTGCTTTCTGGAGAGGAAGCAAGGGCCGATATCTCTTGGAAAAGATCCGGGTACGATTTCTGGCAGAAATCTAGCAGGGAAGGCATCAGCAGCTGCCACAAAGACTGCAGAGTGATCTTGTGAGCACGCATTGCTCTTTTGTAGGCTTTTCCATTCATGACATGCACGGTGGTGTTTGGACCAAGAAGTCCACTTTCGACCCATGTTTTGACCAAGCCTGATCCACTCATATGGTTTCCAATCGCTTTCAGGAAGCACATTGATATATGAAGACCCCCAAGCTGTATAACAAGCTTGTTTTGATACTCAGGTATTGACCATTTCAGCTCAACAAGCTTGCAAAACAAAGCCTGATCTACTGTTATAACTGTATACTGTTGTCCTAGTGCGGCGGATATGTGCATGCACCTTTTAACAACGGTATTGATGGTGTCAAATTCATGTACAGGAGCCTGAAGAATTGGCATGTATCCAATAGTTGTTACTTCTTGTTCATTCTGAGACAGTGACTGATTGAATTCTGTCCACTCACTTCTTATTTCTGCTTGATGCTGTAACATGTTGAGTGCCAGCACAGGACGAAATAACGGAATTAATTTGTTCTAAAGCTAACTTAAAGATTAACATTTGAGGTATTTAATGAATCTTTAGGTCCTGTACAAAAGACCTGAAATGAACCTTTAATTGAACTTTCAGGGACATATTAAAGTCTCCTTATGAAGCATTTCATGTAAGCTTTAATTTAAGATTAAAGACAACCTAAAGGTTCATTTCATAAACTTTTAAGATGTTCCCTAAATTGTCTTAAAATCACCTTTAATTCACCTTTAATTGACCTTTAATTTAACCTAAATGTAGATTTCTTGAAAGTCACCTTTAATTGACCTTTAATTTAACCTAAATGTTTGGTAGATGTCCTTTAGGTCACCTTTAATTTAACTTTAATGTTTGGTGGTTTTCTTTAGTCACCTTTAATTTTCATTTAATTGTGCTTTTGGTAGTCACATTAAAAGTTACATTTTTGTATATTTAATTCACCCTTATTTTCGGTTTAATATTTGATCTAGAGCCATTTTATAAATAATCAATTTTAAATTAAGGCCTGCTTCAGAGCAAACAAAGAAGATGAAAGTTGTATCCTTTCGAATTCTGGTTTACATTTTGTTTCTGTACTTTTTACCCCAAGGACAGTGACAATCAGTTATGGCCATGATTGTTTTGCATGAGACAAGAAGTGTTGTTAAACCAGGATGATGTAAAAAATCAGTGTATTTATTATCTCTTCCCTTACTTTAAATTCAACAAATAACAGAAATCAGATTTACAGTGAACCAAGCAAATACATGTAGAGCCAATAGTTCAAGCCCCAAATATTACAAATATCTATGTACATTAATACATGTGATAGGGCTTATGCATGATGACATCAGACTGGCTAATTTCACCTCTAGGCCTCCCTTTCCGCAAAGTGTAAACATGCAAAAATCTCATGAATGTATTCTCAAAGGAGCAAATCCAAAAATAATACCCACTCAAAAACAACACAAAGTTGGCAAAAGTTTGCAAAGAATTTCTAACAAATGAGGCTTGGTGGTGAATTTTGAGCTGGTGACATCATCATCATGCATAAGTTCTATTATTGTGTTGTTGATCTTGTCTTCTTTGCCCATCCAAGGGACATTACTGGTCTGTGTTGTTGATACACTGATACAAAATGTAAGCATAGTGCATATCAAGCTTGATAATTTCATAAAACTAGACCCAACCTCAAGCTGTTTATAAAAGATAATTATTTCAATCTACTAGTATATATTGCCATTTGTTGTTTATCTGAAAAAAAAAGCTAATAATTAATAATAATACCACAACTAATTTTGGTGTTTGTAGTTTCATATTATTCTTACATTGCTTACATGAACCAGATTTCACTAAATCATCATTCAGATCAGGTGTACTAAAATAATAAATAACAACAAACAAGACATTCTCTGGATTTCAGTAAAACTAGCAAAAACTACTTATAGTACTGTATTCGTTTACAGTCAAAACAGGTCAAGCGTTCCTGCATAGACTGAGTGAATGAATGAATTCATTATTGCAATATTTGATTTCATTACTCAATTCAATAATGTGCTCTTCAAATGAAGAATGCAAAATTCAAAAGCGGTTTCACATACGCTTATCATGTGAGAATTTTATACGGTAGGTTTTCGATATTTAAATACAATGTACGTCAGCCAAGGGTCTTTGCATTTTTCTTTTCGTTTTGTTTTGCCAATTACTTTTTAACCTTCTAAAAATACCAAAGAGCCTTTTCTGTGTTTTAACATTCTGCTTGAGCAGTACGGACAGAATCGTTGTCATCTTTGCCAGTATCAAACCATTCTTTTTCAACTGCCCTTAAAAACACTGGAAAACTTCGTTTCACCTCTACTGGATAAATTCTACCCATTGACTTGAAACACTAAGACTGTGCTTAGTTGATGGCTTCAAATTTTCAAGCATTGCACTACTTTCTGCTCCTCTTTGCCATGCTGCAATTTGAGTCGTATGAAAAGTGTTTTTGCCATCCATCGTTTCGTCTAAAATGTCAATATTGTCTGCAGAGAAGTAGACAAATTTCTCACGTGCCAGATTTGGTGGCATAACACTACCAGTATCAAGATCCAAGGTCTTTAGGACGCTCTCCGCCAAGCTTGTGTCTGCTTGCAAAATTTGATCATAGCTCAAAATATGGCCAGCTTTACTAAAAAGCTTGACAAGATCTTTTAACCGTGTGACTTGATGAAGGGCGCTACCAAGTCCAATGTCCTTAGGTGTCCATTTCTTGCCACCACTCACCCACAGTTTCTCCATGTAGGAGTTTTTGACCTCCAAACAAGAGCCGTAACAACATGAATAAACTGTCTGGAACACAATCTATGGCATCTTGGCTCGTATGTAGGCATTGTGAGCAAGTCATCGGTGTCAGCACTCTCATTATCCAATTTTGATACAGCAATATTGGCGTATTTCGTAGGGATAAGCAAACTCAGACGTTCCGATGGGCTTCCCTCAAGAGGCTGAACACAATCCATCACATTTCCAAGTCTAAGCAGCAGCTTGTCTTTAAATGTGATCCGCGGCTTGAAAGATCTAGGAATGTTACTTTCTGCTTTTTCTGCCAGTGCCACATATCTATTCCATGCATCGTTTAATTTGATTACATAGCCTTTGTCAGCATGCATATTCCAACTCTTCACACAACCAAATCATCGCTAGATCACTCTCCTTCGTTTCAAGTTTCGCTTTTTCTGAAGATCTTTTGAATGCACTCAGGCATGGCAAATGATATTTTGCTTCTGCAACAATTAAATCACACACACACCAGCCAAAGGAACTCGAACTTTGTAGTTGAACCGCGCAGCTTCAACAATTTGCTCACTCATTTTAAATGTCATTACAGCTGACAATCGTTCTTTTGGGTTTTCTTTTTGACAGAAGATGCAATTGTTCCAGTTGACTTGTTCTACACGGACTGCGTGTTTTACGAGGACTGTTTGGAGCTGTTGTTGCATGTCGAAGTTCTTCACTTGTAACTTCCTTTTTTTTCAAACGTAGGATTTTCTCTTTACTTGTGTACTGTGCATAACAGTTACCATGCCATACAATCGAAACGTCGTCATTTCTTCCTAATAAATCTTCTATACGATCGATTACCCCTCCTCTGTTTGCTACGTCCCTGTACTTTCTTCGTTTACTCGTAGCTTCCTAAACAACATATTTGCTGTAACTTGTAGCTTCCCTTGCATCGTCCTTTGGCTTATTACGCTTCCGACAAAAGATACACAGCTTTAAGTCAACTTCCAAGGCTCTCTTCAAGGTCACAACTGGATCCATAACAACATTTCACGACTATGAAACAGCTGCACATGGCCGTTGCTTGCCTGCTTAGCCACTGGACTGGACTCTGAGTCTGGGAGCGAAATTAGGGAAGCGCTGTCGGAAACGTGTTTCTGTTGTCACACTGACAGCGAAACAATCAACTTTATAAAAGAAACGCCACTTTGAGCTACAATAGCGGTACTGATGAAACGGTTTTGTTTTAATTCGACTAATTTAAATTAACATGCTCCTCTTTGTGAAAGAATAGTGTGACATCATAAACGACGTCATATGTTGCCCCACGCGACAACCACGTGCTTATTTTACCGATTTACGCAAAAAGAAACACATTGTTAGTGCAATGACGTCATTTTCGATGTCTTTTTTGTGACGTCATTTTCAGTCTGAAGATAGCGAATTGATCGTTGGTAACAAGCATTTTCATTTTACTAAAAAATGCTTCTTGATTTATCTGAGAATACCTTTATCCAAATACCGACTAGTCTAGTGTGTGTCTGCCGTTTCTGACCTAATCTAATTTATTGCTATGTGTAAATAACTTCTATTTTCGAAGTGAGGCCTCTCGATGAGCGTTGTAACTCTTAGGGTAAACTTCGCTAATAAATATGTTTTTTTTTTTAATTTTCCCCTCAAGAATTAGCATTTTAAAACTCTTTGGCGTAACGCCACATGTAATGAGGCGCATATCAGACAGTAATTGTAAACAAAGATTCTCCTACTGACATAACTGACGCACAAAGTGTCAAGGCGGCGGGATTGAGAATATTATCTCCCACATATAAAACTGCCTTATGAGTTCCTGTTTACGAAACAATTTCATTCCCTGCTGCTGCCCTCTTCTCAACTACTCGCAACCGGCTGCTTCAGTTTTATCTCGAAGGAAGAGTGAAAAACGAATACAAGGAAAATTTTATTCAGGTAAGTTGCTTTTTATTATTAAGGAAGAAAGGAAAGGGCGTAGTTTTGTCGGTTGCTTGAAATATTATGTTGTTGGAATCTTGGCTTTTACTTTTACTGTCAGTTTTCTGTAAGATAGTGTATGAATTGTTGATTAGAAAAAAAAATGTCTTTATTATAAGTTATCTTATAACGGGATTAGTCTCTCAAGTCATGCGGCATGGGATCAAACTAAGCAGTTACCACGACTAAACAACCACACGGGCATACGACCGGCTTGACAAAAACGACAACAAAACACCTCTCTATCCTCAAATTTTGTAGCCCGGATTTTCTCGAAAACGCACTCTGAGATTTTGCCCAAACTTGCAGTACTTGTAGCCCTACCTTTGAAGTATAACGTACGGTAGGTGGTTTTAAAAGTTTAGGTCAGGTTCTCATGAAAATGGACAATGTGTAAATTTGGTGACGTCATTGCCGTGTTGCCATGGTAGCTCCGATGCTAATTAAATTGACATTACCGAAAAGTTCAATCTTTAAGAAGCTATGTGTGTTAATGGCTGGTCAATCCGAGCTCCAGCACCGACGCTATGGGCGCTCAAATGTGAGGTGTGTGGACCCTCAAAAACTGCCGCGAGCCACCTTAATAATGATTTCAAATCAATGCGCACTGCATACCTCCGTGATTTATACATTTCTTTGTGATCTGCCATCGAGCCGTTTCTCAGATTTTTGCAAAAGCGATTAAAATTGAAAATTACCCAAAAATTGCACATGAATCGATGTTAGGAAAAAGGGTTGTTCTCAAGATCGCAAAAGAGAAAGTAAACAAAACTTTGAAGGTGTACAAACATAACATCAAGCTACTTTTTGACACTATCTTTAAGTAATTTCACAAAACCAGTGTTAATATCTCGATCAATTTATTTCCGGTACACAAATGGTAAGGTTTGAAATGTTATTGCGATTTATTTGAAATCAAACATACATTTTTTTTTTATTCTTGCAAAATATATATGCCATATACCATATTTTAAGATGTCTATGTGGGATTTTCAATGCGAAATCTTAAACGCACAAAATTTCACTTTTATCGATTTCTAAGTTTCCTGTTTATCGTCGTCATGGTTATATCGATTTTACCAGAAAATATACCTTGCCAAACTTCAATTCAAAACCAGTTAGTGGTGAAAATTTCACGATGATCTGACTTGGAGAAGACCGCCGTTAAAAGCTGATTGAAAAATGTGGGTGGTCTCCAGAAAACTGTATGGAAACACCTTAAGCTTTCTTCTAGGGGATGTGATTTAAAACAAGCCCACATTTTGATCACCATCTGAGTATTTACCTTGTTTCTACTTATACCAAAAGTCAATAGTTGTTTTATTTTGATGGCGGAGGTATGTTTATTGGTTGTAGGCTCAGTGTGTTTGGCCTGCATTTCTTTCGGCCCCGCCATCATGAACAGTTCACGTTAAATGTACGCTCGAAGGTAGCGATGCCAAGCGATGCGTCCAAATGCGTGTTGACATCAAAGCGGTTGTTGCTTAAGTGGCACTCGTTAATTCTTCTTACCTGCCCTTAACTGTCTTTCAGAGTGGCATTTGTAGCCTTGTTTATATTCCCTTTGCTGATTTGCAGATAACAAGCACCATGGATTTCAACAGATGGAACATCTTCTGGAGTTTGTCCTTTGGAGTAATGGCCTTTGCAATCATCGTTGGAAACAGTATTTCCATCTCAATACTTTTCAAGAGAAGGCTACGAAAGCGTTCTCATTATTTGTTAATTAGCCTGGCTATTGCTGATCTCTTGGTTGGATTGTTTGCAATACCACTTTTCCTTATCTTGTCCATTCTAAGACAAAACGTTGTCCCCAGACTAGTTCTTGAAAAATGCGTGGATATGTTCACGGGCTCAACCTCAATTTTTACCTTGGCCGTTATTTCCCTTGAAAGACTGAACGCTATTACTCGCCCTCTTCGCCATAGACAGCTTACTTCACGCAGTTACATTGTTGCCATAGCAACACCATGGATCCTCTCCCTCATTGTGGCTTCAACTCGAGTACTGCTTGCTTTTTTCGTTATAACCGTTCGACAGTTTATAATTATCATGATCATCAGCTTGTCAACGCCACTGTTGATTTCGTGCCTTGCGCATTGCATAATTTGGAGAAAGCAAGCGTCTCGGATACACAATGAAGTTCAAGCAAGAATCGAGATTAAATTATTCAGGACACTGCTTCTAATAACGGTAATATTTGTTCTGACATGGATGCCATTACAAGTTTTGAGTATTACGATTTATCTGTGTAGTTCATGTATACATAGTTATCCCATGGTAATTTTTTTCGTAGTTAAAGTTCTGCAATATAGCAACTCTTTTTTTTAATTTTGTTGTCTATTGCTTAAGAATGCCAGATTACAGAAATGCACTGTCACAAATGCTTCCCAATTGCAAATGCAATCACAACAGACATCGAGTCCTGTACCCGTTAACGGAAACTGAGACAGGTGTGTCGCTTATTTCATACACAACTACTTCGCATTTGTAAAACGCAAGCACTGTGTTAGACAAACAATGAAACCAGGAGTAGAAAAGAAAAGAAAAGAGATAAAAAAGTTTGTTAATCCAAAAATAAGTTAGCGTTGCTGTAAATGTCCACTTGTAAGTAAATAAATAAATAAATAAATAAATAAATAAATAAATAGATAAATCAGATAAATATGTTTTTGTGACTTCTGAGTCAACGCTTAAAAACCTTCTATTGGTTTTCCAACTTCTTAGCCATTCATAACCATTCACCGCACCCGTACACTTTATTAGGGAGTTTCAGCAAATCACTACGGCTGGCGCTGCTACGGCTACCGAAAGTAAAATTGCCCAAAAACGGGTCACTGCGCATGTCAGTTGTTCCCATTCAGCCGTAGCGCAATCTCGCCCCCAGAGCCCGCACGTTTCAGGTCAGCGGAGACCGAACTTTCACGGAGGACGAACTTTCCGCAACCTTGGTGCTGACCAAAAGGAACGCGGCCTCTGGGAACGAGATTGGCCGTAGCGGGAAATCCTTCTACACCAGTGGGAAGGTTTTGGCGTAGTCTGTAGTACGTGGACTTACCTCGCTTCCTTCTCTGCTTTATATAGTCTCCTGAGCAATTTTAACTGTTGAAATACACTTAACATCTTGAAAAATAGTTTATCGTGAATATTTATCAAGCTTACTGTTCCTTACCGAGTGAATCTGCCTTTATTTTTACTTCCGGGTTTGTCAAAGGATCGAAGCAGTGAGCACATGGCGAACGCGGCGAACGGCAGGAGAAATGCGTGAGTACAAAGTCTAAGTTTTCCTTTTCAAACCTCAAGGACCACTTGAAATTCAAATAGCTGAAGCCGAGGAATGACGAGGGTTATGAAGGACCGTGTAGAAACTTTGATTTGGAGTTTATAGGTTCCAAATTGGCAATTTTAGAACACGTAAGCTTAAGCTTATGTAATTCACTCATTCACTGTGCACAGGATCGCTTACAATTTTTTTCCCAAACGTTGGAATCTATTAACAGCTGGTTAGACAGAAGCGCATTCAATTACCATCTATTTTGAATTTTAAATTTCGTGTGCACTGGCCAATTTTGGATGTTGCATGCATTTTATATTGTGCTAGTGGACATTTGGAATGAATATTAAATAGGTTAACATTGGGAGCGAGTCTCCCTGTTTTTATAATTAAAATATATGACATTTACAACTCATTGTCATTTTTTCAAGTCAAATTTACCATATGGTGTTACATTTTGATTTCTCTACTGGGATGTATTTAACTGTAGTGTATCTACATGTACCTTTTGTATATAAAATAATTTAATATAAAGGGGTTTACAAAACTGATGAAATCTTCAGGGATCTTTCTCAATGAAATTTTTCTTGATTATAAGTAAGTCGGTGGTGGTTAGAAGCAAAAAGCAGCCAAAAATACAACTTCTCTTATGCAATAATATTGAGCCACAACCAAATTTAGTTGAACTGTGTGTTGAATAATCTTTGTGATTTCCTATCCAGGACTATGGAGTGGACAGAAATACATGATACTTTGTTATGCCGTGAGGTACTGCTAGAAGAACCTTACAAGTATAAGAAAGGAAGTAATGAAAAAGGTAAAAAGTGGACTGAAATAGCTGAAGCCTTGAATAAGAGTGAAGAGGTGAAATTTAAAGTCACACAAAGAGGTGTCCGAGAAAGGATGGAACGGCTTCAAAAGAAAAAAAAAAGAAGGAGGAAGAATCAGCTAGTGGCATCGCAGTAGATGATGTAACTGAACTTTATAAATTTAATTGATGAAATAATAGATCGAGAAAAGTTGGCAGAAGAATCCAGAGATTCTGAGGGAGCCCTAAAAAAGATTGAGACAGACAGACAAACAAACTGCAGAGAAAATGCGAAAAGAGGCCATGGAGCGATTTGGAGAGACAAAAAAAAGATCTGAAGCTGAGGGTTATCAAGGGAGGCAGACCAAACGAAGGCGGAGTGGAAATGATGTAGTGGAATTTTTGAAGGAAAAAACAGAGAAGGAAAATGGGTTTCGATCGGAAGAACTTGCCTTAAAGAAAAAACACCAACAACAAGAAGCTGCCAGACAGGGTCAAATTTTAGCTATAATGCAGCAGCAACAACAACAGACAGCAGCCATGATGACCCTTATTGAAAGATTGCTACCAAAGAAATCTTAAAACATGGTTCAAGATCTCTGCTTTTTTGTATTGTTGATGTTACCCTTTGCAGGTCTTTTTGTGTTAACTGGTGTTGTCATTATTTGATACTTTCAACCCAAAGTTCAGTTCAGAATTTGAAGTAGGCAGGTTTATTTTGTGGTTTAAATTTGTTTTTGGTTAAATTTTAAACCAGTGTGGTTTTTCTATTTTCGACTGGTGTACACAGGACTAATTTCTGTATTTATCTTGCGGCTGAGGTCTCTTAGTTGTCTTCTAACTGAGTCAGCAGATTTCTGGTCTTTGAATGGGAGCACGATTCTGATTGGATCTTGATCCTTCTCAGACGCTTGTTGTTTTGCATGTTGATCATCAGATATCTTTCCATCAATGAATTGCCGGATGGTGGACTGCACGAGCTTGTCCGGGTAGCGCAGTCTTGAGAATATCTCTTTCAGGCGTTCACATTCCTCATGGAAAAGCTGCCACGTAAAAGAGAGTTTAAACGCACGGTCAAGCATGGTATTTAGTAGTGAACGTTTATATTTCCCATCCACGTGGCTTTGAGCCGCAAGATAAATGCAGAAATTAGTCCTGTGTACACCAGTCGAAAGATTAAGAACGAAATCAAAGTGAAGGAAGACAAGCCGCCCCTTGTGAATCAACAATGCGTTGTATACCATTTCCAGTGTGATCTGTGTGATGCAGGTTATGTCGGCTACACATGCTGACACTTACATCAACGCATTGAAGAACACAAGGGGTCGGCAGTCGGAAACCTCAGACAGCAACATGATATGGACTTGAATGACATTGCGCGAAGTTTTAAGATTTTAAAGAAGTACCAGAACAAATTTGATTGTCTTATTTTTGAAATGCTTGTTATCAAAGAACTCAAGCCAACACTGAACAAACAGTGCGACTCAATCCGCGCTAAGTTATTTGTTTAGAAAGTCCTTTAACGCTTGGTTTTATTTATTTATTAGTTTAATTGTTTTTATGTAATTTTTATCACCTATATTTACATATTTTACCACATTTTAGCGTTCTCTACATTCTTATGTTTTTATACTGTAATATATTTATGCTAATTCTGTATTTTTACATCCACGTGAAAATGACCTCGGAGAGGTCGAAACGTCGTAATTTTTTATCGCTTATTTTTATAGCAAAATGTTTGTCTATAAGTAAAAGAGAGCAAAAATTTACCTATCCCTCCCACCCAAATATTTGATGTTAAAAATTTTTGATGTCTTTCAAGAACTAGTCCCAAGAAAAACTATTCTAACAAGAAAATGCACTATAAGTCAAAGAACAAGATCTTAAAATAAAAAAAAAATTCACCATATTTTAATGTTTTGAAAACCTGTGTCAAAAATCGGTTGCCATGGCAACATGGTTAATCACACTGACATGTTATGGATACCAAAATGTCCCTAGATAAATTCTAGGAAAAGTCAGAAAATTTCACCCTCATAGCTATTTCGGTGTAAGAGTTATCACAATTTTACTGGAGGGGGGTTCGAAAAGCCCCCCCCCCCCCAGTCCGAATAGGGTTAAATGTTCTATGTAGTATCAACCTTGCTCTATACTATACTTTATATAAAGGCATTCTTTACAGTATGAGTATACGCACTCAGTATGATTATACACATTTGAGGGTTAAAAAAAACGCCGGTTAAATATTTTGGTTTAATTTTGACAGTTCTCAAGACAATTTCAAAGTTCCCTTTTTGGACTTCTTTCGGTTCCAATCCAAAATAACGAGAACAATAACAACTGACAATTATGGGATTCTCTTCTTCTGGGAACACTGGTACACCGCGCATTACCGAATCAACCAATGAGGTCGTTTTGTTTTCGTGCTTAGCTCTCTTTTAATTAAAGAAAGAGTTATCCATGTTTTCACCACCTGCAGGTCTAGATGCTTTCTGTGATCTCACTGTATCCAAGTTAACGCAAATGTTCAAAAACTCCACAGCAAGGTAACACTTTGAGTTCATCAGACAGCGAGTTTATTTTTTTCTTCGGAAAGCTAGCTTTTGCGGTATCGTCTCTTCTCACCTCACCTTGAAGGTAAGGTCTTTGCTTTCCTCGGACTTTTTACTTGAATACCCTAAAAGTTTAATCACGCTGCCAAGTCCAATTTGGCACTGCTCGGTAACTTGCTTTATGGGCGCGTCCATTAAGACAACCTCTTGCTAAATGAAAATTTAACACTTGTCTCCGTTAAACACTAATGTGCAGCATAAAGAAAGAGCTTCATCCGTTCCGTTCGTTGCGTATGAATCATGCTAATTAATTATAACAATCGGATAAATACTAAAACCAAAAGAGTTCCCTTTTTGGCGACAAAAATTAAAATCGTCTATTGTTGGTTCAGGTATGTTGTAGTTGCTTTTAAACTTACTGAAGACGGTCGCTAAACACTCCGACAAATTCAGCTTCCCTTCTTCTCAATGCGCCATTGAATTCGACGTCGGCTTTCCTCCCTTTCCTTTCCTCCCAAAATTTCACTCCCACTCTATGGCTTCTACAAAATTTTCCTCCCATATTTTAATACTCATAAGTCACAGAGTACGTTTTAAATGAACGAGAATTTATTACTGATGAATAGTACCGGTAAGTTTTGTGTAAGCTTTTTTGAAGCTTTTATTATTTTTTGCAATACCTTTGTGGCAAAAGAAGCTTGTAATTCTGATTAGGGGGATAAGATTCCTTTGGCCTAATATTTTCTGCCGCTGAAATATTCAGTTAAAAGAACTGAAGTGCTCAAACCTTATTAGTTTTCACATAGTCTCGTTTAAAGGCACTGATCTGTTGGCAATATAATACAACGAAATTGCAAGCGTCGCTCCAAAACATAATCCTTGTTTGGTGCCATGAGCTATGAGAATATGCACCTCGTCTAATTAACAATTAGACCCGTAGCCCGAAAGGGCTACGGGTCAATAGCCCATGAGGCGAAGCCGAATGGGCTATTGACCCGTGGCCCTTGAGGGCGAAGGGTCTAATTGTTTTAGTATCACCCAACTAGTCGGACAGAAAAAGGCAATAATAAAAAAAGCAATTGCAAGTTGAAGAAATATTTATTTGGGAATAAAACGAAAAATAAAACCGGCGAATTTCGCTACTCGATGACTATTACTATTAGACCCCTAGTAGCATAGCCAATCAAAATGCAGGATTTGCATTAGTCCACTAGTTGGGTGATACTAATAATATTTAACCAGGGAGCCCACTCGTCTTGGCGGTTTTCAGTGGGGCCCTTTTGGTTTAATTTTGACAGTTCTCAAGATAATTTCAAAGTTCACGTTTTGAACTTCCTTCCGTTTCAATCCAAAATAACAAGAACAATAACAACTAAAAATTATGGGATTCCCTTCTTCTGAGAACACTGGCACACCGGGCATTACTGAATCAACCAATCAGGTCGTTTTCGTGCTTAGCTCTCTAATTAAAGAAAGGGTTATCATGTTTTCACCACCTGCAGGTCTAGATGCTTTCTGTGAACTAACTGTATCCAAGTTAATGTAATTGTGCAAATGCGTCATAAGTTGTAAATAATTAAATTTTAAGGTAAAATAAAATTATACGTTTTTTCTCGAATACACACTGTCGATAGGCAACACTCCACACCAAGGTAACACTTTGCGTTCATCAGACAGCGAGCTTTACTTTTTCTTCGGAAAGCTAGCTTTTGCGGTATAGTCTCTTCGCACCTCACCTTAAAGGTAAGGTCTGCTTTTTTCGGACTTCATTTTTACTTGAATACCCTAAAAGTTTAATCACGCTACCAAGTCCAATTTGGCACTGCTCGGGAAAATATGCTTTCTAGGCGCGTCCATTTAAGACAACCTCTTGCTATACGGAAATTAAACACTTGTCTCCGGTAATCCCTAATGTGCAGCATAAAGAAAGAGCTTCATTTGTCGTTGCGTATGAATCATGCATGCCTTGTTTATATAAAGATTGGGTAAATACTAAAAACAAAGTTCCCTTTTTGGCGACAAAACATTATAATCGTCTATTGTTGGTTCAGATATGTTGTAGTTGCTTTTAAACTAACTGAAGACGGTCGCTAAACAATCAGACAAATTCAGCTTCCCTTCTTCTCAATGCGCCATTTGAATTCTCTTTGAAATGTGCGCCAAGATCATCAGATTTGAACTTCAGATAATTATATTCCGTAAAAGAACAGTCCAGCTAACTACCGAATATGTGCGATGCCAAAGATATTGAAGTACATGCAGAAAACATTTATATGTTATTTACCGGCCGGGAGGTCCGTATAGGAAAAAACTGTGCCAGAGGTCTCGAGTACGGCCCGAGGCCGCAGGCCTCGGGCCGTACTCGAGACCTCTGGCACAGTTTTTTCCTATACGGACCGACCAAGGCCGGTAAATAACTTATTTATTTTTTTCCTACTTCAATTCTGTGATTTGCCGAGGAAATCTTGATATTCTTGTACAGCTTTCCAAGTAATTTCTTTACGCGCCGCGTAAAACAAAACTGACACAACGCGTGCAAAGTAACTCGGTAATCTTCACAACTTTTTCATTCAGAAACAAAAAAACTTACTTTACAAAGTGAACTAATTTCTATCAGTTTATTTTTCTCGGTAGAATAAACGGCTATTGTGTTTGTCTGCGGTGAAGATCGAGAAATGTTCTAGCCTACAGCGAAGCCGTGGAAAGCTGAAGATTAACTTTAAAAACTTTTGAAATTTTTCTACAAATGGAAAGTCGAGCGTAATTCATTCATAGCAGTGCGAAAGCTTAAACTGAGCTATTCTTATTTAAAAATCATATCTTCTTGAATGAAAAATTACAGAATTTAGATCAAAGAAGGCAAAAACTGTGGAATATAAGCATACTAACCGAGCAATGTAGTGAAAGTACGATTATCTCGTAAAATCCGATCGCGAAAATGCGTGTAAATTAACTGAAAACACTGAGCCAGTACAAAACTAGAATGACAAATTTAAGCAACACTAAGTAATAAAATTTCACAGAATCTCGATTAGAAGAAAAAACAAAACCGGAAAAATAAGAACACTTAAATCAAATGCAGTCAAAACCTTTGTAAACAAGCGCTAGATTGTCAAATCACTGAATTTTTAAGCCACAAACTGTGTCGCTTTGTAAAAAACAACAACAAACGCCGAACAAACTATAAAATCAACAAATCATAAAATCCAAACTTGTACTCGCCTTTTCGAGGAATAACATTGGCCTTTAATTTTACGGCTGATTTCTCTATCCACTTAGTTTAATCTCTTTCTTCATTGCGTCTTTTTGATACCTCGTTGAAGCGTTAAGAGCTTTAGCGTGTTTTCGGATCTTTGTCAGCCGATGTCAGCCATGCATGGTGAAACTTTGCGGGTTTTCTTCATTGTTTTCCTCATTTGTGTCGTTAAATATTTTATCTAGCTAATAAAATTCGCTTTCGCTTTGGTAGCTTTCGTCTGGGTCCATATTTGACGAGAAAATTCAATAATACCAGGGCTCACAAGTTTAAAACAACGGAGTCACAAATTATTGTGATTATGCAACTACGCAACCCGGGCGGAATAGTTGAGTGAGCGGGCAAGATCGTAAATTTCCGCCCGCTCCCGGAACCAATCATATTGCAGGATTCGCAGAATTCCGCCCGCTCGCGCTCTGAGAAAAAAATAATATGTACATATTTTGGTGGCACAGAGTGCGGAGATTATTACAGTAACACTAGCTATGATATGATTACTGGGATGTGATAACACTTTCGATAGCACGACACATTCAACGAGATTAAATCACCATCTGTACGCACAGAGTTATTTTCTGCAATCAATTTTAAGGGGTAATTCATAAAATAAAATAAATCAATGATTATCAACCAACTTTGTTTAGCGAGGATTACACTTAACAGTCATATGACTGACAAATCTGTGGCCCTTTATTTCTAGGATTAATTAGAATCTGAGCGTTTTGAATATGATTTCCGCAAAGGACCTTTACCCATTTCATTACACTCTATGATTAATGATGTGTCACATTAGAACTTCAATAAATATTGGATCGGCTAATATGCAAACGTTTCTTTAGAAACGATCTGGTTGTTATGCGAATTCAATGTTTTTTACTCTAATAGGAACCTTTTCTCTGCCTTGTAATAAGCAGTTAATTATCTTTCCTTTACAATAGAAGCCTTCGTTGGTAATTATAGTACTTTCTGTGAAATATTTTTTTCTACCCAACATTTTGCACAAAAACCCGAAATAAGTTTAATTGTATATTAAAATTCACAAATCACACCACGAACTTACGTCATCCCGCACGCGCTTTTTCTTTTAAGTTTCTTATTAAAGGCCGATTTACACGGTACAACTTTATTGCATACGACACGCTTACGCCATGCTTACGATATGACCATATATATTTTCACGAAGCAATTCGTGTTGTAAGCACGTCGTAAGCATGGCGTAAACATGACGTGAGCGTGTCGCGTGCGACAAAGTTGTACCGTGTAAATAGGCCTTAACAAGGTAAAGAAAAACTAGATTCTACGCGCGCTCTGATTAGTTGAAAACCGCTAATCAAATCTCCATGGAAACATGTAATGGATCCTCCTCTGTGTTGATAACTAAAGGTAAATTGACCACTGTAAGAAACTCGATTCGGTCTGACGAAGAACTAAAGCGCCCGAAACATCGGCTTTTGAATTTGAATATCTTTAAGGTGTTTCGATATAGTTTTCTAGAGACCATACCTACATTTTTCAATCGGCTTTTTAGCGGTCTTCTTCAAGTCAGATCAACCTGAAATTTTCACTGACAACTAGTTTTGAATTGAAGTTTGGCAACATGTACTTTTAGTAAAATCGATATTACCATGACGACGATAAACAAGAAACTTCGAAATCAACAAAAGTGAAATTTTGCGCGTTTAAGATTTCGCATTGATAATCCCACATAGACATCTTAAAATGGTATATGGCAAATACAGTTTCCAAGAATAAAAAATTCTGTATGTTTGATTTTAAATAAATCTCAGGAACATTTCAAACCTTACTCTTTGCATGGTAGTAATAAACGGACCGAGAGATGACGGATAAACACCGCTTTTGTAAAATTACTTCAACATAGCGTCACTGACAGAATGAAGCACACCGCGCATTACTGAATCGACAAAATCAGATTCAGATCGTTTTGTTTTCGTGCTTAGCTCTCTTTCAATTAAAGAAAGGGTTATCCATGTTTTTACCGTCTTCAGGTCTAGATGCTTTCTATGAACTTACTGTATCCAAGTAAAGGGAATTGTACAAATGCGTCATGAGTTAAGGTAAAATAAAATTCAACGTTTTATCGCGAATACACACTGTCGAGAGGTAACACTCCACAACAAGGTAACAATTTGCATTCATCAGACAGCGAGTTTAATTGTTTTCTTCGGAAAGCTAGCTTTTGCGGTATCGTCTCTTCGCATCTCACCTTGAAGGTAAGGTCTTTGCTTTCCTGGGACTTTTACTTGAATACCCTAAAAGTTTAATCTCGCTACCAAGTCCGATTTGGCACTCAGGCCGGAAGCTCAGTAAAATATGCTTATAGGCGCGTCCATTTAAGACAACCTCTGGCATACCTCGAAAGTTCGTGGCAAAGTGCTTTCAAACGGAAGTTTTTGTTTATAATATTGTCAGCCTCCTTACCGCATATAACTCCGTTATTCAGTGTTCAATTCAGGGTTTTAAACCCTCAGACTAAAAGTCATTTGGAGAGATAAATTGTCCTGTCGTTAACTCTAATCCCTCGGACTAGAAAGTCGTTTGGAGAGATTATTGACCTTCCGGTAGCTACAACCGGAGCGCTAGGAAATGAGCGAGGCCCCGTGATGGGTTTCTTTTTAGGGTTGTATGGTGCCAGCTATAGGTTTTTAAGAATCAGTTAAGAAGATTTAGGATGGTTGGCTGGCCGTTTTTATATCTTCATGAATGGCTGTGTGTGTGGCCATTATGTTCTTGAAATAACTTTATTAGCAAGACCGGTTTCGGAAACTTAAGTGGTTTCCTTCATCAGTTGCGTCCAGTGCTCATTGAGTGAGACCGGATCAGTTGTTATTTTTGGTCGCAGAATGGCTGTTTACATAGCCGTAGTGTTTGCCTCATGGTAGTCGGACAACCAATGGAAAACATTGTGATTTTTACCCGTCACGCGTAACCTCACGTGGTGTGATTGTTTCTGGCTGGAAACAAATTACACGCTTGGTCGTATGCAAATTCGGGTCAGATTGAAGTTGCTTCAGAAACTTAAAGGTGCCACTGTTACATGACGGGCGTAACCCTAAACAAAACGACCGATGAGAAGTAGTTGCTCTTTTGACAATATTATTTCATATATATCATTTCACAATATTAAGTCTATAATACACAAGAAGGATTAGAACGGGTTACATGACCATTGGCAAGCGTGTAATTTGTTCTTTTCAGAACATAATGGCCACACACAAAGCCATTCCTGCAGAAATAAAAACGGCCAGCCAACCATCCTGAATCTTCTTAACTGATTCTTACGTATACAAACCTATAGTTGGCACCATACAACCCTAAAAGGAAACTCCAACACGGAGCCTCGCTCATTTCCTAGCGCTCCGGTTATTGCTTACCGGAAGGTCAATAATCTCTCCAAACGACTTTCTAGTCCGAGGGATTAGAGTTAACGACAGGACAATTTATCTCTCCAAATGACTTTATATTAAGTCTGAGGGTTTAAAATCCTGAAATGAACACTAAATTATAGTAAAAACGAAAAGTTCCCATTTTAAGCGACAAAACATTTAGAGCAGTTCTCTGTAAGAATCGATGAGAAAAGTGGGAAATGAAAATTTGACGGTCTCTCCTTTATATTCTGCATGCAGATAGGCCTTTCAGGAGGCATGTCCAAAAAATGACCTTTGTTAAGGTCGTTTCTGTTACACCGGATTTTTTTTCTTGGTGCCACTAAACACAATTTTGACCTCAGAAACTACTGTAAAAAGTGCAAAATGTAAAACACCGTTTCTCAAGCCCATTAAAACTCTACAAATCAAGTTTTTCACCAGATGTAAAACCTTTATTCTACTTTACATTTATGCATATGGCATTTTGTCACATTAACTGTAGATGAACAGCCATCATAGTTGACGGGTAAAACTGGCAATACCTTTTCTTGGATTTTTCCAAAAGTACGCCTGTTCTAAAACTCAAACTACGTGGCTAGTTTAAATAGATACTCTTGTTACTAAATCTATGAAAATCACCGCGGGGCGGATTTATTTTAGGCTTAGTGCCACTGAGGAGAAACCTTCAAAAATCGTTTGTTGTAAACTTCGGTGAAATTTTCGTTCATTCGACAGAAATCCTTTAGGAATACTCAATCGGCCTTCAGACTTAAGAAATAACATGTACTCTATCAATTTCGGACCAAATCTACTGTTTATAGCCGTTATTTTTTAAACAATCTCAATCGAAATAGAACTTACTTTAAGGTTTTCTGCAGTTCTTAACTTGCTAAGAACGAGTCGGTGTTTCCTGTACAGCATGATTTTCTGCACAAAATTCGGATGTCTTAACCATCTCTTGTGGCTGATCATGCTGTTTGTCTTTAGTGGAGGTCCATTAACTCATCACACAGTGCGAATAACAACAGTTTTTGTAGTACCCGGAAGGTCAACGAAGCAAGCCATCGTCGGAAGCTTTGTTCGCCCACGCATATTTCTACTCTGGATTTACCGTATATTTCACCCAAGTCCAAAAGAAGGTAAATGAACCTCCATTAAAGACAAACAGCATGATCAGCCACAAGAGGGCTTCGACATCCGAACTTTGTGTAGAAAATGTGTGCCGTGCAGAAACAACTGACTCGTTCTTCGCAAGTTGCGAATTGTAGAGTAAGCTGTACGTGAATTGAGATTGAGTTATATAGCTAGTGTTTGTTTGGAACTGACCAAGAAGCATAAACACTTAATGAAGAACTTTCATGAACACAAGTTGTATACGAACATGCGAGTGGAGAATTTTTAACGATCAGTTTGAAAGATAGACTAGTGGGTAGTCCTTGCGAACAGAGTCAACTATAAGTTGCAAAAGTTCTTTATTTCTCGTTTAACCGGTCGTAGTTTTAGGTTTGCATCGAAGTCATAAAAACGGAAATTGTACGAACGCAAACAACATTGGTTGAATTTGCGTAAAATAATAGGCAAAACTATGAAATATTTCCGAGTAGGGCAAGACATGAAATATTCTTGGGGGCTTCTGTTTTAGCTTTTGGTGATTCGTTCTCGAACACAACAACAACAACAAAAAACAACAACAACTTTATTTGGTCTTGCAGGTTAAGAGAAGGCAGCCAAAGGCTGATGTGGACCTGCCTTGAAAATACTAATAAAACTAGAATACATTAATATAAACTTAATACAATATCAGACATTTGCCCATCGGGTTGGTAAGTTCGCGTTTCTTTGCTCCGATTTTTTTCGGCTAGCCATCCACGCTTCAATTAGCTCTTTTTGTTCCTTTTGATTCCTCCTTCTGTTTTCGCCGCTTCGCTTGGCATCCTTGTCATCCGTTCGTTGCGTGTGAATACATGCATGCTTTGATTATAAAGATTGGGTAAATTCCTAAAAAACGTTCCCGTTTGGGCAACATTTAAGCATGAGGGGACGCAGGAAATTACTCCGATCTATGTGGTTACAGATGGTGATTTAATCTCATTAAATATGTCGTGCTACCGAAAGTGTTATCATATCCCAGTAATCATGTCACAGCTAGTCTTACTGTATTAAATTTCAGCACTCTCTGCCACGAATTAAGTATAGTCTTGTTTTCTGCATGTACCTCAATATCGTTGACATCGCATATATTCGGTTGTTAGCTGAACTATTATTTCACAGAATGTAATTATCTGAAGTTCCAATCTGATGATCTAGGCGCACTTGAAGAGAATTCAAATGGCGCATTGAGGAAAAGGGAAGCAGAATCTGTCCGACTGTTTAGCGATAAGTTAATTAAATCAGTTTTAATGGGAAATTCATAAAATAAAAAAAAAATCATTGATTATCAACCAACTTTGTTAAGCGAGGATTACACTTAACAGTCATATGACGGACAAATCTGTGGCCCTTGAATTGAATTCCAGGTTGAATTGGAATCTGAGCGTTTTGAATGTGATTTCCGCAAAAAGGACCTTGATCCATTTCATTACACTCTTTGATTAATGATGTGTCACATTAGAACTTCAATAAATATACTGGGCGCGCTAATATGAAAACGCTTTTAGAAACGATCTGGTTGTTATGCGAATTCAATAATTCGAAATAATGTTTTCTTTAGACTTAGAAACCTTTTCTATGCCTTGCAATAAGCAGTTAATCATATTTCCTTTAGAATAGAAACCGTCTTTGGCAATTTGTAGTACTCTCTGTGAAAGATTTGTTGCCACGGTCCAACATTTTGCACAAAAACCCGAAACAATTAACAACTATTCACCGAAGTGGAGGTGGGTAGTATTTTCCAATCGAGACGCGTTTTGATGCGTATCTACCTTGAAATAATCAAATTTAGTCTTGAATGAGCATGTGTTCCTCGATGGTCTAGTGGTCTAGCGCCGCGCCTCGCAGTAAGGAGGCACGAGTTCAATTCACGCTCAACCCCCCCCCCCTTTTTTTTTTCTTTTTTTCTTCGGACTGGTCATTATGAAAGTAATTTCCTGTTGTTTTTTTTTTGCTTTCGTCAAAAATATAGTCAGCCGAAGCTGAACCCGGTTTCCGAAGCAACTACAAGTATTGCTACTCCTCTTGAATGGGATACTAGTCCATCGCAGGGTTATTCCCATTATATTGTCGCTGATACTCATACACTTATACACCTGGGTGGAGAGAGAGAGAGACAATGTGGATATTTTTACCTGCGGCCGAGACCAGGGATGAAGTCCAACGCGCTAACCACTACACCCCCTCGCCCCCACCTTGCCATCCACGGGTACGAAGTACAACTAGACCGTTTTTAAACGAATTAGTTTATCGGACGCTTTAGTTTTCTTTTTAATTTTAAAGTAAAATTCGATATAATTGCATAGCTATAAAGTGTCTGTCGAAAGTGTTGACTGACGGATTGATTTATTAATTACTCATGCGCAGAGCGGCATGAGTTAAGGTTTGCCCTCCGTTTTTCTGTGTCACGATTGTGCATTGCCATATACACTTCCGTCCGTGTCATATCACCGTCTCCTACAACCCTCATTACATCGTTAATGTTCACGTTATGTGTATATAACACACAAAAGAATCACTGGCTTCCTTGTGGTACAGCCTTCATTTATAAAACATTCAATAGTAACAACGTGGTTTGCAAGAACGATGACTGAATGAAAGGAGTAACTCTTCTCCATGTCGGACATCTTATCGTGTTACTGAAAATATATCATGAGAGTTTGTTACGCATGCGCATGAGTATAGGCTACTTGGAGCCTCTTGTTATTTATTAATTTCCTATTCTTTTTTTTTAAATCAATATAACAAACGTTAGCTTTCTAAATGTTGAAAGTGGTATGTAAGTAATGTAAGTAATGTAAGTAAGTATGTATGTAAGTAATGTTTAAAACAAGAATAGCAGTGTTTATCAAGTTTAAATGTAGCACATTTCCGGACTGCTGAGATGCTTCAGAAAAAAAATTAAAAAAACGTTATTCTTAAAAATGCTTAACCTATAACATTAAAAGCTAACCGAAATAATATGATTAACATAGGATGGCTCTGAAATTGACGAACTTCAACTGAGCGGATATTTCGAAGAAGCATTTCTATCTCTCTATTAGGGCATAGTAAATTGAACCAAAGAACGTCCCGAGTAAGGACAAGGGCACCATTTCCTTTGATCTGAAAGGATCCCATAGATCTTTGATGTTGAAGATTGGCCCAGAATATTTTTCTTGCAATAATATGACTTCCTAGAAATCTCTCGTTGACTCGATCTTCCAGTTTTCTGCAACAGCACCCCATTTTTACCTTCAAAAATAACAAGAGAATGGTAAAACATCCAGTTCAACCAAAAACTCATCTGTGTTCGGTAACAACTGGAAAAAAGGTAAATGGCAGGATTATTTTCGCGAGAGCACTCTCGAATACGTCGAGCGGGGAATTCAAAGCCACGAGAATAAGGGTGTGATTACATCTGACCGGTACGATCTATATACAAATTCCTATTTCTTTTTACATGAGACCGGTTCGAAAAATCATCTCGGACCAGTCTGACTCATTCCGGGAGCTGAACCGACACGAATGAGTCCACTGTTCTTATTAAGCCAGATCGGTTCGGCAGTTTTTGCATATTATAATCGAAAACTTTTTCAAACCGGTCTGAGATTTCGTTTTACGCGTGCGCTCTAAAGGCATCAAACAGAAGAGAAGGTATTCTACGATAGAATGGTGGAGAATTTAATAGACTTTAGCCAATTTTAAATCTTGTTTAAAGACGTATTTATTTCGGTTAGCTTACACGTGCTGTGAGTGTTTTGAACGGCTTCAAAAACGAACCGCCGAAATGGCGCAAACAATAAAGAAAATTGTTTTTCTGAACGAACCTGTTGTTGTATTTCTCATGCAAAAATGAAATATTAGCATGCCATGTGAAGTTTCAATCAATAACGAGCTCGTATGAGAACAACATGAGTTCAAAGCGACGGTTTCGCCAACCCAAAATGGTTGGTGAAGAGAAAGGAAAATCTTAGATAACACCGTACCAAATTCAACACGTTCCGTCAATAAGTGGTCAGTGAAGATTTTTTCAGAGTGGCAGACAACGAGAAGAAATAAGAAAGCTTCTAAAGAGGAAAACAGTTTTGTCGTTGACCGTTCACAAATTCAAGACTTGGAAACCAATCTGGCTGATATGACGGCATAGTCAGTCAAATTTTGGTTAACCAAGTTGATTTGTTGTTTTTCATTACTTACTTTTTATTTTAGGGTTTTGCATTTTAAAACTGGACTGAGGGAACAGTATTTTACCTCATTAGTATTCTTTATATAAAAAGCTGCTCTCATTAGTATTCTTTATATAAAGAATACGAATGAGGTAAAATACAATCAGCCCCGCACTCCCCTGCGACTGAAACAAATCCGCCACCAGGCTTTTCAGAATGACCATAGATTACCAGGAATAAAGGTCCATGCACGTGATGGATTTGCGTCGTGTGATAGGCTAATATGCTTATGAATTATTAATGAGTGTTTGAAACGTATACAATCGTCCAGTTCTCATAAGAAATCATTTTCTTTTTCTTTTCTGTATGCCTTCTTTATTAATTTTAGATATGAGGTTGTGGCAATGAGTGAACACCAGAGGCCCCCCGACGTTGGCATTAATAAGGAAGTCAGCTTCGTGTCTTCCCTTTTCTTTCAATGGATCAACAGTGTCTTCAAGACGGGCAGTGAACGAGCTTTAGACGAAAATGATCTTTTATCTCTTGCGGAAGAAAACAGCACGAGTTACGTGATAGATCAGCTTCAGACCAAATGGAACGAGGAGAAAACAAAATGTAGCGGTAGTGTTAAAAAGCCCAAACTTTGGAAAAGCGTCATAAAGATGCTTTCTCTACGGGACATAATGTTCCTCACCTTTACCATTACTTTGGCTTGCATTTCTAACCTTCTTCAACCATGGCTTCTTGGAAAGCTCATTGCATCTTTGATAGCAGCTGAGCCAAAAAATAACCAGGAGAATAATTATCTTCTCTACAGCTGTGCATCAGCCATGGGGATCAATGCCGTCATCGGTCGCCTCAGTATGCATCAGTCTAGCTTCCGAAGTGAACTGTTATCTATCAAAATTAGTAGTGCCCTAAAAGGACTAGTCTACCTTAAGGTAAGTACAAAATGACAGGCGGCAGTATTCATACTGAAAAAGTAATAGTCTTGCTATGGAGCAGTCATTGTAGAGGCTATTGTCTTAAAACTACATGTACACCATGCACTGACGCAAATTATTAGACCTTCGGCGAATCAGCTAAAAAGTTCTGCTTATCGACTAACCTTAAATTTAATCGATGATTCTTCTCAATGCCTGTTTTTAAATAGCAGTCGTGAGTGCTTGTTTACTTTGAAAGATCGAGCGCTTTCTGGAAGGGCTACACATTTAGAAACATATATCGTGCTGTAGCGTTTACCAAAGTCTTGAAAAATCCATTTGAAGTCCACAGATGGGTTTTAATTTTCCATATGTATTCACGACATAAAAATGGCCACAAAGTGACCTCATATCATTTGACATAGCAACTTCAAAGTAAACCAAATGAAAATCCAGACCCTTAAAGCCCGATTTTATTACTCGTAGAGGTCTTGTTGGTTTTAATTACCTTTGAGTCAATCTGGGCGGTATTCTTAGGTTTTTGAGCAATCCAGACATCCAACGTGACGGATCCAAGGGGGCGGGTATGTAAAACGAATGACGTAGTTCCCATTGGTTTTTATACAGTTTTGATACGTTGTTTCTGGGCAGAGTGGAATGGATATATCTATTTTAATAACGAATTATTTTGCAATTTGTTCAATGTTCTGAAAATGTTTCGATAGATTGACTGGACTGCTTTAAAGTTTGTATGTAAACAAAAGCTTACATTTGACCTACCTCCTTTTAAGTTTGTTCATCTCTGATAAGAAAGGATACCCCTTCCTGAGATCAATGCTTTTTTCACAAGATGGAGACGTACACAGCTAGAGATGATTTTACTTTCGTTATTAAAAAAGAATCAGTCACCGACGATTTTATTATTGAAACCGATTTCTCGTGCCACTTCAATTAAAAACTCAGCATGTTTTTTTCAGACGCTTCTTCTCAGCAAGGACTCATTGTTGGAGTTTTCAACAGGTCACGTTATTGACCTTGTATCAAACGATGTCCAGCGACTTGAGGGGGAGACTGTCAAACGGTTTTTCCTTTGTCTGTCTGCGATTCTCGAAATCATGGTGACAACACCGTTACTCGTATATTTTGTTGGTTGGCAGACTTTGATTGGAGTCATTTTTCTGGTTTTTCTTGTACCATTCTTCGCTTTGTTGTCCTCAGCCGGTGCTGCACTGCGTCTCCGCACTGCCTTGATTTCTGATCTTCGCATCTCGTTGATGAACCAGGTGGTTTCTGGGATCCGCGCCATCAAAATAAACACGTGGGAAGATGAATACCGAAAAAAGATAAAAACTACAAGGAGGTACTAGCTATTAATGATGAGTTATTAATATTCAACCAACCTTAACGTTTATTGGTTTCACTCAATTTATTCAAATTATTCAGTTATAGCCTACCCCGTTATAACGTTATTATCACTTTCTCGTATGTAAAGGTGAACAAGTTCTTCTTGAAAAGTTTCCTTGACAAATTTACTTTCTCATGTGTAAAAGGTGAAAAAGTTGTCCTTGGCACTTTTACTTGAAAAGTTCACTATATGTATAAAAGGCCAGAAAAGCTCGTGTATACGAACGTACCAAATTCCGTACAAAAGCCTCTCCGTGAACACAACCAAATTTCCCATCACAATTTACCTAAGTGTACAATTCAAAGTATGGCAAGCCAGTTTTTGTGCAACCAAATTTTGTCATGTACATGGGGAAATAAAACGTCATTTGGAAAAGTGTCAAGGAAAACTTGCTCGAATGGCGTTCACCTAAGCTGATGTAAACCGGTAAGTGGCTAGTCATACAATTCAAGGTTGTCAATGCTTCTACAACTAAAAATATTGCATTTGTACGTAACTCTAAAGAATTTAGACCTGGAAATTTTTATAAATTAAAAATACACGAATTAAGTTTGCATTAAGAGGTGTCCCCAGTCATTTGTTGGAATATTTCGTAAGCATTGATCTTGATACTAATGAAAGATTTATCTCTCTCTTCTTTACAGACAAGAAATCAGCATCATTCGTATGAAAAGTGCCGTTTTGTCAGGGGTTGCCGCTTTGGAATACACTTCAGCACCAATAGCGGCCCTGGTCTCTGTCATCACTATTGTACTAACTGGTCAGCCCCTCACACCAGTTAATGTTTTCATGCTTCTCTCTTTTATCAATCTGCTAAGAATGAGCATTTCATCGCGTTTAGCCTATGGTTTTGTGAAGGTGTACGACGCTTATGTTTCGCTCGCAAGACTGGAAGAGTTCCTATGTTTAGAAAATATTATTTCCATCGGTCCTGATAACAGAAAGAACGCCGGCAGTAGCTATAGTACAAGTCTTGAAGATTATCGGAAAGAAATGCAAGATGTTTCCGTACTTGATAATGTGAAAGATCTGCACAAAACAACAGCTTTAAGTGTCTTGAGTTTGACGAAGAAACAAATCAGGAGAGAAGACAAATTCATTTTACAAAATATCGAATTTACTGCAGCGCCAGAAAGTTTGACAGTCATCACCGGACCAGTAGGCAGTGGAAAGTCTACTCTTCTCTCAGCCATCGCTGGTGAAGTAATGTACACTAGCGGAACTATAAACTGCAAGGGGACCCTAGTCTATGTGCCTCAAATACCATGGGTCTTTTCAGGTACAATAAGGGAAAACATTTTGTTTGGTGAACCATACAATGAGCTCAAGTTCAACACCATTATTGAAGCATGCGCCTTAACAGAAGACATAAAGAACATTCCAGGCTGTGACCAAACGGTTGTTGGAGAACGCGGTGAAGTTCTGAGTGGAGGTCAGCGTGCAAGAGTGAGCCTAGCACGCGCAGTCTACGCCGATGCAGATCTTTACTTGTTGGATGATCCTTTAAGTGCCGTGGATTTTAAAGTTGGCCAGCTTATCTTTAAAAATTGTGTTAAAGGCCTACTAGGCCATAAAATGCGAGTGCTAACATGTCATCAAGAACAGTACATGAAGGGAGCCAATAACGTGATTATGATGTACAAAGGTCGCGTGTTGGAAAGTGGAAGTTTTAATGAGCTAAAAGATAAAGGTTTTTTTAATTCAACTGTTACAGACCCCCTCTATAAGAAACTAATCGAGGATAACTCAGATGGCAGCTTTGTGTCGGAGGCGGGAAAAAAACATGAAAATGCCGAGAACATTGAAGGATTCGTGCACCCAACCGATGCACCTGTGGGATTAAAAATATCGGAAGAAGATCGTGCGATCGGCGTAGTGTCATCTAAGCTTTACTGGAACTACTTCAGAAGTGGAGTGCCTTCGCTGGTGATCATTGCAGTATTTTGTTTGTGTGTCATCGCTCAAGGTAAGCCAAAGAAAGTTTCTGCTGATTCTAGCTACAGCTCTTTCGAAGTTGACAATGAAGCGAGATTTACTGAAAAAAGACAAGGTTATTACTGTCACTCTTTGTCAGTATATAACCCAACATTAAATAGCCGTCAACATACAGTGCATACCATCAACTAATCAAATAATCAATCAATCAGTGGTATTGCCAAGGGAAAAAGTAAAAACCTTACAATATTAAAGTATAGTTAACTATACAGATGCTAGCAAAAAGCGATGAGCAACCAGGGTTAAACATATTAAAATCTTAGAAAAACGTTCTCTGATTAAAAATTATTTAAAAAAAACTGAGCTTTCGGCTACCAGTCTACAGCCTTTAACGAATGATGAAAAAGGCGCGAATGTAAAAATATGTACGGCGAAAAGAAAATATGTGAAAAATGACATAATAAGTTAAAAAAAACTATGTGCAAAGAAAGTGAAAAAGAACGTGATAAATGCATATTAGAAATATTCATAAAATGCTAAAAAAATGTTCACTGTTTTAAAAGAATTGAATGTTACCTAAGTAACGGTTTGGAATTATTATCAGCGTCAGTTGTCTTGGCAGTATGCCATGACAACAAACAAACAGACAAAACAAACAACAAAACTCATTATTAGTTAGTAGCAAAAGCTAATCTTGGCAGGCCAGTCAAACTGGCCTGAGGGTTTTCCGCACGCGATAGTCGTCTTTATCAATAACAAGTGCATTTTTAAAGTCAATAGTGATTGTTCGACCAAGCATGGTTTGCGATGTTGGATCCTTTAGAGCAGTTATTGACATTCCTCATGTGTTCTTTTTTCGAGTTGTAAAACATCTTCCCGTTTCACCGATGCAATTCCACGAGCAATCATTACAAGGGATCCGATAAACAACGTTGGTTTGAAGATCAATATGGGTGGCCTAAATTTTGGTGAAGGAAATTCCTGTTGCAAGGTTTTGTGGGGTTCAGTGACCACTCTATAGCTAATTCCATTGTTACGAAGTAATCTTGTGAGTGGTTCGGTGAGGCCACTGATGTAAAGGATGCAAGAAAAATCAAGGCGTGTATTTGATGGTTCGGCCCACTTGAAAAACATACCAACTAATTCTTCTGGCGTGGGAATTTTTTTTGTGGAAAGTTTCGTCTTCAGGATGTTAGAGATGATATATGGAGGGTAGCCATTGGCTTTAAGGGCGTCCGTGACATGTTTCATTTCTTTAGCTTTTTCCGTCTCTGTTGTGCTCGGAAGGTTGGATGCACGATTTAGAAGAGTGGCCGCGTGCTGATTTTATGTTTCTTTTCGTGATGTGAAGTGTAATCCAAATATCTATCTGTGTGCGTAGGTTTTCGATGCACATCAATAGTAATAACTCCATTCGTCCTGGTAACAAGAGTGTCTAAAAAGGCAATTTGATCGTTATTCTCCGTTTTTTTTTCTGTTCTAAAAGATCCAACATCGCAAACCATGTTTGGTTGAACAATCACTATATTGACTTTAAAAATGCACTTGTTATCGAAGACCAGGAAACACCTGTCGCCGACAAACCGCAAGACGTGCTAAGCATCTTCCAGATGATGATAGACAACGATCGTGATCAGCCTAGAGAAGAAGAAAAAAACAAAGAGAAGAAGAAGGAAAACAGAGAGAAGAAGCAGAACGACAACTGAGAGAGGAGGAACGAGAAAGATTAGAAGAAGACAGACGAAGACGTGACGAGGAAGCCACGGACAACAAGAGCAGTTTTTGCAAATTATGAAAGCGTTCACCGAGAAACAAACTCAACAGGAGGAACAATGCCGAATTGATGATGAAGAGCGACGTGAAAGAGCTGCCGAGGAGGAGAGAAGAATCAGCGAAGAGAGAAGGCAGAGAGAAGAAGAAGGGAGGCAAACTTGGAATGCACAAGCCGAGAAAGAAAGACAGATGTTTTTGAAAGGTCTCCAAGATGGCGGCAGTAATTTTGGCAAGGAGAGGAGCGCGAAAGTTGTAAAGAATACAGCTACGGAACCGAGGATGCAGAAACTGTCGGAAAGTGACGATATAAAAAATAACCTGACGACCTTCGAACGCGTAGCACGGCATTTAAATGGCCAAGTGAGATATGGAGCTTGAAGCTTGCACCATACCTGACAGGAAAAGCACAAGCGGCATTCGCAACCATGAATAAAGATCAGGCGTATCGCTACGAATTTGTGAAGACAGCCAACTTGAAACGGTACAATATTAACGAAGAAACGTATAGACAAAGATTTTGTGCAGCGAGAAAAGAGCCTCAGGAGAACTACGTGGAATTGGAAGTTCGACTTCGGGACACTTTTGACAAATGGACAAAGCCCAAAGAACACACATCTGAGGAGTTGGCTGATCGCATGTTTATGGAACAACTGGTAGAAGATATGCCACGAGAAGCCCAGTTGCGCAAGAGGCAGGGGAAATGACTGACGATTATTATCTTGCTAGAAAGGCAACAACCGGAGAAGACAAGAGAAGATGTTACAAGTGCGAACGGACAGGACATCTGGCTGTAGAGTACAATGCAGGAAGGTAGCTGCAGAACCATCCCGCGAGGCCAAACATGGAAACAAGATGAACCGCGATGCTATAAATGTAACCGTCTGGGAAATATTGCTAACAACTTTACAAATAGTACCAACAGGCCTGGAAATGCATTCCCGAGAAGTTACTTTGTTGATGACAAGAAGCAAGAAATTCCGTACGCGCAAGAGTGGGAAAAGATGGCTCACATCTATCACCTAGGAGCGCGTGACGGGAAAGGAGAACATTGTTGTTCGGGTTTTGTTGAGGATCAGGCGGTGGAGATGGTGTTAGATACGGGAGCATCATGTACTTTGGTAAACCAGGATTTGGTACCACCCGAGAAGGTCGACGCAAGTCAGACGCTCCAAGTACAGTGTGCTCATGGCAACATCTCAGAATACCCCATAGCTCAGTTGGAGATCAGCATTAATGGTACTGAATACAAAATTAGGACTGGAGTCTCACCGAGTATTCCGAGATACGTTCTCTTGGACGTGACGTCGGGAACCTTGTAGGGCTAGCCGTGAGGGAGGCAGATGCATTCTCAGTGCTCACCCGACTTCAGTAAAGAAAACAGGAGAGAGAAGATACTATTATGCTGGACAGACAAATTTCTGGGGGAGCCAAACCCAAAGCCTTGGAGGAAATAGAGCGAACTGTCAACGTAATTGGCGAGGAGAAAGATAGTGATGCAACAGAGTTCTGTGACCTTGAGATATCCGTTTTGAAGGAGAAACCAAGAAAAAGGAAGACAAAGAAGGACAAACTTACTGCCAGAAAATATTGACAACAAAGAACCTGCAAAGAAGTAGATGCAGTTTCATGTTCGGAAACCGCAAAACAAGGGAGTCTGCAGGACGAGCGGCAAGAAGGTCCAGAAAGATTGCGGCAAGATGTTGGCAAACTTGCACCGGTGGTGAACAAGTCAAGTTCCGGAGAATCCGAAACCGAGGATGTCGCAGCCACAAATATGAGTCCAGAAAAGCTACGAGAGTTACAGCAAACCGACCCGACCATGGACAATATCCGCAAATTGGCAGAAACCGAAACGGTGACAAGAAACGGAAACGTAAGGTTCGTTGTTAGAGAGGGGTTGTTGTATCGTCAGTGGAAGTTATTGGATGGTGGTGAAGAGGACATTGTCGATCAGATGGTGTTACCGGTACAGTATCGTCGCACAGTGTTAGAGGTGGCTCGCAACATACCTATGGCCGGACACCTCGGAAAGAAGAAGACACTTGATAGAATTCATGACGTCTCTGAGTATTGCAAGTCCTCCGACCTCTGCCAGAAGTCTGCAGGAAAGAAGTTAGCTATAACGACCAAGATGATATCACTCCCCATTATCGATGTGCCATTGAAGCGGATAGCGATGGACATTGTTGGACTATTGGACCGGTCTGAATCAGGATGCCATTTCATCCTAGTCTTCTGCGACTATGCTACCAGATATCAAGAGGCCGTGGCTTTGAAAAGCACTGAAGCAGAGGTGATAGCCAAGGAACTGATGAAGCAATTCTCCAGAGTGGGCGTACCGGAGGAGATACTTATGGATCAGGGCAGTAACTTTACTTCGCAGTTGCTAAAGGAGGTTTACCGCATGCTGAAGATACAACCGATAAGGACAAGTCCCTATCATCCCCAAACAGATGGACTCTGTGAGCGTTTTAACCAGACTCTTGTGAGCATGCTGAAGAAGTTTGCGAAGCAAGATCCGAAGAATTGGGACTGCCGTATCTGCTGTTTGCATACCGAGAGGTACCGCAAGAATCAACCGGGTTCTCACCCTTCGAATCCTATGTCTTACGAATGCGAGAGCACCTGGAAGAAATGGGAGAAGAAGCTCAAACGAACCTGGCGGCCGCACAGCGAAGACAAAAGACTTGGAACGACCGCAGTTAACGATCTCGAGAGTTCAGCCTAGGTGACAACGTGCTAGTCCCTCTGCCGACCAGCACCCATAAGCTCCAAGGGACTAGCTACTTTACCACTGAACAAGAAGAAGAAACTTCAGACAGCGATGAAGGATCTAGACGAAATGCAGCGTCAAGACTTGACGAATCTGCTAAGCCAGTTCAGTGATGTACTTAGTGACGATCCAGGCAAAACACAAGTAATCAGCCATTGCATTGACACTGGGACAGCATCACCTGTACGACAGCGGCCTTACAGACTCCCTTACACCAAGCGCGAGACAGTGCGAAAGGAGCTACATGATGGAAGAAACGTGCGTCATCGTGCCATCGTCAAGCGAGTGGGCAGCCCCGATTGTTCTCGAACCTAAAAAGGACGGGCCGACAAGGTTTTGTGTAGATTATCGAGGCTTCAACAGAGTGGCATGGTTTGATGCATATCCGATGGCACGAGTGGACGACATCATTGACAAACTTGGTAAAGCGAAGTACATATCAACCCTTGACCTGACAAGAGGATACTGGCAAGTGCCCTTATCAGAACATTCTAGAGCGAAAACAGCCTTTACCACACCGTTCGGATTGTATTCTGGTAGTCTTCAGTACGACTTGGGAGGAACACATTGAGCATTTGAGGGAGATTCTCAGACGGCTGAGGGAAGCCTGTTTGACTGCTAAGCCGAAGAAATGCCACTTAGCCATGAGAAAGACCACGTACCTGGGTCATGTAGTAGTAAGTGAAGAAGTTAAACCAGAGATGAACAAAGTCGAAGCTGTTAGAGAGTTTCCGAGACCAGTTACAAAGAAAGATGTGCGTTGTTTCTTGGGGCTAACCTGGTACTATCGCAAGTTTATTCCAAGTTATACATACATTGCGCACTTTTATCAGATTTCACGAAGAAACGTTTCCCACAAACGTAGTGAACTGGTAGCCAGTGGAAAAAGCATTTCACCATCTGAAGGAGACCCCCTGCGTTCCCCCAGTGTTGACAAGTCCTGACTTCAGACGGCCTCTTATTATCCAGACGGATGCATCGGAGCAAGGTATCGGTGCCGTGTTAAGCCAGTTGGGAGGAGACCAGCAAGAGCATCCAGTGATGTTTCTGAGCAGAAAATTGTTACCACGAGAGCAAAACTATGCCACAGTGGAGAAGGAGTGTCTAGCAATTGTTTGGGCCATCCAGTCCCTGCAAGTTTACCTCTATGTCCAAGAGTTTACTATCCAGTCAGACCACCATGCTTAGCTTTACAATGGTTAGACAGGGTGAAGGACAAGAATGCCAGACTGACTAGATGGAGCTTGACTTTACAAAGTTACAAGTACACGGTGCAGCACAAGCCGGGCAAGGAGAATGTGAATGCGGATGCTCTGTCCAGCGCCTTCAAGCACGGATGTGTTAATGTATGACTTTGCGGAACTAGAGAACTGGAGAAATGTTTTCATCGTCACGAACTTTATTTTATAAACACTTTTGGGCCTTTGTTGATATTAGTGATTTCATACTTCGTGGAACTAAGTGGACATTGAACTATCTCCCTTTTCATATCAGTTTTTGCTAGTAACCGGGGAGAGATTTTCATAGACCTTGTGAGGCTGTTTGTATCGACAAAAACAGTGCTATTTTTGTCTAGAGAATGGGGGAATGTGTGACAAAATTGTCATGACTTCCGGTTGCGTGACAATGACGTCACTACGCCATGCTTCACTGAGTGCGTGCATGTTTTCCGGTTATCGAGTGAGGAGAGGTTTTCAGTCGTGGAATGAAAATTGTATGCGAACGCCTCGTAGCTTGTTGTGTTGATAAAGTTTACGTTTGAAACCCTGTATTTAAAGACTTCAGTCTTTGACACTGCCCCCTTAGCTGTTTCTTACAAATCCTTGAGTTTAATAATAATAATAATAATAATAATAATAATAATCTTTATTAACAAATTCTCAAACAATTTTACGTTTACAATATTATTATTAATCTACTGGAATGCTAAAAATATTCATAATTGCAATCCGTATAAATATCGTAAAAGTATTGCTAAAAAAAACTTCATTAAAAATAAAATTTATGTAAGACGTTTGTATTTACAAGGTCACGGCAATAAAGTATTCTTAACATTACATTATGGCTCCTTCTTGGGTTTCAATGTCAATATCTATGTTCTTAAAATCACAAAAGGCTTTTCTTCTAACTCTCGATCCTCTAAGGCAGATTAATGCGGATCTTAATAGAGCAAAGGATGTCCTTATCTAATAATAATAATAATAATAATAATAATAATAATGATAATAATTATTATTATTACTATTATAAATTTATACGGCCAGATGAGATGTAATTTAGGCTAGATATACCTTTTTAAATGTACATATTTTACCGTATTAGAATTTTAATGTATTGTAAATAGTTATTCTAATTGTTAATAAAATTATTTGTATATTATTATTATTATTATTATTATTATTATTATTATTAAAAGATTTATAAAACTTTTTTTTTATAAATTTATACGGGACTTATTACTGCAGCTTTAGTTTTTGAAAAAAAAAACCAGCTATCAATAAAGGTCCAGGATTAATTATTAATTGAGGTCATAAAACTAGATTTCCTGAAAATGCTTAATTATTATTTTGAGCATTATTTTATGGGATTCGAACCCACGATCTTCCGTACACTAGTCGGATACTATAACCACTGAGCTACTGTGAGCTCTAGTTGTGAATAATGGTCGATTGTGGGCTGTGACACAACTACTGCATCGCGCAAGTCACTTTATGTCAATGAACACACTCAATTAACTGCATTACGCAGTCACGTAGAATAAACTCTCAGGGTAAGTAAGGAAAATCAACACATTTTAAAACATTGCAAAAAATACGGTTTACTTTGATATATAATTAAACTAGAAATTAAACCAAAAATCGTTTAGTCAAGGAGGTTATAATTTTTTTCTTGCGTTTCTGTTTTAGTGATTCTCGTTTCTACTGACGTATGGCTGTCGTTTCTTACAAAGTGGCCACCAGAAGATCAGCGAGACAAGAGAAACCTTAGTATATATGGTTGTCTGGCTGGTGCGTCTTTTGTATTGGCCACTATTCGGGCATATTGCTTCCTTTGGGTTTCTCTAAGATGTTCTGAGCGTCTTCATGATAAAATGGTTTTGGCAGTTCTGGAAGCACCAGTGCTATTCTTTGATTCAAATCCTATCGGAAGAATTTTGAATCGATTCTCTAAAGACATAGGCTGTTTGGACGAAGAATTGCCAAACACTTTTCTGATGTCCATCCAGATGATCTTGCTGTTGTTTACATCAATACTTGTTCCAACTGTCACAAATCCTTGGCTTCTGTTTGGTGTTGTTCCTGTTGCTTTGCTCGTCGTGTATATTTCGAGGTATTACTTAAAGACATCAAGAGAGCTCAAACGGTTAGAGTCGATCTGTCGAAGTCCCGTTTTTTCCCATATTTCGGAGACCTTGAATGGACTGGACACAATTCGGACAAGAGGAAGAGAAAAGGATTTCGTGGGCCAATTTTGTAGGTATGTACAGCTTCACAAATCAATCAAATGACAGTGATTTGCCGAGAAGAAAGCTTCACTATATTTATGGTTTTAAAGTTGAGCCAGTAGCTTTGTAATAGAGCGGTGATGAAATACTTTTGGTTAGTGGTCATAGCTTGTATTTACTCGATTTCGTAAACCTGGGAATTTGGTGCGGGAACTTGGAACGTTCCAACCAGCTTTCAACTGTTAAGTAAGTAACTGGCAAGTAATGGCATGCCAGATCATCCCATTACATATTTTATTTCTTTATTTGCCAGTATATATATTATAATCCATTAAATTAGAAACATAAATTGATGTTGTCTGAACAGTTCTAAAAGCTCATGCATTGTTTTTTCCGATGTAAAAAGACACATATGACAATTATTTGACTGTAAGCGGCCTAGTTTTCCGATTGGTTTAAATGACTGTAGTTTTCTTCTCATTGCAGATATCAAGATATTCATACCCGGTCATTCATTATGGTCATGACTGTAGTTTTCTTCTCATTGCAGATATCAAGATATTCATACCCGGTCATTCGTTATGGTCATGGCCAGTGGGCGATGGCTTGGTGTGCGCTTAGATCTTCTTGCTTCTTTGTTAACTGGCGCAGTGGCTCTTGCTGCCGTTTTGGTGTCTCAAGAAGCTGGTATGTACATGCAGCCAAAATAATTGTTAAGCTAAGGATACTTACCACACCGGTTTTTTCTTAAGTAAAAAGTCATTATTTGTCAAAACCAGAGATGCAGAATTTTGATGAAATTGTGGGAACGAACCTTTAAAAAGGCGCACTGTATTAACAAATATCAAGTTAAACCATTAATAACGTAATTGTGCTTTATGGCTGGTAGATGATGCTAATAACTGCCAGCCGGATGAAGCTGTGCTAAAATGCAACAGGGTTAGTCTTCCGCCCTGTTTAACTTTATTATAGAATTCAACCCTTAATAACTACCACCGTTTTGGATTTCCTATATATATATATATATATCTGCACTTCCTAACATTAAGAAAGTTATCAAAGACCACCATCAACTGCTCTGCACCTCACCAAGATGTAAAGATATCTTTTCTAAACCACCACTCGTCGCTTACAGAAAAGGTCGTAACTTGTCACAGCTACTCACCAGTAGACGCCTACAACCGGACAATCCAAACACCCATACACCCACCTCTGTATATACACCGGACAGCGATGCAACTAAATGTATCATCTGTAGCCGCTCATTCAACTGCAACAAAGGCCTCAAAATACACGTTACACACATGCACAAACAGCACAGACCTACGCCTAATACCAAGCCGGGATTTTGGCCGTGCATGTCTGATCCACGTTGTGCCTGTTGCCTATCATATGGCTCGTTCTCCAGTTCAGTAACAAGTACAACCACCCGTGAAACAGTTATCTTGAAACAACGCAGTAACTGCCAAACTGAGAATGTTATCTACCTGATCACTTGTGCCAAATGTAAAGATCAGTACATTGGAGAGACAAAAAACAGCATACACATGAGAGCAAACCAACACAGATCAGACATCACCATCGGGAATAAGAACATCCCTACAGTAAGACATTTCAAAAAATGTGGACGCCAGCACATGAAGTTATCAGTCATCGAAAAAGTACGAAACAAGAATCTAGACACAAGAAGAACGAGAGAAAGTTACTGGATTAACAGACTGAAACCAGTAATCAATAACTTGATCTAGTTTTTGGTTTCATTTCATTTCATTTTATTTCATTTACACCTTCATTTCATTGAATTTATTTGCTGTCTACACAAGCTTATTATTTTTGACTGAACTCACTCATTATCCTTTCCTTCTCTCGGAGCCATACTGCATTTAGGTGCCACATTATGATACACTTATACTTTTTATATTAGGTATACATTTCATAGTTACTATGATTGGTAATCTATCTATATTTTACACTATTATATTTTTCTCCTACTACGCCACATTAAGACGCGCGCGTTTCAGTGCACGCTTATTTAACCCACATTAGTGCGCGCACTTTCTAGCGCGCGCATAACTTTGTTAGTTTATCTACCAATCATAGACGCCATACATGTCACGTTATAGTTTTGAATAGCCAACGGTTTACGCGAGCCCTAACACACTTGTAACTCCCCTGAAGAAGGCCGTGATGGCCGAAACGTAGGGTCAATAAAGCAAAATCAAGTTAAGACATGGAGTTGGAAGCTTGATAATTACAACTCATTCTATATATATATATATATATATATATATATATATATATATATATATATATATATATATATATATTTATAATTCAACACATTGATACACTGCCCAAATATGGTAAAAAAAGTTATCGATAGATGTTATGTCTACATGACATATAACCAGCGATGGCGGTAAATTTCGCATTTTGAAGGAAGTGAAAATGACTGCTGCCTGCAATTTCGTGTTTTTTCGCGAAAAAGTGCGTGAACTATTAGTTAAAAAAGGGAAAAGAAAGAAAAAAAGAGAAGAAAAGAAAAGAGAAAAATACTGTTCACATGATTGGACAAAAAAGGCGCGAAATTTTCGCGTTGTCGCGGTCGCAGTGTTTCTTGGCGTAGCTGAATGAAAACTGGTTCAAAGTTTAACCGCTCGACAAGAAGTGAATGAAGGAGCACAATTTTCGTGAAGTTCCTTTGGTAATCACCTCTGGAATATGATATAGACTTGATGTTTCCTCAGAAAAGTTTCTGATCTCGTCATTACGGCTGTGGGAGCTAAAAAACGAGCATTCCAAGTTTGTAAACAACATTGATCGACTCAGCTCGTACTTCGATGTTTTAAAATTTGGTGCTTATGGAAGGGACTAAAAAGCCAAATCAACTACAGGTACGATGTTTTAACCGTTTCTTGTATCCTGTAGCTGTGAATTTTTGTAAGCTCACTGTCCACGCTGTAGTTCTTTCCGCCTTTTCGCCGCTATGTTTAGGTTCCTAGCCGTGTGTTTGTTCAATTCGTTTTGATTCTGAATTGAACTTTTTAAGATACGAAACACTTGTAACTAAGACATTCTATGCCATTTTACTGTGTTTTAATTCTTGTAGTCACTACTCTGTTCCGTTCTTTGAGCAGACGGAAGCTCTTCGTAGAAACTGTCAACTGATTGTGTACGATAAATTAATTTTAGCTTGGCAAAAGTTTCGGCATTCACTGTTTGTTGTTTAAGAAATGGTGAAAGAGGTAAAATATTGTAGTTAGCCTTTTTACTTAATGAAAGGTTGTATATCTCAATGATTTTCTTCTCGAAACTGTGATTTGTTATCAATGTGTTGAATTATAAAACAGTGTACCGCCTCCTGGTTAGCTCAGTTGATAGAGCACCGGTCTGCAGAGCGGGAGGTCTCGGGTTCGAACCCCGGCCGGACCAACACTCAGGGTCTTAAAATAACTGAGGATGAAGGTGCTGCCTTTGCTATGACATCGGCAAATGGTTAGACCTTCACGTGGCTCGGATGACCACGTAGAAATGGCGGTCCCGTCTCCCATGGGGACGTAAAAGAACCACTGAGGACGTAACAAACCCTAGCTGTGACCACCCTCAGTGTTACTTGTTCATGGGTGGGGTGGGTCTCATTGATTGTGAAGCGCATTTGAATGTGTATATAGAATTTGCGCTATACAAATGCATATCATTATTATATTATTATTATTATTCATGCAAGCTTGCACAATATTGACAAAGGCGCCACTTTCATTCATGAACTCTGTGATGTTGCAAGTTTCGCGCGGTAAAACATCTGTAAGCTTTTTTTTTTTTTTTTTTTTTTTAATAAAAGGCTTGTCGGCGTTTTTTTTTCTTCAAACTATGCTTTGTTATCAATGTGTTGAATTATAAAACTATTATAGCGCTCAAGCTTGCGTGATATCGCCTAATTTTAGCCGACGAGGCCTACGGCCTCGTCGGCTAAGTATTAGGCGATATCACGCGCGCTTTCGCGCTATAATAGTTAAATGTACCGCTGTTTTCAAAAATTTTGATCCCACCCCAAATATATCATTATATAGCTACATCGTATTTCTGGCCCAATATATATATTCGCAAATAATTCCTCGGATATGGCTGTGTTTACTGTTTACACACATTGACTTTTTTAATTCAGATTTTTAAATCATAAAACAAAAGTTATAATAAGTACGTCTCTGATAACCGCTATCTTGATAAGGATATTCTGTTTATCCTGTGACAAAAATATCATGAAAGCTAGCCAGAGTTCTTGACGGCCATCTAAGACTAATCGTCGTTGAGAGTATTTTAAAACGGTTTGTTTTAGTGGAGATCGGTATTCTGAATGTTGCCATATGCCAGTTGGAGAAATTCACAAAGAATCAAAACTGTCCTGTTTAGTCCACATATTTGCAGCTAATACTGATAACAACAATATCAGACCGCGAAGTAAAGTAGCAAGCTAAATAACAATAAAACCTTGTAATAATAAAACAACAGGTCCCAGCGAGACAAAACAATGCAAATAAACTATTGAAGGTCAAGACTCCTGTATTCCCAACTTCGACTCCCTTTTAGGGCGCCTTTCAGGGCGCCATTCATGTATTTACCCTCGGACGTACAACCACCCCCTTTAAAGTTTTTCTCCGATATTTTCAAGACAGTTTATGTTTAGCACATGCCGTCTTTAGTAGCTGTTCGTTTATCCTTGAGACACATTTTGGTAAAGTTTGGCGACAACCGGTTGCTATGGTAACGGGAAATGACGTCATAAGCAGCATGAGGTCAAGCCATTTTTGAATAAAAATGCGTGTTTTTCGCCTTTTTTCGGTGATAAAACATATAAATGATACTAAAATCATCAAAATGTTTAATTGTATATTATTTTGAAACTCTAGCAAAAAGTATTTTCAATTTCCGCATTTTTCTGATAAATTTGAATTTTTTAGTAAAATCCAAGATGGCGGCCATATCGGTGGCCATTTTGGATGACGTCACGGACCCCAGCAGCACCATAACCCATAATATTTTCTTCACCTTGTAGAGCACATCACAGGCTATCTTTTAGATGTAAAATATTCCCGAAATATTGCAGCATCGCAAAAACTCAGCAACCCCCCCACCCCTTGTACCACGGCGGGGGAATAAGTTTGCGTGTAGGTCCGAGGGTTAATATCCGTTTATCAGAATGAACGGATGGAAATAAAACACAAACAGCGGTGATAAACATGGTAAACCAACGCATTTTTTATAATAAGCTTGACGTTTCGTATGCTAAGCGACATACATTTCCAAAGGTAACCGTTACAGTGTTTGAAAACTGTTTATATAGTTCAAGATTAGGGGTCTGGAACCAAGATTAAGAAAAACAATCTTAACAGTAATTTGATAATACGGACTGTCAGTCCTAAGAAGCTTCAGCTAATAAAGCATCAGCCTCTCACTGCTGACGATAACATTTAAGGAAGGCTGTAGTTCTTGAATCAACAAAGTCTCCTTGATTTTGCAGTGAAAGTCCATTTTGCCGGACCCTAAAATTTCAAAATGATCCCAATTAATGTTGTGACGGATGGCTTGAATAAAGCGCCTTCCTGCAACGACTTATGGTTGAACGTGGTCCTTTTAATTGAACTTGTTTAGTCTAGCCTGTGAAGTAACATATGTGATACAAAGTGGTTAAGTTTAAGTTGACGTTATGATGAGTAAATTTATGGATTAATCACGTAGCTTTCCTTTTTTCAATTAGCCTATGCCGGACTTGCACTAGTCTACGTCGTACAAACTGTGAACTTGACTCAAAACGCTGTCAGATTGACATCGGATGTCGAGAACTTAATGACGTCAGTTGAAAGAGTTATGACCTACGCTAAGATTGACTCTGAGCCAGGATACAAAGAGGAACGACATCCCCCGGAGCAATGGCCATACGAAGGAAATATAACATTCCAAGACGTATCACTGACGTACTATCCTGGGGGACCGCAAGGACTGAAGAAAATCAATCTCGACATCAGAGGTGGAGCAAAGATCGGTGTTGCAGGCCGCACGGGTGCAGGGAAGTCTTAATTTGTGGCAGCTCTCATGCGCATGCCAGACGCTGATGGAGATATAATGATTGATAATGTTCAAATAAAGAAAATGCACCTTCGAGATGCTCGACGATGCATATCCGTTCTTGATCAAAGTCCTGTCATATTTAGTGGATCGCTAAGAAAAAACCTCGATCTTATGAAGCAGTTCAAAGATGCAGATTTATGGCGAGCTTTAGAGTACGTGCAATTGAAAGATTTAGTGGAAAGTCTGACAGGACAATTGGATCACGAGTTATTGGAGCATGGTGCAAATTTGAGTGTAGGAGAACGACAGTTAATCTGCTTGGCTCGTGTGTTGTTGCAGCAGAACAAAATCGTCATATTGGATGAGCCGACTGCGCACGTGGATCCAGACACGGAACAAACAATCTGGAACGCAGTGCGTGAGAAACTAAGGGACTCCACAGTCATCACTATAGCGCATCGTTTAAATACGATTAAAGACTGTGACAAGATTGTGGTTCTAAAAAACGGGAAGGTTGATGAATTTGGTGACTTTGGTGCATTAATGAGTTGCAGAGAAAGCTTTAGTCACCAGTGAAAAATGTACTGGCCATTTGTATTTTTAGAAACATTTTAACACCTCAAACATGCTTCAGTCTGCACTAGAGCCAATCAATATTGACTGTAGATTTAAAACAACTGTTTTAGCTCCCACAACGGGTCTGCTTCCGGAGTACAATTCAGAACTGTTTTCAATTTAACCCTTCAAATCGAGTTGTTTTAGATTGTTTAAAAATGCAATTTGCAGTGAAAGTTGATCGAGCCAAGGCGAAATAACACTCGCAACTCGCCGGGTCTATTATAGTAACATGACTTTATAATATATGCTGGAGCGAGCCCATACAAGGCAAGAATAATCTTAACATAAACGCGTGACCTATAATTGGAAGCCAGTGTAGATTATTTTATGCCCCATTGCCTTAGTAATTAATATTATTTAACTGCTAGTCTTTTTCGTTCGTTGCCTTGGTTGTGCTCTGTTTGCTGGGGGGAGGGATGACGTTACACCTTTTGGCATATTTTGGGCACACACGTGGCCGTTTATTGTAAGCAATAATTATGACAAAATGATAGAACAGTAACTCTAAATGAAACTGTATCCAGCAAAGGTGAGGGGATACCCACGCATGCACATGTAGTGTAAATTAGAAGGGAAACTGGGAGGGTTGGAAATCAAGAAATTCCCTTGAATGATGGACGTAGCTCAGCACTCAGTTGGATGTTGTAGGCCAAAAAGGACCAAATGAACCATCTGCGCCTTAATATAGTGTGACTAGTAAGGGTGTCTCCTTACGACCACCTGACCGCAAGCCGCAGAACAGATTCACTGCTACAGTGCATAAAATCATTTATTTGTTAAATAAATATCCTTTATGTAGAAGGGGTGCCTGATTGACGCAGTGTAGATAAGTATAATGCTTTTACACAATGCTCCAATTTTCCAGTATTATGCACACCTTACACAGAAAAGGTCACAGACAGTAAAATGCTGGTTTAAACTTATTTGTTTGAATTGTACCATAACAACGTTTATTACGTTTTTCTAAAAATTCCTTATCAGAGAGTCTGACTACTTTTTTTGCAACTACTGCAACAACAACAAAGTATGACAAGTTGCTCGCGAAAGATACAGGATACTTGCAGACATCGAAAAACATCGCCGCCTTTGCCGAACTAACGTAAAACCGCAGTCTTCTCTCTCCAGTATTCTATAGGTCAGGACTAGTCAACAGCACCGATCAATTTTAGTCTTTACTTCTCTGAACAGGCAAAAAGGTCAAAAATAGATAACAATCATCAGTATAATGCAAGTATTAATTTTAATGCTTTTGCCTTAGTATTGATGCTCAAATTTATGCCAACATAATATTCCAAAGCCTATTTGCAGACGCATTATTGAAGGAGCTATGTCATAGAGATTTTGACGTTCTTGGGTCAAACCTGCCCTACATTAAAACTAACACCTATGTCAGACACCAAATGCTTATAGAATACTAAAAGGAAGACATCAAGTGAATTTTCGAAGAGAGAATGTATCATGATCAGAGTTTTAATGAGTTTTTTCAAGACACAAGATAACAATATAAGTAAAGGTTTTTTAAAAAATTTTGTAGTAAAAACTAGTGGGATTAAAGCGCGACGTTTCGACTGTTCTACGGCATTATCAAGCAAAAGTGAAGATAAGAATTTACATAAGTACTAAATATATGGTTGAACAAAGAAGAGAAATATGAAAAAACTGGGTGTTAAAAACAATAAAAGCATGCAATAAGAAATAATTAAAACTATGTAAAAACTTTCGCACGAATTGAGTCACTTTGAACATTGACACTTGGTCTCAGTTCGTGAATACAAAAAAAAAATGAAAAAATTAGCCTAATTTTTATAAATTGCAATCCATTTCCATCCTGGCCATCTACATACCAAGACACCTGTGTTTACTCTAAGCGAACTAGTAGAATAATTTTAAACGAAACTGGACTCTTATTTTTGGGTTCCTACTAATATAAATATGTCCTTTGGCTGTTGATAGTAACAGTAAAAATGGTGACAGAGCCCCGTTTACTTAAGTAACTTATGTAAGCTTGTAGTTGGACGGAAGACCATACAGTAGCTGGACTGTTGCAAAAGTCAACACGACTCGTGACTAAAGCATGTATAAACATTTGAGTTGCTTCAGGAGGCAAGAACTTCTGTATCAGCCTGATGTTGTGCAGAGTAATAGAACGTTGATCAACAAACACTTTTTTGTTACCTAAAAAGGTATTAATGGCAAATGAGAGAGGGAATACGACGAAGAAAGGTTCACGAGGGAATCGAGTAATTGCGTGAAAAACACCGTGGGATGAGAGTACTTAACAATTTCGACCACCGTGAGACAAGGAAACCCATGCATCCTAAATAGTTATTCTGACTGTGAGAAGGATCGTGTTTTTTACATCGGCATTAACAGCGATATATCGTATTCATGTAATATTCCCGATGTTTCTTTAAGTGTATTTTCCCGCGCATTTTACCATGACATTTGACATTTCACGTAATTGTCACGATATGTCTCAAAGTGCGGTTACAATGCAAAAACATCAATCCGCCATATTGACTTTTATTTTCTTAACCCCTACTCCCAAAGTCAATATGGAAAAATGTTAGGTAGTTCTAACTTTTGAGTCTGTGGACAAAAGTCTATGCTGTGACCATTTAAATAAAACCTGGCAGTACTTTTGCATGGTAATAATTCAAAAAAGCTACGATAACAGTTATAGACTTTCAATTACACAACTTGGGACGATGCAGTAAGATTCCGATTCACTACGCAATGTTCGATTATTTCGATGGCATCGAAAATGGCGGATTTCACCATTTGAGCGTGCAGTGCATTTAGGGTGACTAGGGTCCTTTAAGCATCTTACTGTTGCTTGAAACACTGTATTTTGTTTGTTTAATCAACCGAATACAGATATTTGTAGTCATGGACATCAAGTTATCAAGTTCACCTTAACGGAGTACAAAAATATTGTTTAAGAGACCATTCCGACCTTTTTCCGGTCGCCATAACACACGTGGAACTTGTTTGCAACTCAGTGACATCATGCAGCACAGAACATGATGCAGGGTCAAGCTCAAATCATACCGTCCAGAAGGACGTCGGGCACCTTATTGAGACTTACGTAACGGAGTAACTGGGTAGCTTTCAGTTGAGATTAAGGGTAGCAGTTTATATAGTTAAATTTAGGACTAAGCAAACCTTAGCCTAGCGGAGGTCACAGGTTCAATCCTGAGTGGGGATTTTAGATTTTTTTGTACACTTTAAAATTTATTGAAAATAAAATTCTAAGTGTCGACATTACGTTATGTAAGTCTCAATAAGGTGTCTGACGTCCTTCTGGACGGTATGATTTAGGCACACCATGATGCAGATCTATAAGCTGGCAATGCATTGTGGAGCGATTTCAGTTGTTTGTCACGTTTCTTCCGTACAGGCATCAACGGGAGGTAAATAAGCAAGAACTTCGTTGTTTTTTAAGTTGAAATACGCTTTACGTTTTAGAACACACATCAAAAAGGTCAAGTTAGTAAATTATTTAACTTGCTGGCGAAAAAAAAAGGTTTAGATGTTCAAAGCAGCCAGGCAAAATCGTGTTCACCTTTATTTAATGCTCGCTTTGATTCAACCATGCACGCGTGAGTTCCAGCTAAAAATGACTCTGCACGCGCGAGATCTCGTCGAGTTCTGCCATACTCTGCAGGCTGTTGGTTATATTGACAAATAGCAGATGACGCAAAATCTATTTTAAAAAGAGACAATGTCGGGACAAAGGTCAGAAAAGTGATTTTTACGTCTTTGATTTAATTTTTTTTGGTCAGATTCCCCTTCACAATGTTGACAATGTTTGTTCGACCCGTGATCCGCAAAACTGTTTCAAGGTTCCCGTGTTCCCTAAGATTTTTTTTCTCTGTTCCCCTTGAAATTGGCCATGTTCCCTTGTTCCCCAAAACCCCTGGGAGACCCTCATAAATGATTCAACTGTAAAACCGTTTTACAAGTGGTTTTGAAAAAAAAAAAGAATAACAAAAACAATGAATTAATCATTTATAGTGCTAGCCCCTGAAGAAGCTTTGTTTTGCAAAGCGAAATATTGGGCACTATTATATTCCACTTTTATTTTATTTTATTTGCTTCTGCTTCTGTTTTTCTGCCGTAAGGATCAGTTTGCCGTTTTTTTGTTTCACTTCAAGTATTAATACTGATCTACGTCTGGAAACCAGATCCGGCCATTCTCAACGGTTTGTTGTAGTGATCGTTCTTCTATGTTTCTTCTGTTAAGTTACGCGTACCTTAGGATGGTCATAAGATATCGTTCGTGAATAGCACTTAGGACATATCTTAGGAAGCACCTAAATTTTCTCTTAAGGTAGGTATCTTAGGTAGGATTTCGTGAATACGGCCCCAGGCTTTCTCTGAGAAAAATGAAATGGCGACCCTCTCCTTAGCCTTTCCTTAGAACAAAAAAAATAATGAAAGTTTTCTCATCTGAGTAATGAGTGCCATAATGTTAAATCAAGAGATCCAAACCTTGCGGCCTTAGCCCTTCATCAGTGGAAAAGTCAAATAAAAATAAGATCTTGGGAAAATAAAATATTTTTCTTCGGGTGTTCAGTTTACCCCTAAGCCTCACTGAGGGTTTTCTGAGTTTTTTGGGAGAAAGTTTCCCCTGTGGGCCTTCCTTACTATGGTCACAGGGACTCTATAGTTTATAGACTGAAGTAGCAAGATGCGTGAGCAGCTGAAGGCCACAATCTTTTCCCATAACTTAACCAAACCAGACAATGAGCGGCATAAGTAATGAATGAAGATGGTTCACTATTCTGTGATTTTAAAATTATGCTCCGAGCGGGCCCTTGTGAGCTACTGATGCGTGTAAAAAAAATTAAGACAGAACGTTCACTTGCTTTTATTTTATTTTATTTTATTTTATTTTACATTCAGTGCTTACCGATAGTTTGTTTTCGAAAACAGACCTTTTAATTTTAGCAGTTACTCGTAATGTCAACATTTTATTTTTCTTGGAATTTGTTTATCGTCATCAGTCCAACCACAGATAACTATATCATCTTTGAATGTGTGTCTTGTTGTTTTAGTAAGTCGTTTCGTTCCATTCTGGCGCAACCCTGAGCTCTTGCTGCAGCGCAAATATCTCTGTCTGTTCTTTCCAACTGAAATAAAAAAAATATATATTGTGAGACGGAACACCACTGTCGAACGTTTTAACATTTCTTTATTTAATCTCATTGATGTAATTTAATAAACAGAAGTTTAACCTATGGAACAATTGTAAAACAGTGCTAATATTCAGCCGAAGGATAGTGAGCTGATCTTCTACAAGACTAAATGGAATTATGCCCACATCTCATGTGCTGCTATCACGGAATGGAAAAACGACAGTTGCCTGTGATGTGATATGACAATACAGCAGTCAACTCTCTCTGAGCTGGTTACTCTGATGTGACCACTCAGATCAAATAACAGCTTTGGAGCAATACTTTCTTGTGACAGATGCATGGTCGAGGAGCTCATAATTAATGTTCTATACTGAAATTTCGAAGAGAATGTGGATAAAATTGCAAGGATTGGCCATTGAACTGAAGGCTACTGAGGAGTACCGTGACTTTTAAATGTTGTTCATGGTAATAATCTTTAGTCCAGTTAGCGTTTTACGTAACTCCTATCTGTACTATACGACATCCCTGCCTGTATATACCTTATAACTAACATAATGTGCCAGTAAAGACGCCTTTTTATCGCCGGAATACCAACCTTTTCCTCCAGTCCTGCTTTGTAGGCCGGCCATGGTCCAGACTGTCCCTCGCTATGTTGAACAGAACAGAAGAACAGCAACACGGCGGCGAATAATATAAACGCTTGAATCTTCATTTTCCAGTCACCTTTTCACAAATGAACTAGCAAGTTATCGTAGTCCTGTCGGCGTTGCCCTCCGATTTTTAAGAACCAATATCTGTAGTTATCTGTAAATATCGAGAATGCCGCGTCAGTCGTGAAATTTCGAATTTCATCATATTTTGCCCAAATAACGTCTATAGTAAGTTATTTTCAAAGATACTACTTAAAGGTTGAGAAACACTTTAGTTTTAACGAAATCGAGGAAAGTCTAAAAAATGCTATCTTGGCGTTAAATCCATGCCGAAAATAGAGCGAAATGATGCATTTTCTTCTCGCTCGTACAGACAAACGCGATAAGATCTACCAATGTACGTACTTTGGCTGATTCATATACATCTCTTGGTCTTTCCAAAACACCTAATAAATTGGGGAAAGATGCCACTATTGTAATATTTTTGGCCTTTATAAATTCCCTCCTTGTAGCGCTTGAGCGAGAGGGCGAATTTAGGCATACTTTTACACCAGCGAAAGCCCACTGGTACATTGGTTTTGAAGTTCAAACTGACATGTTCTTAATTAAAGCACAACCATTATATACTACCGCGTAAAATTTTCTAACGCGGCTCGATAAAAGTGTCCCGTTGAGAGACAGAAACGTGAAGTGTATTTTGACACAACGTAAAGAAACATAGACCTTTGAACAAGTGTATTTATGTTCTTTGGAGTGTAAGATGGGGTTGGCAGGCCTGCACGACTCTTACCCCATGTTTTTAATGTCATTTGTTCCTTCTACATGTATATGTTTTGAACGGGTATTCTATATTTAGCCGTTTGTTAAGGAGTATTTTAGTTTAGACTGAGTTTTAAAATCTTTCAAAACCCGCATGCATGCAACAGACTAGAGGTCAAGTCTGTCCGTTGTGGTTTCCCGTAGTGTTGCGCTTGTAGATTTTGACCTCATTTTAGCGTCCTTTTTTGCCTTGTTGACCTTTGATCACCTTCAGTCAGTGAATTCTCAACTACCCGCCATCTTGAGTATATTACCCAGAAGACTTAGCGACTGGCGACTACCACCGCAAGGGATTGCGGGCTCGGAATGTTGACTAGGAGCACCGGAGGGGCCACTGGAGATAAATATTTGTCGTTCTCTGTATGACTTTTACCTCTCTTTATGACCTTTTATCCTTTTTTATGTAAAAAGAAATCGTATGTGATAATGACCGATAGTAATCGGTAATTTTAAAATGAGGACGCAAATAATCCGTAATCTTTAAATTTTGTGGCCAATAATCCGTATCCCTTCTCTAAAAACCCCTAATAATCCATAATCCTAAAACCCTAACAGGGCCTCACAACTACAACAAACTTAAACGGGCTAAATTTGTTTTCTGTCTTTTCTGCTACATACCTTTCTCACTGTCTGACATCGATTATTATATTTAGTTTCATTCAAGATTTATCTTCACCATTGGTAAACATGAAGTTCAGAAAGAATTTTGCGTGACTAACGTACTGGCACTTGGGGCCCTTCTTTACTTAAAGTGACCAATTTTGGTTTTGTTCGCTTTCTGACTGAAAACTCACTCCATTCGAAATTTTTCCATAGCCGTTGACAGCCAGCCGTTCGAAATTTTTTTTATGTTTCGGCCGTTCACTTCAAGCCGTTCAAAATAATTCTTTAGGCGTTCAAATGGAATTCGATCTGTTAGCAGGTGTCGTTGCCTAGCACGTGATGAAAATGTGCCGTGAAGAAATTGTTCCTTCTTGTCTCTCTTGTTGCACCTTTCTCGATATAGTGCGAAAGTTATTTTTTTGTTATATCTAGAAGAACTAGTCGTTTGAAACTGTATTTTTGTAATGGACGAGTTTATATAAGTGACGATTTGTCCACTCGTTTTAGCGCACGGATGGGAAATTGTCATAAATCGGACCGTTCCGTTGAGAATTCATAACTCGAATAATATTCCATCGATTCAATTGAATTAAAGACTGAATTACGGCAAAAGAGTTAGCGATCAAGATTTCAGAATTTATCTGCCACTAGAATTTAATTTTCGTCGCCGGCGAGCCTCTCAAGAAAGCGTTGAAGCTAGCCGAGACGTCGGCTGACTAGTCGTTACGCTTGACTGAATTTGACGCACGCGCATTAGAGCCCAATTGCAAATTCGTGCACTACCAAACTGCATTTTATAACTTGGGCTCCTCCGCCCAAGCAATTAGTCATACTAATTATTCTAGACAGAGAAAAAGTTTTTTTTTTTTGAGCTTTTGTACAGTTTAAATGTACTGTGCAGACGGTCGCGTAATACCGTTTTTGAGAACTGCTAAAATTGAAAAACAGCCGGGTCGTCTTATGCTTCCGATCTTTCATCTTAGTTAAGCTTAACATCAGCTTTCTGTTCAGAGAGCTTCGCTGTGAGGCTCAGCCTATCTATATATATTATGAAGAATTGATCAAAGGAGCACCATGGGCGCCCAGCTTCAAATAAGTTCCTTCCTTAGAATTAGCGCCACCCCCCCCCCCCCCCCCCCAGGATAAAAAAATTAATTAAGCGCCCCACACCTCCCCCAAGGGATAATTGAAGTGGATATTAGTTGGATTACCGGACTCTAGTCGGTGACTACAGGACGTCCAAACGAAGTGTAAATATGTAACACACATACACACACACATATTTGAGTTTTTTGAAAAAAAAAAAAACACCGAAATAATCGCTCCCTTCAAATAAGCGCCCCTTCTCGACTCAGAAAATTAAATAAGCGCCCTGGCTCCGGTTCCTGGAAAGCCGATTAAACTTTCCCTGGATTAGTGGTTAATCCACGGTTAAATTTCTTGTTCCTAGGATAACTTATTAAACGAACTAAAAGGCGTTCCTGAAATCCGATTTAACTCTTGATTAATAAACTCCGAATAAACCGGTTTCATCAGTTATTCACATGCAGGCGCGCGCGAAAATGATAATGCGCGGGAAAATGCGTCTTACACGAAGCTTGCAAGCTCTTCTTTTCCATTCTGATTCAAAGATCTGCAAATCAAACCTTAATATTTGTTGTTTTAGTCGAAGAAAAAAAAACGTAATGTCTTGCGATCTGGTCAAAGGAAACGGAATGAAAATCAGTGATTCAGTTCAAAGCGATGTTTACTCGATGAAGGAAATGTTTAAGCAAAATTAAAACTGATAAAGCTATAAACTGAATCAGTGAGTTTATTCGATTATTTCACTTGTCAAATGAGCTAAAATTGTCAGCCATGTAACGTTTTCCTTAAATCTGAATAATAAAGCATTGATTTCAGAGAAAGAGCTTTCATAGTTTTATGATTGTGTAAAGAGTTCACGCAAAAAAATCGAGACTTGTCTTTCATTTCTTCTTCTCTTTGACATCAATTTAAGCTTAAGCTTATATCTTATTTTTGCGATCTTTCTCCCCCTTTTCGACTGCAATTTGCTTTAAAAAAAATTAATTCAAGAATTCTTGGATAGAATCCCCAAACCGATAAAACGATATATAATAAAGTTTAATATATGACATTTTAAAATTTACGAGCGCTAAAAGAATATTTCATGGTGTGTTGTTTTTATCTTGCTTTTCAATAATATAACTGATAGCATAAATTTATAAATATTCTGCTTCGTGAAAGCCCTGCTAAATACAAAACCTACATCTCTTGAAACTTACCTTTCAAAAATGTGAGCATGATTGCTGTAAGCTTAGCAAGAGCTGTTTATTATTTTGATTAATTGCCGAGACTGCAAGATTTGCATGTTTGCGGGACTTTTTCGCCTTGGCTCGATCAACTTTCACAGCAAATTACATTGTTCTGCCGAAAACTCTGTTCGTTCTCTAAGGTATCTGTAAGGACAGCAAGTTCATCTATCATTAAATTCGCCAAGAGGAACTATTTCTATTATAAGTTGCTTTCTATATTTCCTGGACCAACCGTAACGAACAGCAGTTATTCCGCCATTTTGTTTGTTTTGACAAAATTTATTCGCTAATTAGTGAGTTAATCGACCTCGCTAGGTAGATTAAGTTTAGCCCTTATTTCATCCCTTGATTAGCGCTAATCGTGCTTTCAGGAACAGGCCCCGGTTGTTCAAAAGGTGAATAGCGCTAGGTATTAACAAATACCAATTGTGTTATCCGCTGGATAGTGATTTATCCGGTGGATAGCGCTATCCACCCTTTGAACAACCGGGGCCAGGAATCTAATCGAAGGATAAATTTTATCCCTCGACTTGGCTGATTTAATCGTGGGTTAGCGTTAATCGGCTTTTCAGCAACCGGGGCTCGGGCGTGAATTCGAGCAGGTACGTGTTTGAATGCAATTTTAGCCACACCCATGAAATGAGATTATGGTTCCTTTTAGGGGTAGGAAAAGTGTTTTTGGCTGTATTAGTTCATTGCTCTATATTATACCAGAGTAAAATATTTATCTGAATATCCCCGAAACTGTAACCTACATTCAATCATGTAAACGCTTTCACTGTTATTATTTTTAAAAGCATGTTTTATCGCTTTCATATTGAACTGGCCGCGTGTTGTTTTGTTTTTGGGTGTTCTTTGCAAGCGCAAGCACAACTTTTGTGATCGACATTCTATAAATATAACTTGTAACGTTAACAACAACGACAACAAAAGCTAAAAAAAATGAATGGTGAGTTAATACCTTGAAAAATCTAAAACCCGTCCACCTATAGTGGGACACGGTTACAATACTTATTAAGTAAATTATAGTACACTCAACAAAATTACTGATTGGAGAAGAACAGTACAATTACTCCCAAATTATACTCTACTGGAGTACCAATAGACCTCTTTAGCTTGTACATTTTGTTTTCCCAATGTAGGTCATGTGATGTTACCCTAGAGAACTGTTTCTTTTAAATTTTGTTTTCTTCACGTGCATATGTATGCATAATTTATGAAAAGACAAAGGACAAATTCCCTTGAGAACATCACATGACCTACAATGGGAAAACAAAATGTACAAGCTAAAGAGGTCTATTACGTTTGTCTCACCTGATGTTTTTTTTAGAATTTTTTTTTCCGAGGATAACTAAAGGTTTCTGGTTTATATCTTTTCAAAAACAAGTAATTCTTTGGCAAAAAGGTTTTCCTATTATAGATTTTCGTCCTTGATAAAAGTTTCGTGTTCGGAGCAGGGAAGCCCTTTCTTCGTCTTACGAATGCTTGCGGAAATGCAACCCTTGACATGCCTGATATATATAGTACATAAGTCAATTCACGTGACACAAAAGGGTAATTAGGGTTGCTTACAGAGATTCTAACCGGCTCCCGTTTTGGCCGGAAACCTCCCGTTTTTGAATTTCCGGCCTTCCGTTTTCATTCAATATTCTCCCGTTTTTTGTAACTTTCCTCTGGCAAAGGAAGATAATGTGTTCCCTGCTTCACTAGTCTTCACTAGCACGATCCTTTGTTGTTTTTTCTGTGGTATCTCACGCATTTTTTCAGATACCACACAGCTCTCAACAACCTCTAATTTCATTGGACCCCTGTATCACGCAGCTCTATTGTTTTCAGGGCTAGGGTCCATTGTTGTGTTGTTTGTTCTATTGTTCTCTCAGCAAATCAGAGAAGACCTTGTAAGAGCTGCATACTGCCCCCATTTTTTCCATTGGGGCATCCTAGCATGAGCCCGCGGTTTTTTGGGCGCGGTAATGCACTGGATTGCCTCGACTTTGTGCGAGGTTTGCCTTTGTTCGTGGTGTTTTTTTTCCTCAAAATGCAGGAAAAGGAATCTTAATGGGCTTTATTTTTAAAACTTTCCGGACCCCGCTAGAAACTCGTGCCTTTGGCTCTCGTGGTCGCGGCTTCGCCGTACCAAAAACCTTTCTTTTTTTCATTGCAAAGGGTTGGAATCTCTGTTGCTATAAATATATTGTTTTAGAATTTTATTTTAGGGATATCCTTTTTTACAAAACTGGGATACGGATTATTTCCAAAATTTATCCAGGATCAGTATGGATTATTCAGACCCCCCCTCCCCCCCCCCCCCCCACCCCCCCTAACGGAGCCTCAGATGTCAGGAAAGAGAGTAATTTGAAACCTGAATACAGTATGTTGCCCAGTTTCCGGCCACTTTAGTTTGTAGTCGCTATAACTTCTTGTTTTTGTACGGAAAATTTCTCAATTTTCTGTCAAAGACAGTTCATTTACTTACCTTTAAAATTTTCAATGGTTGGCGGCTTTCCCCAAGTATTAAAGAAATTATATCATTTTTCGCAAAGCTAGTAAGTTGCCCAGTTTCCGGCCACCGACTTAAAGTAAATTTTCCTTGAAACCTCACGACGTAAACCGACTTGTAAGCCCCTTGATAATAGTGGTCGCCTAGTTATAAATATCAGGGAAGTTTCAATATTAAGCTTTACCGTCTACCGTTTTACTCAGTGTTCAAGATATGTGTGACCTCAGTGACCCGGAAGCGTGTCTTCCACGGTATGTTGGCAGACTACTAAAACAAATACATATGAGTTGCGTACTTTTAGTCACGCTATACATGCATTAGCTGTTGTTAATTCGTAATCTTTGTTACACTTACATATGTATCTTTAATTTCTCGACCAAAAAAAATTAAAATTCGGTTCTTTCACTCAATAAGAAATAGGTTTTGAGCGATGTGTCTTTTAGTGGCCGGAAACTGGCACACTAGGTCGAAATCTTCGCTTAGAGTTTGACTACTAAAATTTCAGGAACAGCCGTATTCCAGCTGATGATGATAGATTCCCTAATCACTTTCATCTTTCATCTAACATTTTTCCAAAAATTATGAAGCTCCTTGAGATATTTCCTGTGAAACGAACTATTTCTTTATCTACGGTAGTTTTGATGTGCAGTGAAACGAACCAAAATTAATCGATAAACGTTTAATCACCTGGACAAAGCCTGTCCTTTCTCGGCCGTTTCTTGTTCAAAAGGAACGCCAAAACCACCAATGTATAGCGGAAATGTAAGTCTTTATTTTGAAACGCTTCGGTGGACGAAAATTTAAAACTCCGACGAACATAACCGACGTACGTTTTTTTTGGCCGGAAACTGGTACTGGCCGGAAACTGGGCAACACACTGTACAGACTATGCGCTTCCATGAATTATCTGTTTTCCTTGCAGTTTCGCTCGCCAAATTACAATTAAGCTTTTCCAAATTGTACAGGCGTTAAATATAATCCTTGCACCCACACTTCACGTACGTCTTCTTAGATTTTCCAAGATATATACATTCCAATACTCCTAATACAACGACGCCCAAGTATACGCTCCCACAGCGTCTTGTTTCCGAATAAAATACACTTTTTGGAAATCAAAATTGCAAAAAATACACAGATATCTTTGCATAAGGCGACGCGAGCGGAGTTAGAACTATAAAATCCAAGTCTTGTTTTGTGTACATATAAAATCGCTTTTCAACCTAGCTATGTAATGAATGAACAAACCCATAAAAACGGACAAAATCTTCTTTTGAAAAATTTTATTCAAATATCCATTAGTTTATGTTTAAAAGCAAAACGCGTACCATAAGCGCAACAATGAAATTCAAGGTATCAATACGACTGAATTTGAGCACGTTTTATAAACATTTCTCCAAAACTAACGAGAACACAAAGAAAAAGTCATTCTCAAACTCATTAATAATTCATGACGAGAACACAAAGGAAATCACTACCGTGAAGGAGGTTTTGAAATCGTTTCTTAATTTGCATAGATTTTGGCGATTTTATTCCTTCGTTTTCTCCGCATTTAACGATCAGTTTGAGAAGCTATATCAAACACTCGAAACAGTGTTTCATCAGATTTCCAAACACCTTGAAGTGGTTTAAAAAAACTCGGCTGCGCCTCGTTTTTCCAATCCACTTCTCGGTGTTTGGAAATCTGATGAAACACTGTTCCTCGTGTTTGATATATTACATCACAAATTGATATCAACATAAATTCCCATCGAAAAATGCCGGAATTTGTTTTACCTTTAAGTACCTCGGCTGCTTGGAAATTCTTTGAAACTCCGCTTCTTCGGTTTTGACTTCCGAAGAAGAAATATCGCCCGGCATTGATAAACGTACGAAGTTCCTCGAAGCAAGATTTTATCCCTTAAAGCTCTTCTTTTTCCACTAAAGCGGCTTCTGAGTATTCTTTAAAGCTTTTCCTTTCCATTTTGAATATTTAAATGTGTTTAATATTACTCCGATAAGACCTGATAAGACGTCGAAACTACGGTTTTAAAACACTTGCGCGACGTTGTACGCGCATGTTGAGCGACATCGTACGCGCCCGCAATCTAGCGCTGTGCGACGAAAAATGACGGGCATGGTTCTATGAGTACGGAGCTCCGCGAACGGACCTTCGGCCCGCGAGAGCTCCGCTATAAATATGTTTGCGTTTTTCAAGTGTCGATTTAATAACCGACTTGGACCTATTTTATGCTTAAGTTTGCACTTCTTTAAAGAAAATTGAATACCGTTAGAAGCAAGTCTTACCTAAATCTTGTTCTCGTTTAATTGTCATTTCAGGGCCGTAGCCAGAAAAAATAAGGACTGAGGCAATATCCATGTTTAAATTCCCTGCCTAGCTATTTAGGGTCTTTATCATGACTACATTTAAGCAAAACACTGGGATCGTGACTGAGGCAAGTGCCTCGGTTTGCCTCATACTGGCTACGGCCCTGCATTTCAATAAAACACGCCTAGCGACTAAAGGCGTTTCTTAGCCAATCAAAGAGCCGTCGCAGCAATGCAAAACCAAAGCGTCTCCTGAATGACTTTCGACACAATTGAAAATCGCTCTTTTGTTAAATCAAACTGAATTCTAACTTTTTAACACAAACACAATGCAATCAGCATGAAAATGTTTTTCTGTTATCGAATCCAGAAACAAAGTGTGAAAATTTCTAGAAATTCCTTTACTTAGAGAAAACCAAGTTGTTGTCAAAATAAGATGGAATATTTTACGTATTAAGTATTGATTTACATGCCTTTTACATTTGGCTTTAAAGTATAACTGATGAAACTTTTCATACATTTTCAAAGGTGGTTCAATAAAAAATTCTTATCAAAGGCTCCTATGAGTCAACTCGTGAATACGAAATGCTTTAAATAGAAGATTCTTCACCCCAAAATTCATAGCGGCAGGACGTTTTACATAAAGCTTCATTGTTATTTATGCAAATATATAACACAAAAAATAAATGTACGGTAATTTCCCCTCAATCAAAGGTAGGCATATTTGACTCCTGTCGCAGCTTTGTTATCTGTGTTTTAGCAGCCCTCACTGCATGCAGACGAACAAGCCTTTTGTTGTTTCTGTGAGGAGTTTTAATTCTTATTCTTGGCTTTCACATGACTTCATAAAAATTAAAAAAATATAAAGAAAACGTCCTACAAAGCTGTTTCTAACATAGTATGTGGATACAAGTGTTATAATCTTTCACAAAAAGTTTCAGGTTTTAACGATGTTTTGCTTCCGATTTACTAAGGTTTTAAATGTGTCACGCAATGCGTCACGCTATTTCAGATATGCCGCGAAAATAAAAAAAATTGAATCAGCTGAAAGTTATTGTTTGCATTATAAGTGCTTAATATATATAGATAGCCCAAGCCTAACAGCGTCGCACTTTGAACAAGCTTAACTAAGGTGAAACTTAACTAAGGTGAAAGGTTGGAAGCACAAGAATTAAGATTGACGAAGGGGCTATTTTCAATTTTAGCAATTCTCAAAAACAGTATTACGCGACCGTCTGCACAGACATTTTTATAGACCGTACAAAAGTTCACAAAAACAACTTTTCTCTGTCTAGAATAAATAGTACCACTAGTTTCCGAATAAAATACAGTTTATGTTTGTCAAAAATTGCCCGAGAAACTGATTTGAGAATCAAAAATTGCAAAAATACACAAACATATTTGCATAAGGCGATGCGAGTGAAGATAGAACTGTACTATAAAATCAAGTCTTGTTTTGTTTACATAAAATCGCTTTTCAATCTATCTAATGAATGAACAAACACATAAAAATGGACAACACAATCTTCTTTCGAAAAAATTTATTCAAATCTCCATTAGTTTACGTTTAAAAGCAAAACGCGTACCATGTAATTATAGCTCATCGAGTTCAAGCTTTCTTCGATGAAATTCAAGAGATAGGCACGTTTTAAAATCAATTCGCCAAAACTAACAATAACACTAATAACAAGTCACTCACAGATTGATATCAACATAAATTCTCATCGAAAACTGTAATCTGTTTTACCTTTAAGTTCCTCGCTTGCTTGGAAATTCAAATCTCCGCTTCTGGTTCTGAAATCATCTCCCGCATTGATAAAAATGTAATACATGAAGTTCCTCGAAGCAAGATTTTATCCCTGAAAGCTCGTCTTTTTCCACTAAAGCGGCTTCTGAGTATACCTTAATTAGTATCCCTGTCTTGAGTAGCAAATCGCGAAAAAATGCAGGAAAAATAACGAGTTTAATTCTCCGCTAGGCACAAGAAAACAACTAAAGTGTTTACCGAGCTCACGGCTGTGTGGCCGCGCGAAAAACAAAGCCTTGCTTTCAAGATCCCGGATGTTGTTCCAACACGGCGGGCGGCCGGCGGGCGGACGGACGGACACGCGCCCGCGAAACATTCCGCTAGCCATGACCATGAAAAATCACGGCGTAGGTTCTATGAGTATGGAGCTGCGCAGCCAGGCCTTCGGCCTGGCAAGTGCTCCGCTATAAGCCGAGTTAATTGAGCTTATAGCAAATACAATATTTTTGGATGTGATTTTTGATGTAATTAAGACTTTGAATTTTTGGCCGCCATCTTTGTGCCCCTCTCAGGGGCACAAAGATGTCCGCTCCATACATTTCTTACTAAAAATATCTAATACTCGTTCGCCTATAACTCTTGAACGAAATGCTTTTGCGCTTCAAAATTTGGCCAAGATGTGTATTTTTGAACTCTTTACAATTCCATAAACATTTTGGATTCGAAATCTATTTTTTAATGCTTCTGAATTTCGATATGACGTAAGTGAAAGCCAAGAATACGTGTCACACAAAAGCTATCACAACGCAAAGAATTTCCAAGTATAGAATCGCACAATACGTCATACACCGATTACTCTTATTACAAATAGCGGGTATCCTGTCACGCTATGACATGTACTGTGTCTTTTTAGCCGTCGCTTCAAAACTGGTTTATTTTGAACCTTTACAAGGGTAGTCATGCGAGAGAAGTCATGCGAGAGAAGCCTTGAAAGTCCGAGATTAACGTTTGCCAATTTTGTTGTTCCACAAAGTAGTCATGATCAAATAATTGATGACTAAACAAATTTAAAACATTGTATCACTTCTCTTATTTCATACAATGCGTATTTGTGTTACGCTACGACATGTTTTTTAATTCTTTTACACATGGCAGCGAAGTTTCGCACATTTAAAACCAACATTTACCGTGCTGCAGCGGAGTTTCCTCAGTCTTAAAAAATTCCTTTGAAGTCCGCAGATCGATTTTAATTTTCCAGGGCAATCAATCCAATCAATCCTTTATTTAACGTGGTCAGTTCGCTTAGCTTAAGAGCTAGTTTACAGGTACGCCACGAAAATAATACAGATAAAAGATACAAAATAAAACTTCATGAGAAGTCTTTCAATTGGCTCTGGTCAGAGGAATTGCCGAGAAAAGTTTACAGCCGAGAGATGGAGGGAGTGAAAATTTGCATATTTGCCACAGTCTTCGATAACCCGTTCATTACGCTTCGCGTATTCACGAACTGTTTCTTCCAGCCAGGCATATTAGTGTTTGCACCTTAGTAATTTGCTTGTCGTAGGCTTTATAATTAACTCTCTAGCGTTACCCCCAGGGAGGTCTCCCATATTTAAGAGATTCAAAGCTTACATTTTAGCAACACGGAGTTTCATTTCATTTTGTGTTTTCCACATCGCTTGTGCTTGTCTTTTGCCTCACTGAACTCCAGCCAAATAATTTTGCACCCAAATCACAAAATTTCGTGCTTTTACTGAAATTACTTACGGTACGATTGCAAAAAGCTTACGGTATAGAAAGGCTTAAAATGAATGCTCGCTAGTTAAGGACAAACAAAGGGCTAATATTTAGCAAATTTTAATTTAAAACACTTTCCCCAAACATTTTAATTATATCTTCTCTTTTAGTTATTAGGCGACGTTTCAGTATAGATGATAAGTATTTCTTTTAGGTAAAAGGGCAAGTCAATATTATTATATAGTTGTATAGTGTTTTAGTCAATCATAAACAAGCATGCGCGCGATATAATAAAGCGATCCAAAAAATCTTAACACAATACATCAAAATTACTCTCAAATATAGTTTTAAATAGACTTTAAAAATGATCCTACGATCATTTCAAGATAAACTGAGAATTAGAACGTTTTTAGCTTACCAATCTCGACAGACCTCTCTTCCAGCTATAACTCTTGAAACAGGCGTTTCTTCAGTGTAAATAGTTCCGCTAACACAAACTTATAAAGATAATTTTAATTTATGTGCAACAATTTAGCACATCCTGCATCAATTATATTCGCAATTATTTTAGTAACGACGAATTCATAAGCATTTTAAGTATGTGTGGGACATTTTAGCACATTTTACATCCATTATATCAGTTATGATGACTTTGTTAACTCCCTGGGAGTCCTTACTAATGGTGTATTTGTGCCATCTAGAAATGACAACTATATGTCGTTTATTAAACCCCTGCCTTGAAGGTCAGATTTTGCGCGACGGGATTAAGGAAGTCGCTCTTTAGCTTTCTATATTGAACAGACAGACAGACAGACAGACTGACTGATAGACAGACAGACAGACAAACGGTTTTTTTGATCGAGGGTAACCCCATCAGTGTCTAAAGTGACTGCTATCGACGGGAGCATTCCTAAATAAACTTCTTAGCACAATAATAATAGAGTAGCAGCAACATGAAAGTAAAAATAATTTAACTATTACTAGAGCAGTTTTCAATTGAGTGTCGTAAAACCAAAACCAAAGTAATTACTCTGACCAATCACAGCAGTCGTAAACAATCCAATGAACCAATCAGAGCTCGAAGCAATTACATGTCGGCGGCGCCAAGCGCGGGAAAACGCGTGCGAGCAAGTCACGATTGGTTTTGCTTTTACTTCTGATTCGTCGAGAAAGTGGCGCGAGATTTTTTAGCCAATCACAAAGCGTAGCAATGCAAATTAAACCAAAGCAATTGTGTAATTACTTTCGATACTCAATTGAAAACTGCTCTAAAATTCTAATGTTAATCCAGATTTGGTGAATCAAAAAATATTAAAGGGCATCCTTGTAACAAAGCAAAATAGGCTTTTTCTCTTTGGGAAATCCGGAATGTTTTTATGAAGCATTGACACGGACTGTGTGCCCCCGAAGAGAATGACAGAAATTCTGAGCAGACTTGTATTTCCAAATAACAATTTCATTATTTATGTTATTCATAAGCACTACTATCACCTTATATTTTGGTACCAAATCGTACCTGGAACAAATAGCAAGTTCCGAAATTAATCAATACATTTGTAAAGGTTTATTTCCTTTCCAAGAAAACTAAGGAATATTAAGATTTACGTGGAAGCCGAGAAGAGGAACTGAAAAGAACGTAGCGTGAGAATCAAGAACGAATAATTGTTTTATTTTGGTTGAGTCGGTGACTGTTTAATGTAGTTTCCTGAAGAAGAAATTTTACGTCTTGGCAAGTCAATGCATTTATTTTAATCTTTTATCGTATTCCTAATGCAATGTCTGAAAGCTCGGTTATAGGTGGTTTGCAATCAATCTCTAGAGACATAGATAACAATAGTGAAACGAACAAATGCTGGTGGACGAACAAAAGGAGCTAATGAGAGAACTATTGTTTATGTCCACCAGCATGGCGGCGATGACGTAACATGAAAACCACCTATAATAAAATTTATCTTGTTCCCAACATTGAGAGATAATCGTTTTGGTAAAAATTGTGCGACAAAATTAATCAGACTGGCGAATGAGGGAGTGTTTTGATCTATACGTTGACTGCATAAAAAAATACTCGCAATATAAACTTTGCGTTTTCATAAACCTGAGTCGCTAGAAAGATGCGACAAAAAAAACTGTTTGACGCTTTCAGTGGTTAACCCTTATCCCTTCCCAAGTTGCTCTTAAGATCAACATTTAAGAAAAATAACTCATTCCGTTATAACATTGTAAATGGTTTGAACCCACGAGTGTCAGTTGAGTGCGATCGTCCGGGTTTATATGTAGTTCTGAAAAGAACTGTTGTGGTTGACAATGACTGACGTTACGGTACCCTGAGCGGAAGTTATCGTCAAAGTCATGTGAATCCTCGGTAGGAAAAAAGATGGCGACTGGTATATTTACCCATAATTCTTAGCGGACAAAAACAATAACAACGTTCATAAAAATGTAAAGAAAAGTTTTAAAATCTTCAAACCTAGTCTACACATTGTCCTCAGTACTGGAACAAATATTGTAAAAAAATTGGCTTTCTTTGTGCCTTATGTGCTGTGTTAGGTCCGCAAGGTATTGTGGTAAAATGAACAGCCGCCATCTTTTTTCCTACGGTGGATTGTAAGCTGTCAGTTAATGCATATGGTATTAATGTTTGGCTGTTGCTGTCAATTGTGCAAATTATCAAACTGTTATATGTTGGACCGCATTTTCGTCCATGCCAGATTCTATAGCTAATTATAATTGGTTCTTTTCAGGGTAAAATTCAGTACTGAAATAAGATTATGATGTCCGTAGCTCTTTTTCAAATTATTAAAATATGTTTTGTCCTGAATTTATATCTTTAAGTGTCTTAAGACCCTTGAGGCATCTTGTGTTTTAAAATAACCCGTATGTGTTGGTTAAATATTAAATTACACGCAGCTGAAGAATCAAGGATTGGATGGATAAGGAAGTTAGTTTCCAAAAAGGTTGTGGCAAGGCGTGAGTGTGGGAGTGAAGCGTTAAATGTTGTCTCCACTCACGGTTGCATTGATTAGTTACTTTTTAAAAAGACTGTGGCGCGTCGTCATTGTGGAAGTGAAGCACAAAATGTGGTCTCCACTGAGTTGATTATTTGTTTTTTAAAACGACTGTGGTGCTGCGTCAGTGTGGGAGTGAAGAACTAAATGTTGTCTCCACTGAGTTGATCAGTTGGTTTCTGAAACGACTGTGGTGCTCCGTCATTGTGGGATTAAAGCATTAAATGTGGTCTCCACTGGGTTGATTGATTACTTTGTAAAACAACTGTGGCGCGTCGTCATTGTGGGAGTGAATTATGAAGCAGTGAATGTGGTCTCCACTGAGTTGATTAGTTAGTTTCTAAAAAGACTGTGGCGCGTCGTCATTGTGGGAGTGAAGCACTAAATGTGGTCTCCACTGAGTTGATTATTTGGTTTCTAAAGACTGTGGTGCTGCGTCATTGTGGGAATGAAGCACTAAATGTGGTCTCCACTGAGTTGATTATTTGGTTTCTAAAGACTGTGGTGCTGCGTCATTGTGGTAATGAAGCACTGAATGTACGTGGTCTCCACTGAGTTGATTGGTTGGTTTCTAAAACGACTGTGGTGCTGCGTCAGTGTGGGAGTAAAGCACTAAATGTTGTCTCCACTGAGTTGATTGGTTAGTTTCTCCGGCCGCCGTAAAGAGATTCAGAGCGAAAAGATTCAACGGCATGGTGTTTTATTTAATTTTATTTTAACTCGTCCTTGGCGCCTGCGCTTTTTCCGTCCTTCAAATGTTTCTCATCCAGTCCTCCAACTCAGTCACAGAGTACATGTACGACTCCTGTCCTTGTAGCTCAATATATAACGGCCATAGGCCACACTTAAGTGCTGTGTGTCCTCGAAACTCTCTTGTCCGCCATGACACTCGTGTCTTCAGAACCACTGATGACGTCCAACTGGTGTAATCTGAGCGTTTTGGCCGCGCACAAAATCGACCCATGTACGTTCGATCGTCAAAATATGATCTTTGCGGTTTTTAGAAACACTCGATATATTTGGGTTCGTTAGGACATATACAAGCATATTAGACACAATAGTTTTTTTTTACTTCATCGCAGTTAAGGTTATCCAGATGAGATGGATTATTCCCACTATGTTGGACGTATTGATCATCTTCAGCCCACCCTTCAGTAGCCGTTGGCATGGAAGTGAGGCAACTGTTTGTGGTTTCTCTGACATCAAACCGCTTGATGAGCGAATTAAATGCTTAAGTCAGTTTCTTTCTTTCTTTCTTTCTTTCTTTCGGCGATGATAGATTTCGCAATTAAACTCGGATTTCAGTATGCAGACTGGATTAGGAGAAAAGAAGTTATATTAACTGTTTATGCAAAAATTTAGTAGTGTGCAGTAGACACATAAATGCTCCCCAAAGGGAGCCTATTTGGTGATTCGTCGGAAAAGTTGGATTTCTTTGGATTTTGAATCGCTAACACTTTTTTTACCCAAAAAGGTATTCATGGCTAAGGAGAGAGAGAATACGACAAAGAAAGGTTCACGAGGGAATCGAGTCGTTGCGTAAAAAACACCGTGGGATGAGAGTACTTAACAATTTCGACCACCTTGAGACATGGAAACCCATGCATCCTAAATAGTTATTCTGACTGTGAGAAGGATCGTGTTTTTACATCGGCATTGACAGCGATATATCGTATTCATGTAATATTTCCGATGTGTCTTTAAGTGTATTTTCCCGCGCATTTTACCATGACATTTGACATTTCACGTAATTGTCACGATATGTCTCAAAGTGCGGTTACAATGCAAAAACATCAGTCCGCCATATTGACTTTCATTATTTTCTTAACCCCTTCTCCCAAAGTCAATATGGAAGAATGTTAGGTAGTTCTAACTTTTGAGTACGTCGGCGAAAGTCTATGGTGTTACCATTTAAATGAAACCTGGCAGTACTTTTGCATGGTATCATTTGTTTTTCAAAATTGTACCAAATGAAATTTGGGATTTTTCTTGAATTTTGCTGTTTGGTATTCTTGGGAGTCAAAGGGTTAATACACCTTATTCCAAAATGGCGGCCTTTTTATGATTCTTTTATATCCATGTAAATTAGCCCTCTTGGCCTGATCGTCAGCATGTACAAAATACAAAAGAATTTTCAAGCGAAAATGAGGCCAAGATGGCTAATTAACATGCATATAAAAGAATAATAAAATTAAGCGGGGTCCTAGCTGTCCAAACGATGTCTGTGATTGGCGAACGATACAATTGATATATCACTTGAACAATGCCCCTATCCCTAATCCCTAATCCCTATCCCAGCGGGACAAATCTATTGTTTTCTTAGCGAATCACAGACATCGTTTGGACAGGTGCAGGACTACCCATAAAATTGACCGCCATTTTGGAATAAGGTGTATACATGTAGTTAAACTGGCCGAAACGTCACAGCGCGCGACAATGAGCAATATGCAAATAATTTGAAATACCATGTCGTTGTCGCTGAACGATGGTTTGTCTATCCTCACTGTCTTTATCGCGACAACGACATGATATTTTAAATTCTTTGCCTATTGCTCATTGTCACGCGCTGTGACGTTGGCCGATTGGCAACCATTTGAATTCGAGCTGATCTGAGGTCATCACCACGTGCAATTTGGTAGACTATTGGCGTTCGCGCTGATTTTTCTATCTTTTTGCTGCTACAAAGTGATGACGAGACCCAACCAGGTCGAAACAGCTGTCCACGGTTGCATTTTGGCTCTCAGTTTGGGCTCTATCACGTCATTGTCGTGTTAAATGCTCTACGTAGTATCAGCTTTGCTTACTGTTTGTATTACTATTTTTGCTGATTAGATCTTCTATAGATCCTACGTACTCCAGCAGTATTTTCGTTCGCGGTCCTTTGCTCCTTGTTCTACTATTGATATAATATACATGCATGCAAAAATTTCTGCATTCTGATTGGCTGAGAGAATGTCAATTAAGCCAATTGAAATTAGCAGTGCAAAAAGGTGAAATTGCAGTGCAAAAAGGAGAAATTGGCGGTGCAATAAGGTGAGATTAAAAATGATTGTCAGTTATGATAGCTGAACGGATCTCTAGCCATGCAGAAACAAAATGGCGAACACAATGAAACAAGATTCAAACAGTATAACGGAAGTTTAATAAAAAGTCTTAAAAGAAAATTCTAAATACGAAAACTGGAGAACTCCGCCGAGTGGCTCGTGCAATTTGTAGTCGTTGAAAAATTCACTCGTGGTTATTTGTTCCAAATTGCACTCGAAATCATGTGATCATGACTGGTACAAATTTATTTCCAGCTGATTTTTTCACGCATGGCTACTCAGTATTCAGACTTATTAAAAGCGGTCACTGTAATTTATGCTTCGAACGGTGTTTTGTTGACTAAAATGTACGACCATGTATTGCATGATACTAAAGCCACAAACACCTTTCTGGTCAATGGAAGGCAATATTTTTCCCTATTGCTTTTATTCAGGCGAACTGATGAAAGTTCTGCTTCGATTCTGCTCAACTGCAGAATTGCGTGATAGCATTTTGGCTAGTTCTAAAATAGGGAACGGGGAATCGGGGAACGGGGAACGGGGAACGGGGAACGGGGAACGGGGAACGGGGAATCTCTAAAATGGGGAATCTCTAAAATGGGGAATCTCTAAAATAGGGAATCTCTAAAATGGGGAATCTCTAAAATGGGGAATCTCTAAAATAGGGAATCTCTAAAATAGGGAATCTCTAAAATAGGGAATCTCTAAAATAGGGAATCTTGAAAGCAGCTGTTACGAGGGCCTTAAGTAAAGCTGTCCGCTCGCGATAAAACTGAAATTTAAGATGGCTACAAACTAGAAGTCAGGCGATGCGTTATGACGTTCATTTAGGGATGTACTCTAGTGTAAATTCACACGACTCCTAGGAAGACCATGTACTTATGATACGATTTCGTGTATAAATAAAGATTGATGATGATGATGATGATGATGATGATGACCATTTAATTTTTGTCGGAAGGGGAGGCAGGGGAGGGGGGGGGGGGGGGGTTGGGGCAATTTCTTCTGAGTGTGGGTTTTTTTTTCATCATCACTATTTGCAATAATTTTTTTTACCAAAATGCTTGAATTTTTTTTCACGTGCTTTCTTGTGCACTAATTTTTTCTCTTAAATTTCTTCTGCAGGAATTTTTTTTTTGGTAATTGCTCACCCCCCTCTCCCCACAAAAATTAAATTGTCCGTCCCTCACCGTGTTTTGTTTCATATTGTGTGACAAATCAAGCTAAATCATGCTACGACACTTATAGTGTCTGATTCATAATTCTAAATATCCGGTCTCGATTGCGAAACCATCACACGAAAACTCCAAAAAAAAATCACTTTGCTTTTCGGTAAGTTCTGAAAGAAAAATTAACAACTTCTCGTTACATTTTTTAACACCCGAAGAGAAAAGCTCAATTTATCTGCAAGATCGCGTAAGTTCGCGAACGTGACCGCTTTGCGTTTTCTCGTGCCGGCGTCATGCCCGCGGTTGGTCCAAACCGTGTAGGACGAGAACTGCGAGAAGAGTATTCCCTCCAATCTTGATTTTAGTTGGCTGTACGAGATTACAAAGGCGGCGCTCCGTCGTCACCCGCGATATCTTTAAGTTGAGAATTTATAATAATCCAAAAATTAAAATACCAACTATTAAAAAGAAAAAATCACCAAAAAAAATAACTAATCTTGGAAAAATTGGGAATCTTGCAAAAATTCAAGAAAAACCTTATGGCGGGGTGGCATAAAGGGGTACATAAAGTTACAATATTACAAGGAATTTCCCGTTTGCTTACCTCTATGTAACATCGACGTGCATTGAAAAGGGAGTGGAAAAAATCCATCTGTCCACTGTTAACGGCCGCAAACACCCTCGTAACGAAAAAGCGCAGCGTGTAAATCGTCGTTACTTATGCCAACTTTTTTTAAGTAATGCTATAATTTTTTCTTTTTTCTGCAACTCAAGACATATCGTTTTTGGGTGGGATAAATGCGTTATCTCCGCAATTATTTTTTAGTATTTTTTTTTATCTCCGCAATTATCAGTCATTGATTTAAATGCTTTTTGTCACTACATAGTCTGTATGACGGTATTTCTCCTTCGTTCCTCTGTGCTCTGCAGTCCGAATAGGGCGTTCGCTCAATACACTGAGATATGCAGGTTCCTTGATGATGATGCTGTGATAACATGAGAACATCACTGTCCCCCTTCCAACTGAATCGTGTTATCATTTTTCGCATTGATTCTGAATTGCTACAATGAGCCACCGCAAAACGTCTTTTTCCTTGCTTTTCACTCTAGTAAGGATAACACATGTCAAATTGAACAAAGGAAACTCGGGTTTCATTTTCAGTGGCAAGAGTTCCATTGTAAGTGTTCGGTTAGTACAGGTTTTTGACATTGACAAATGACTATTTATTCAATGTCCGCTTAATTGAGGTGTTCGCTTAAAAGAGGCAGTTTTTACAGTAAACATGGGAACAAAATTTTTGGGACATCGACAATACAGGTTTGTTAAAAAAGAAGTGCTCACATTCGTCGTTCGTGCTCACTTTCGGCGCGGTCGCACGAAGGAATTTGTTACCCTAGGAAGACGAATTTTTCACACGGTAGCGGTAGCGGTAGTGATTTTAATACGTGTGGTGATTTTCTCACTTATCTGCCATGTGCTTCTAGCCTCCACGTGCAAATGTTCATAGTAGCCATGTTATAGTCTTTTCACCATGGCGTTCAAAATACCTCTTATAAAGTCCAGCAAGTCCTTTTCTCATGGGTACTTTGATGGAATTCCAAGCTTTCGTTGGTGCCAAGTCCAAGATAAAGACGAGATTGGCAAAGGGAGCTTCGGGTCAGTTTTGAAAGCCAAGTATGCGCCTGAGAATAGAACAGTTGTCGTCAAGCGATTTTTTGGCGAAGGAGATTCCAACTTAAAGAATGTCGCGAAAGAAGCAAAAATGCTGAAAAGTATATGCCATCCGAAAATCGCTGAGTTCATTGGCGTCTGTTCCAAGCCGGTAGCCATCATGATGGAATATGAATGCTTCGACTTTACTCCATTTGGGCTGGAACATCAAGTATGTAATTTGCTTGAGTTTCTACACAGCCTTGATCGACTAGATACCGAAACTGATCAGGACGCCTTCGAACATTTCCTTCCTACGTTTTCCAAGGCGGCAAAGGATATTGCCGAGGGTCTTTCTTTCCTTCACTCAAAGGACATCGTCCATCGCGACCTGAAACCCGGGAACGTTTTGGTAAGCAACAAACATTACAGCAGTACAAATGAATTTGTTGATGTTTTTGTTGCAAATCCAGTTGTTTGCAAATTGACTGACTTTGGCGAGAGTCGATCGCTTTTGTTGCAAACATCTACAATTATCCATGCACAGACTAACAACGTGGAGCGAGGAACAAAGCCATACATGGCTCCCGAGATCATTCTTAAAAGCTCGTTGACCTGTGCTTCACTTAGAGACTTAAAAGCCATAGATGTGTGGGCTCTGGGGATGATTTTTTTCAGTATTATGAATCCGGACGTCAACTTTCCCTATGAAAGAGAACTTAAATCAAATTCCCAATCTTCTCAAGACATGGCGTCTAGGTTTCTACAGCTGTTGCAAGAAAAGATGACAAAGAAAGTCAAACCTGAACCATCCAGAAAATACCATCGCCGACAAGCTTTGGAGTGGAACCACCTTGAGAAACTGTACCACAAATGTACCGCGTACGACGCTTCTCTTCGCCCAAGCGCCCAAGATGTTCTTTTGGAACTCAGCAGCAGTAAGGACAAGAACTGTGTTGTAAAACAAATATCGCTCGGAGTTAGCCAAGCCACACCTCTTGAAGACCATGACACCAAAGTTGCAGAAGCTCTTTACAAAGGTGCATCCGTTGAGTCCCTCATTTCACCAGCTAACGATGGTACAGACGCCTGCACTTTTCTTTGTTTTGCAGCCGCCAACAAACTCTCGCACGCCGAAAGAAAAGGTGAGCTTGATGACAACTGGCAAGAAATGGTGCCAAACATGTTCCGTGATATCATTTCACACGACCTATCAGTTTTCAACGAATTCAGAGAAATGCGGCAGTACGATGCCCTTGAATGTCTCGAAGCTTTAAAGAAAGAGGGCTTGGTATCCGATTCCACTGAACTTATGGAAAAGATCATTTCAGCAGATTCGGTGTTTTCTCCCCGTGGGCGCGCAAATCTTTTGCAGGGTCTACAGGAGACGGATTTTGCAAAAGCTGCTTTTTGGCTGTACACTTGTGAGCCCTACACCCTCCTTATCGGACATATCAAGAGTGATTATTTCATTCTCGATCCCCATCCTGTACCTGATTCTTTAGGGGGCGACTGCAATGGATTACTAAGTGTCTTCTCTGGTGATGTTGTCCAAAGTAAAGAGGAAATCTGCACCTGGATTTGGAAACGCCTAGCTTGTGCACATATCTGCGACGAAGCAGCCCAGTCACTTTCCCTTATTGCTTTCCCGGATGAAAGGTAACTTTCTTGGATGTATAACCGAAATGTCTAAAAAGAATAGCAGACTTGTAAACAATTTAAGGAAAAAAGACAGCATTTTATAGTTTTAATTTTTAATAAGACATGTTTCAGTAATTACCACTACCATCAATTGTCTGCATCATCACTACTAATTGAAATTCAAGGTGGTAACTACTTAAACATCTAAAACTTTTAAATCATGGGGTATATAAAAAATTCTTCATCTGTTTACGAAAAATATACAATAATAAGTGATATTTGGCTGAGAAAAATGCAGGTATTATGCGGCGGACATTATCTCTTCTTCTTACTCTCTGCTGTGAACAAAGGAACAGTTAATGTCCAAGGAGAAATAAGAGTTATAGTTTTTTATTGCGAAACTTACGCAATGGCAGTTTTTGGTTTTCTTTTTTCACGAAGCTGAAAGAAATCCATTTCAAGTTTGAAATTAACGTTAATGGCGCTTTACAGATTGTAATTATATGAATTATAGAGCATGCAGTTTTCAATTGAGTGTGGTAAAACCAAAACCAAAGTAATTACTCTGACCAATCACAGCAGTCGTAAACAATCCAATGAACCAATGAGAGCTCGAAGCAATTACATGTCGGCGGCGCCAAGCGCGGGAAAACGCGTGCGAGCAAGTAGCGACTGGTTTTGGTTTTACTTCTGATTGGTTGAGAAAGTGGCGCGAGATTTTTTAGCCAATCACAAAGCGTAGCAAAGAAAAACCAAAGCAATTGTGTAATAACTTTTTACATTCAATTGAAAACTGCTCTATTAAATTATATACTGACAAAAAGATCAACGGTCTAATTACAATTTTTCTACAATAACACTGATTCGACAACCAATAATATATTGAAGCCACACATGAACGCCTTAGTGTACAAATGTGTTAAAATTTTTTTGTTTTCAAAGTTTCCTAACAGATGCTAACGAAGCATTGTGTGATATCTCTGAACAACCGTCCTCAATGTTTGCCGCAAGTCCGAGAGTCGCTTCCCTTAAGGTAAGAACTTGTAAATTGCTACTGTAGACATCAACTGCCTGTCGCCCCTCGCTTTCTCTAGCTAAATTCTCTTTGCCTAGAAATAATTAATAATTTTTAATCGAGTATGAAACAATAAGAAGACAGTCATGGGATGGCAAAAAGGTGCCCGAAGTCGTTTAATAGCGGTATTGTTTACTTAAGCAAAAGGCTGCATTTTCTATGATTTTACCGGTCGTTTAACCCGCAGGATGTTAAGCACCAGAAAGCTTGTTGGTGTGGCCAAACGTCCGGTGAAAGGTTGACTCCAATTTTTTTAATGCTTGTTGCTGAATAACATTTCCAAGGTTATAGGCAGTCATATATTTCGGTGTTATTATTCCCATATACCATTTCAGGCTACGGCGAGCAACTCGCAGAAAGATGCTGCAGCAAACATTGACGGAAGCCCTTTATACTCCACCACTCAGGAAACTCATAGCCCCCAAACCAGCGAGTGTATTGATGTTGTAACAATTGATGTCGTCCAAGTGCCAGTGGAAATTGAAGACGGGAAAGCACAAGAAAAATCACTGATCAGCAGAATCGATGTAAGTATTGTTTTCTGCCTTTTTGCGTTTGATAGAGACTGTTCTTACCCTTTTGTTAGTCTTGCAGTTACTTTTGGGCTTAGTACTGAACATTATACTGGACAAGTTGGCCATAATATCAATCGATTATCAACATTTGTTAATTTGCTGAGAAATTCGATTAAGTTAATTTGCACTCAATTTTGAAAAAAGAAAAGAAAAAACGACTGACAATCGAGTAGAAATCCAACAACAATTGAACTGTTTAGTGTAAAGTGAAGTCAGCGTACACTAGGACCATTTTAGGGTGTAGTGAGAAATTCGCAGAAGGGTACTGCAGCAAACATTAACGGATGTCCTTCGTACTTTACCACTCAGGAAATTCATAGCCCCAAAACCAGCGAGTGCATTGATGTTGTAACAATTGATGTCGTCCAAGCACCAGTGGAAATTGAAGACGGGAAAGCACAAGAAAAATCACTGATCAGCGGAATCGATGTAAGTATTGTTTTCTGCCTTTTTGCGTTTGATAGAGACTGTTCTTACCCTTTTGTTAGTCTTGCAGTTACTTTTGGGCTTAGTACTGAACATTATACTGGACAAGTTGGCCATAATATTAATCGATTATCAACAATTGTTAATTTGCTGAGAAATTCGATTAAGTTAATTTGCACTCAATTTTGAAAAAAAGAAAAGAAAAAACGACTGACAATCAAGTAGAAATCCAATAACAATTGAACTGTTTAGTGTAAAGTGGAGTCAGCGTACACTTGTACCATTTTAGGGTGTGGTGAGAAATTCGCAGAAAGGTGCTGCAGCAAACATTAACGACATTAACGGAAGTCCTTCGTACTTTACCACTCAGGAAACTCATAGCCCCAAAACCAGCGAGTGCATTGATGTTGTAACAATTGACGATGTCGTCCAAGCGCCGGTGGAAATCGATGTAAGTCTTTTTGTCTGCATTTTTACGTATCCTTGAGACTGCTTCAACCGTGTGGTGTTGATTATTTTCGAGTCAATGTTGGCGATTTTCTGACGTCATACAAAATCTTTAAAGTTTAAAGAATAGCGATGTTGAAAGTTGAAAGAGCTAGGGGTGGAGCTAAGTAACAGCCAAGATATGATATTCTTCGTATAATATTTTCCGTCTCAGAATCTCTTCAGTCTATTCGTTTACTGTATAATACATTTTTTCAATCTCTTTTATAGGGAATAACCAAGACTCGCAAGAGAAAACGTAACACCTGCGAAACGTTTAGTGAACGTGAAGAGACTGATGACCACACATTTGAATTCAGTCCATCAGAACTGAAAGAAAGGTACAACTACAGAAAGTTTTTTTTTTTTCTGAATGGTCTGAATGTGTTTGCCAGAGTGAGAGAGACCGAAGCCACTCTGTATACAGAAGCCGCGAGGAGAGTGGGGAGAAAACGTTATCATACATATAAGTTTAACTTAATTAATGACTCGATAAATGAGTAACTGATGACATAATTATTGCTTGGCATTGAGATCCGTTTTCCCTAAACGGATAACCTCTTCAAATATTTAAGCCTCTTTTAAAAACGATTTACTCCCAGTGCTGGCAATGTTGCGGCTGAGAGCTCGAGCAGGTTTTGTTTTATCTCAAAAGGCTATATTTGTTTTGGTAGTTTTTCCAATGTCGCCCTTTTAATTAACATCAACGCTTCTAATTTTTAGTGAAGTCGACTTCGAGGACGAGAAGGAAGAGGAAGAGATGGCGAAACCTGTTGGCCTCCCTTATAAACAAGATGTATGTACACCAGTTTTCTCGTGGACTCGCAAGGCCTATAGCTGCAAAGCCCTTGTCAAGCTACTGATGCAAGACTACGAACACGAGTACCTGTGCATTTCGCAGCCTGTTAATATCGCCCATAATGTGTCCTTTGTGGTTGACAACACCATGTTGAAAAGCAAGGATGATTTAAAATGCGATGACATGGGAGCGTGGAAACATACTGGATCACCAAAGAAATGGTTTTCCGTCAAACGAAACGGTGATAATGTTATTGAAGAAATAGTACCATTACAAGGAAAGCCAGGACCAAACGATCATGATGCGTATCAGCTGCGAAGGATCTACTATGCTAATCGTTCTGACGGAGATGTCCGAAAAATCATGTCTACATTGCAAGGTAAGGGCCTGGTTATGACGTTCTACGTTCTTTTACAAAGTCATGGCATTATCCGTTTTCGTGGTCCGATTTCGATATCTCACCATGAATGCGTTTCTCAAAACTTCCGAAGAAGCTTCGGTCCCGAAAAGCTATTTTATGTGCAGGCTATTTACCAACAGAGATTCAATTATCATTCGTTTTGAAAGTTAAGCAACTTTGTACTGGTTTTCGGGCTGAAAACTTCACCGCGACTTGGAAGAGATTGAACTTCAAAAATCGCTTTCGGGCCCGAAAAGTCTTCGGGAGTTTTGAGAAACGCGCGACAGGAGCCATGATGGGGGATGGAGACCGCAACAACATGTCATTTCTTTAAAGCCGCCATTGCGTATGACACGCGCGTGAGTCTACGCGGACGTCGCGTTTGAAAAATTCAAAACAATGGCCGCCGAAATTTGAACTTTTAGGTCGGATTTTTCTCCTTACTGAGCGTTTTATAGATTAAGACTCGCACGGTTTTTTTTTAGTTTAGGACAAGTTTGAGTCAAGAAATATATCACATGATCCGCACGAAAAAAAACGAAAGGCACCAAAATTGTGGCGCTGTGTCACTTGAGTTGAATGAATTATTATTGAAAGAGTAAAACTGAGTTGAAAAGTCTTTCCTGAGCTGCGATTTTCAGGTAATTCTTACAGCTTACTATATTTGCTTCAATAGTAGACTTAGTACTTAGTACTTTAGAGCATTTTTGGCTTTAAGTAGGAAAAATCGTAAAATGGGTCAGTTATTATAATTGTTTTCATTTTCGGAAAAACAATTTAAGCTTAGTTTTTCTGTCGGGAAAGTCTTTTGGCTGATGTCTCTAAGCCAAGTAAACAAGTATAAAAAAGACCATCAAATAACTTTTTCGATAATCTGCACGTTTATTATGATTCATCTGATACCAGTTTCTATTCAAAGTCATTTGAATATACTTTATTATGCATGCAAGCCAGTAGTCTCGTGCAAATGGATATGGAATCCCCTCGGGGCGCTCTCATTGGTGTAACGGGTATATATTTAACCGCTCCCTGCTTAATTTGGCATCTTTTGGCGGAAAACCACGCAGTGGAAAGCTCGCGACCCACCCTCCCTTCCCGAGTGATCTGTGTTCGGAGCTTCCATACAATGGAGCGCAGTTTTTTCCCCCTTGTGCGTTTGGCGGGTCGCCAAACAAAATGTTTGTCTTTAGCTGCAATACGGCCGCATGTCTTCCCTGCGGCCGGGGCAAAAAACTGCACTCCACCAGCGACACTCCGTGTCGTTTCCTGACTACGCCGGAGTGTCACTCCCCATATCTTAATCCAACAACAATGGCGGCAGAAATAATATAGTACTATTCTGTTTCGGAGTCCAGTATGGAGGATAAAAAATATTTTTGTCGTTTTGTAAACTTCTAGCGTCGACGTAAAAACTTCATTTGCAATCATCAAGCTCGAAAGGCTTTTATTTCCCATTTAACTTAATAAGGTAGTATTGTGCGCCCTCTCATTGCGTCAAAGTGGCGCAATTTCTGTTAAAAATAGCCCAACACGTCCTTAACATGGATTTGCGTGGCCCCACGTTTGCGGTCTCCGTCCCCGATTATGGATCCTGATCTCACTGAACATTCGACGAAAACAATTTATGTCATATCTTACTACCTAAATGTTTTTATTTTTCCCCCTTAGATAACAAGGGTCGCACACTGCCATACACGTTCATCCAGTACCTTTTTAAGTCCGAGGAGCATGAGATTTGCAACATCCTGCCTCATGGAAACTCAAAGAAGAACTCCTCATATAGGCGGATGCTTCCGAGTACCCAGAAGAGGCTAAAAGAGTCCCTGAAAAATAAAGCTACGGCTAAAGAAGCTCTGGATATTGTCTACTGTTCAGTAGGTGATGTCACTAATGCCCGATCCTTAGGACAACTTCCCAGGGGGCCAAGAGACATCTACAACGCCCGATATACGGCTAAAAAGATGGACAGTCAAACATGTGAAAGCCAGAAAGCAGACAAAAAGACCAACGAGTCCTTCTCGCTGGACAATATGTGGACACTCCTCGAGCGCGCAAGGCGAGAGGAGGAGATATCAAAAGAAGCCATCTTCATCCGGGAATGCACAATACACCCCGACTTGTTCGTTGTATTAGCGAATGATCGTCAACTGGAGGAACTTGGGCAATTTTGTACCAATCCAAAAGAATTTAGTGTATTTGGGATTGACCCTACTTTTAACATTTTTGACCGAAATATCAGCCTCACTGTAACCACGTACAGAAACCTAAAGCTGGAAAGTAAGGAAACCAACAAACCGCCCGTGTTTATTGGACCCTTACTAATGCACCAACATAAGGACTGGAGAACGTATTCCAAGTTTGCCCATATTCTTACCACTGAAAGTCCAGTTCTTGAGGGAGTTTTGGCATGTGGCACTGACGGAGAAAAAGCACTTATCGATGGCTTCAAGCGAAATCTTCGTTACGCTACTTTTCTGAGATGCTTTATTCACTTTAAGGATAATATTAAGAGAGAGCTTGGGGGAAGAGGATTCCGGGCGAGTGAGAAGCAGGAGTTCCTAGACGAAATCTTTGGCAGACAAGAGGGAACGGTAAAGTACTTCGGATTGGTGGATTGCGATTCGGAAGGAGAGTTTGACACCAAACTCGAGAGTTTAAAGGATAGCTGGATTGAAAGAGAGGTGAAGTTAGGTTGCAGCCGACAGGTGTCATTCTTCGAATGGTTTAAGAAGGAAAAGGTTGGTAGCGTCAGTAATGATCTCTTTGCGCACGCAGATTAAAGACACTCCTAACTTTCGCAGGAAAACAATTCGTGCACGGGCATTACGCGCCAGTGTTTCAAGAGTAATATGGCAAACTATACATAAGTAAAGCTTAATAAATGTCCATACAACAATGTTTTTATCAAAAACTATCAAGCTTTCTAATGATATATTGTTTACCATATTACTCTTAAAACTGGCACGTAATGCCCGTGTACGAATTGTTTCCAAAGAACACCTGCAAAAGTTAGGAGTATCCTTAAACGCCAAACACATTAAAAACAAGCGATGTTTTATTCTTAATACCACACATGCCGCGGATATATCAAATTAGTCCCCTAATGACCGAAATCCTTATTAATAAGTTCTATAACTGTACAAAACGATACTATAATCTAAATTAATACAAGATGTTATTAAATGAGCATTAATTTAAGGGGATGTCATAGTTAATTGGCTATTGTAGTAATCAAAAGCTTAGACTTAGAGCTTAGATCTAGGACGCTAAATTTAATTTTTTTCAGTAAAGGGCAAATATAGTAGTTTCTTAGTCACTTCCTAATAAGTACATCGGAATTTAAACGCCAGCGGGACTTACCTTACTTTACGTTACTCCCTTTTTAAGGTTGATGATATGAAAGATTCCATGTTAAAGGGTGTCCGCATCGAGGCTGGACTGGGTGACCCTCCATCGGAATACGTGAACAACGATCCTGAGGCGGCAAACTTCATGATAAAGCATGGACTACGCTTCGATGCAAAGAAGCCGCATCAGTTTATTGAAGAAATCAAGAAACTCATTGAGACACAGCACCGCAACGAAGACCGAGCTGTGTTTGGGAAGGGTCCTTACAAAGTGAGGAAAGAATTCCAACACTTGGTCGTTGACGACGTAACCTGGGGCAGGTTAACGCACGAGCAGCGGATGAAGAGGTTGACGTCATTTCTCAAGACAGGAATGGATGGCAAGAATAATTTGATAGAGGGGGCACCTCAAGAGCCGCTACCAGCGCCCTCCACTTACAAACTTGCCCTTACGGCGAAAGAGAGTGGCATCACTACAATTCCTCTAGCTATCCTCGAGGCGATGTTTGACAAGGCCGCAAATCTAATATCTTCTCCTAACTACGTTGTTCCAAAACCTGGGGCGTCTGATGGCTCGTTTATGGTAGCTGGTGTTTCGAATAAAGTTCACTGTGTCACTCCTGGCAAAGGTGGGTCTTTAAACTGTGACCGTGGCTGCGTAAACCACTCCACTAAGATATGCGAGCATACCATAGCTGTTGCACAAGTTAATGGTACCTTGTCAGAGCTTATTGCGTGGTATAAGCGAACAAAACGAGGGCCAAACATGACCGACATGGCTGCAGCTGGTGGACCGAAGAGCGCAGGAAGGAAGCCGAGCAAGAGAAAACGGTCCAATGCCAAGACCCAGCCTGTCAACAAATACATTGATTTGTTCCAAGACGAATCAATTGGTTTACCTCCAGAAGGCCAGAATAACCCTGTGTCAGTACCCGGTCAGAACCCTGCTGTCCCCAATCGCCTTACTGTGCCTTCTGTTGCTCTTTCAAATAATGGACTGTCAAGTGGTGCGTTTATTACCCAAGGCCAAGTAACTCCGAATCGTGTCTTCTCTCAGCCTTTTTGTCAGTCGTTTCCTATCCACTACGCTCAACAACCTGGTGTGCCCATCACACTTCCTGTAGCAAACACGGGAACTATGTTTGTCCTCAAGTGGGTCCCGGGAACAAGGGTTTCGCGGTGTTATGGCTGTGGCAGAGAGATCCAAAACCCACCCTTGTATTACCCAGACGATCTTATTGTAGTGTATAGGGACATACGTCAGTACAGGCACCCAGCAACTGGACAACTTGTTTCTACTGGTGAGCCGCAGAACGTCCACTTTCATCTGCGTCTCGCATGTGTTCGTGCAAGATATCCTCAATTTTCACCCAGCTCCCTGCACGTCCCAGCCGATTTTATCAGCAATTTCCGTGTGGAGCACTTGGACAGACTCCTATTTGAGTTCGGATGGACACCAGGCAATTAATTAGCAAATAACAATGTAAAACATTCATCCTTTAAAGTTTCAGGCTGAAAACGTTGTTAGGACTAGGGATACGGTTTCAATTTTCGTGTTGTTGGTAGTGTTGTGTTGCACTAATGAACAATTTTAGCTGAAAACAAAAATTACAAATGCGTTTAGGCGTGGAGGTTTTCACCAGGTTTTTACCGAGTCTTTTGTTTAGGTATCCGAGTCTACCGGTCGCCATTTATATTTCCTTCAGACTCATGTTGCAGTTTGGGTAGACACTAGGAAATTAGCATTATGCATATATCTATATATATATATAAAGATATTAAAAGTTGACACTTAACATGCCTGGTTACACACCAAACATTTATATATATATATATATATATATATATATATATATATATATATATATATATATATATATATAACTTGAATGCTTTGAGGATAAGAGCTAAGCCATATTTCTTTAGATTGTTAATGTTGTTATAGGGTTACGGTTACGGTTATGGTTAACAATTTTCATGATTTTTTATCTTGATTGCAACCAGTCTTTTTCTTCTTCAAGTTTTTCTATGGCGCAAGAAAATGGCAAATGGATGTGTCGCGCAGAAGCGCTGACCTTGGTTTGCATAATTAATACCTTTCCGCTCTCCCTACGTTTCTTAGGAAGAAAGGGGAAACTGTTCGCAGTCATGTTTAGTTTTTTGTGATCTCCAGTTTTCATGTTAGGAATAAGAAGAAATAAAATTGTGCATGGTTCATTTGATGAGAAGCTTGTATACTTGTTGGCTGTGTTTGATAACGTGTAAAGGCATGCTTCAACGATTATGAATAAAATAGGTGAACTTGTGAGTAGTACGAATAATCACTGGCTTTTTTACGTCTTGGTTCCATTTGAGAGTTTCAGCCTTTGAGAGTTTCTGTGGTTCATACCGCCTTACCTCTCGTAGGCGAACACCGAAAAATGTCAGGAAGGTGGATCATGCATTATAGGTGTGGTCGTTGATGACATGACTCAAATCTAATTAACTGACCGTTACGAAACTGATTTTAAACTACACACAGAAAGATTTGACTATAGATCTAGCGAAACTCCTTATAATGTTCCAAAAAAAGTCAATGAGTGTAAGAAAGAATGTTAATGTTCAAATGAAGATGTGAGGGAGACTTACTGGCGATAAAAGTGAAACTAGACCCTATTTTAGAGATTCCCTATTTTAGAGATTCCCCATTTTAGAGATTCCCTATTTTAGAGATTCCCTATTTTAGAGATTCCCCATTTTAGAGATTCCCCATTTTAGAGATTCCCCATTTTAGAGATTCCCCATTTTAGAGATTCCCTATTTTAGAGATTCCCTATTTTAGAGATTCCCCATTTTAGAGATTCCCTATTTTAGAGATTCCCCGTTCCCCGTTCCCCATTCCCCATTCCCCGTTCCCCGATTCCCCGTTCCCTATTTTAGAACTAGCCATAGCATTTTTAGTATGCAAATGTTTAGACCGATTCAGTCATGCATCAGATGAAGATTATAAACGTGATTGAACATCTATAGAGACCATATATAGAAACATAACTGCGATGGTTTCTGAACATGATCTAATTTTATCACGAGGTTAGTGAATATATATATTGTTAGCTTAAAGCTAAGCTTATGGTGGGTGTCTAGGTCTGGGTCGACGTTTTCTAGGTCGTCGTTTTATAGGTCGTAAGTCTTCGTTTTCTAGGTCGTCGTTTTCTAGACACCCGCTTATGCAGATATATTAAGGGACTAACCCAGGTTCGCACTAGGGACATAACAACATAATGGCGAGGCCACGCCAAATGCGATGTTTTATGCTATGTTTTTACATGTCAGCAATGCCAACGAAACAACATAACGTCATAATTAAATCGGAACATAATAACATAAACATAAGGACATAAGGGAACGATCTTTAATTTTTTTCGTTACATTAAGTCCGACCTTAATTTTCATGTCGCTGGTGTGAACCAGCTTAACCATTTACCCCGGATATTAAGATCTCCTTCTCGAGCAAGTTTGCTGATTAAATACGAGTCAAGTTCAAGTTCAATGTGTTCAAAAAAAACATATTTGTGTCTGTATTTTTTTCTCGGTGCCTTTTTATTGTCGATCGAGGGAGAGTAATTCCCGTTCGTGTTCTCGCTTCATTTCACATTTCAAAACAAATGAAAGCCATTCCTCGCTATTCAACTTTTCCCCCGAAAGATTCTGAACTTATTTGTGCATGAATGAACTGGAAAATTGGAAGTCCTACTTCCAAGGGAAATCAGTGAAGGAAAAAACCGAGCCGCTCCGTTCGAGCGCCATCTTGTTGCAGACCTCACAGAGGTTTCTGCTAAAATATGGAACGCCGGACGCCGGAATACTAAAAAGTGGAACACCGGAATACTAAAATTCGAAAGAACGGAACACTAAAACTTAACTATTGGTTACAGATGCCCAGGATTGAAATGGATTGCGACTCGAAACCGAACACTGGAACAGTTTTTCAACTTCTACCACAGGCTCACAATAGGATTCCTGGCAAAAAATATAAGGATTTGTATGAGATTTGTGAGCCTGAGTGCCCTCTAAAGTCTAGTGAATTAAAATTCTATAAGGGACTCAATTAATTGCACACGATAGAAAGATGCTGAACTTACTCAACGAGTTTCAAACTGGTAAACCTTCACTAAGTGACACCTCTTGAAGTTAGAAACATGCACCTCTGCGGTCTTAGCCTGGCGGGTCTTCCAGGCGTTAAGATTGTGGGACCGGCGAGCAGCTAAAAGCCGGTGCGCGAATAAGTGGGGAAAAGAAGGGGAGACTGCCTCGCCCCTCCGTCAGCACTCGCAATATTTTTATTTTGTACGCCGCCTATCCTCTACCCTGGGCGACAGAGGTTCTCTCGAGGCACGCTTTCGTGAGATGTCGGGGACGGCCGAAGGCCGGCAACGAGCGGCGAAACTATAAAAGACATAAGAGGCGTGTAATATGAGAGAGATGAGAACGAGACAAGCCTCTGGCACCCAGGGTACCTATCCTCCGCTCCCACTATCTGAATTTCTGGAACAGGCTAATGTGGTCTCAGCCCTATTTACATACCCTGCCTTTGTAACCTCCCTTTAGCCGACGCCGATTTTCCTTTCATAAACAAGCGATGCCATTTTTGACGGTCGATGCCATCATTAACATTCATTAGTAACCAAGCCTTTTGTAATGGTCGATGCCATTTCTGTATAGTTTATGCCTGGATTGGGATGAAAGTAGGCTATCATTATTAGATAAAACTGGGTTTAGGTAAAGCGATTATTAGACCTAAGCTAGATTCGCGATCAGGTTAGATATAGGGATAGGGTTAGGGTTATAGATGTATCATTAAGAAAAGTACCTTTTATATTTAAATTTTTCTTGGGTTTGCCTGATCAACCCAGTGGTCTAGTGGTGAAGGAGGGATGTTAGCATGCAGAGGTTCCGGGTTCGATTCTAGGTAATTAATGGCATTTTTCTTTTTCTGATAGAAAAAAATAATTCGATAATTGGTGAAAAATTTTCTAAGTGTCGCTAAAATGGCACCGCTTGTTTACGAAAGGGAAAATTGCTTAGCCGACACTTCTCATTAGTGAAATACCTGGTCCCGAGGATGTGGCGCATGCGGGAGTTCCACAGTATATAGATAGTACGAGTAGTAACTTCGATGCTTTCCCTTTGCACAAGATTATAGTCATAGCAGCGTGAGAGTACAAGATGGAGGATTGTCCAATCAAGAACCCACAAAGCAAAGCGGGATTTTTCTCATTGTTAACATTCTCTTGGATGAGTGGGATTCTGAAACTCGGGAGCAAACACCCACTAGAAGAGGAGGACTTGTATCCGATCGATGATTCAAATCAAGCTGAAAGACTGGTTGGTGACTTGGAGAGAGAATGGCTGGCAGAGGAAAGAGCTTGCGAACAAAACAGAACAAGACCTCGCCTTTGGAAAGCCATGATGAGGGTTATTCCATACAGAGATTATGCAAACATAGCATTTCACAGGATATTTTACTCACTAACAAACAACTCTTTACCCCTAATGGTTTGGTTCTTCTTAAGGAGCCTTTCTACAGGTTCAGAAGTGAATTACGCTGCAACACTTCCGTTTGTTCTTTGTATTGCTTTGATATCCACTGCAAGATCGTTATTCCTTGGACAGTGGGTGTTTAAAGTGGAAGTGATGACAACTCGACTAAAAGTTGCCCTGACTGGATTGGTTTATAAAAAGGTTAGCAATTAGGGACTGTGCAATAATTATCGGGGAGGGGGGTTGGAAAACCAGAGGGGGGGGGGCATGAAGTAAAATCACAGCAAGGATTGGGGGGGGCTCAAAGTAAAATAAGTCACTCAAGAGGAGGGGGGCTTAACATTTTATTTCAAGTGTTTATAGTTCTCACTGAAAGACATGATGATCTGTTCTGTGGCTGAACTGCAATTTCAATCTGTTGCAATACGATTATCTATTCTTCTCTATCTCTATAATATAGAGACGAATATTGTGATAAAACGTTTCTGGCTTTTTAAATTTGAATAGCCCAATTTCGATATATTAAAATTCAACTTGAAACAAGACCACTGCGAGGCTTAGGAGAATGATAGTAAGGATTTATATGGTTTATTTCCCTAAGGCCCGGTTCAAACGTCGAACTTTACATGTGCCGAACCTAATAATTAGGTTCGGCACATGTAAAGTGGTTTTGGTTTTACTTCTGATTGGTTGAGAAAGTGGCGTGAGTTTTGTGGCCAATCACAAAGCGTAGCAATGCAAAACCAAAGTAAACGCGAAATTACTTTCCACACTCAGTTGAACACCGGCCTAATATACAATCAATCAATTTTTGTAACACAGTACTGCTCATAAAGCAAGGGTCAAGTCCCGGTTGAAAGTGAGCTTGGGCCGCCTGTGCTTTAACATACATACTTGCTCCTCAAAGAGCAATCATTTGACTGCTACGGCGTCACGGTGGGCCGGGTACTCCGATTTTTCCTCCCTCCTCAAAAATTAACATTTCCAAATTCCAATTCGACCAGAATCTTCAGAGGGCCACCCTAATTAACCTAGAGTTAGCTTGGTGCTACCCTCTTTAAAAATATTTATTTATTGTTTTTTTTTTCTTGTAACTTGAAACAGTCATCGATCTCGAAACAAATATATGCATGTTCTTATATATGCGGAGTTTCACTTTTTACATGATGTAGTTTTGTATTTCAATCTCTAATTTTATCATTAATTTTTATTTCCAAGCGATGATGAAATCCAGTTTAAGAGAAAAAAAGCTCACTTCAAATTATTATGACCATCTCGAATGCTAAATTTACAGTAATGAAATTATTGGTTTCCTCTGCCGATTTAATAGATCCTTACTATGAACCGACGAGCCTTAGAAGACGTGAGTTCAGGAAATATCATTAACCTTGTCTCAAATGATGCCAAAGCGATCGAACAGTTAGGCATTAAAATAGGATTCTTTTCATTTGCTATATTGGATATTATCGCCTCCATGGCTATTATTTGGACGGTTGTTGCCAGGCAAGCGTTGATTGGAGCCTGTTTTTTCTTGGCTGTTTCTGCCTATGGAGCATTTACAGCTCGAAAAGCTGGAAAATGGCGCCGAATAGCTGCAGATCAAATCGACAAAAGGCTGGAAACAATGAGAGAGGTTGTTACAGGAATCCGTACTGTGAAAATGTATGCGTGGGAATGGAACTTCAGGGAGTTGGTTGCAAATATAAGAAGGTTAGTCATCCGTATATACCAATTACCAACAAGTAATTAATTTATTGAACGGATTAGCTTTATATTAAAAAAAAAGATACATGTTCTTTTAAAACATTTTTGATCTCGATCACCCAAATACCTCTTATTAAAGTGCACCTAACGCCCAATTTTTTTTTCGCTTAATCAACTCTATGTACGTTCAAAAGTCGAATAGTGAAATATTTCTTGTTTTTAACGTCGCGTTAGTGAGTTATAGAGATTTGAAGTTACAAAATGCTAATTTTATGACGTCATTTTAGGATTTTGCCATTATTTCTACGTCAATTTACAATACGCAGTATACGGCTTAAGGAAAATCAATTTGAGAAATACTAACTATAAACTGTGGACAGTCAATTGATTCGTAAAAAATATTCCTTGGAGGTAAAAAAAAGTAGTTGTATAATAAATTAATCCTAAAATGACATCATCAAATTAGCATTTTGTAAATTCAAATCTCTATAACTCACTAACACGACGTTAAAAACAAGAAATATTTCACTATTCGATTTTTCAACGTACATAGAGTTGATTAAGCGAAAAAAAAAATTGGGGTTAGGTGCACTTTAAAGGGCGATACCCAGCAATACTTCAAATTTAACACTCAATGAACTTAACGGCCAAAAATAGTAATATACTAACATCGATTTCAACACGTCTTTAACTATAGACCGTTTTCATAATTACGTCACGTACTACAACTACCAGCATTCCTTGCGCATAGCGTGGGAGTCTCGCGCGAACCTGAGCGTAAAACACGAACACTGGCAAAATAAACATGGCGGCCAGTCGTCCGATACCTGAATCATGAAAGTAAAAAATTTAAAACCAAACCACGAACCATTATGAATAAAAAAAGGAAGAAATAGTAAGAGAAGAAAAAAATATATACTTGATCACGCGACTGAACGAAAAATGGCGCGAAAAATGTTGCCGTGTGTCGCTGTTCACCTTGGCGAAGCTGAATGAAAGTTTACCTTGGCAAAGCGGTTCAAACCGCAATCGATCTGCTGGAGAAAACGAACGAGCACAATTTAAATTTCTGAAAATGCCTTCTGATAATTGGCTTTAAAATTTGGTATATTCTTTATGGTATATGCTTTATGAACCGCAGGCTGTGTACAAGTTTTGTCGAACTCAGTGGTGAAATTATTAATGAACTGGAACAGAGAAACGAGGGTACTGGGAACGAGGTTGAACCGGAAGTCATTTTATCAACGCATGCGCTATTCGTCTGACCAGAGATCTGTGCTTTAGTGGGTTTTCGCGGAGTTTTTTTCTGATTGGCTGCCGAAATGCCTGCGTCATTCACCGGAAATGATTTTTCACTTCCTTAGCAACGCGCGAGAAATCCGTCCGTGAGCCCTTCATTTTTGCAAGACTGCATTGATTGTAGTTCTTTCGAATCGGACAAGTTTTCGCTTTGTTAAGCCGCATGCTTGTTTAATTTGTTTTTCAATTCTGAATTGAACTCCCCGATTCTCTGCCATTTTACTGCAGTTTTTTTTTTTATGTAAGGTCTGTTGCTGTTTTATAATACCGTAGACTTTTCTTATAGAAAACCTCGGTTTGTGAAATACTGTTAAGCTTAAAATGTAAATTTGTCGCTTCGTGTTTATCACAGGAGTGTAAAGTTAGTTACAAAATACGGAGATTTAATTCACTTTATTGCTTCACAGGTATTCGCAGTTGCGAAAAATGATTATAAGAATTAACTGGTGATAGAGCAGTTTTCAATAGCCCAATTTCGATGTATTAAAATTCAACTTGAAACAAAAGACATCACTACGAGGCTTAGGGAAATTATAGTAGGGATTTATATGGTTTATTCCCCTAAGCCTCGTAGTGATGTCTTTTGTTTCAAGTTGAATTTTAATATATCGAAATTGGGCTATTGAGTGTCGTAAAACCAAAACCAAAGTGACCAATCACAGCAGTCGTAAACAACCCAATGAACCAATCAGAGCTCGAAGCAATTACATGCCGGCGGCGCCAAACGCGGGAAAACGCGTGCGAGCAAGTTACGATCGGTTTTGGTTTTACTTCTGATTGGTCGAGAAAGTAGCGCGAGATTTTTTTAGCCAATCACAAAGCGTAGCAATGCAAAACCAAAGCAGTTGTGTAATTACTTTCGACACTCAATTGAAAACTGCTCTAATGTGGAAACTTGTAAAAATAGTTTGTTGAGTGCTCACGGTAAGGCGAGCGAACTGTAAAACATCCCTTCCAAAACTTTTATTGCAGGAAAGAACTCTTCTTCATCCGTTTACGAGGATTTATCGTTTCCAGTATCTACGCCCTTTTCTTCACCAGCACCGCTATTGCAGGATTCATTTCAGTTATGTGGCTAATTATCACAGGAGTTCAGCTAAAAACGTACCAAGTTTTTACTTTACTCTCTGCCTTGGCTAACACAAGATTGGCGGTAACTCTCTTTATTGGAGAAACATTACCATTTATCTCAGAAGCAAAAACAGCTTGTGGCAGGATGCAGCGGCTAATTGAAAACAAATGTATTACACCTAGTTATATGAACCACAAAGAAAAGTTGCCAGCTTACTTCAACGGAAGAAAATATGAACAGTTTATTAGGTTCGAGAGTTTTAGATCCGGAAAACCGACTCTGATTGCTGCTCGAAAACTTGGAAAGACATCTGAGCACATTCCGTCAAAAGTTCTATTTGAAAGTGTCTACTGCCACTGGAACGAAAACGTAGAATGCCCCACCTTGAAAAATGTCTCACTTTTGGCTACAAATGGACAACTTTTAGGAATAACAGGCCCAGTAGGGAGTGGAAAGACTTCTTTGCTTATGAGTATCTTAGGGGAACTTCCAGTATCCACTGGTCAAATTTCCTGCGTTGGGAAAGTTGCATACGTCTCTCAAACATCGTGGGCTTTTTCTGGCACCTTGAGAGAAAACATTCTTTTTGGTGGAGATTTTGATGAGGAAAAATACGATCTCATTATTCAAGTATGTGACTTAGAAGTTGATATAGCAAGTTTGCCTAAACGCGATCTAACTGAGATTGGACAGCGTGGAGTGATTCTGAGTGGTGGTCAGCGTGCACGAGTAAGTCTGGCACGCGCGATCTACTCAGATGCGGACATCTTCTTATTAGATGATCCTCTTAGTGCAGTGGATGCCAAAGTTGGCAAACATTTGTTTGATAGATGCATCAAAGATTTCTTAGCTGGGAGAATACGTATTCTGGTCACTCATCAGTTACAATTTCTCAAACAGACAGATTATATTGTTGTATTAGAGAATGGGTCCATTGTGTACAAGGGAACATACATTGTAATGAAACGAGAGAAGAAAGAGTCTTTATGTCTTCTATCTAATGAAATTCAACCACACGTTGCGCAAAGGGATTCGTTTCGGTACAATACGAAAGTGTCCGAGAACGAAACCATTAAATATGTTGGTCATCTTGAAAAGCAGTATGAAAGAGTGGATCTAAAAGACGAAGAGGAAGACAGAATGGTTGGTGCTGTTAAGTGGCGGTTGTACTGGAAGTATTTGAAAGCTGCACTCCCTATAAGTTTGATAGTCGGCCTTGTTGTTTTCTTTGTGGTTGTTCAGGGTACGTGAGTATGCGTTAATGCCACATAATTTAAGGCAAGCCTAGGAGAATAATGTGAAAGTAGTTCATTGGTACCCCCAATTGTTTTAGGGGTTGATAAAAAACGTTTATTTGGCGATTCTCTGATTTTAATTTCATCGGAGAGTTTTTGTAACCTGGCATGTTAACCCACTTAGCTCCAAACGTTTCCTCTGGATAATTTTTAATGTAGAAAACAACTTTTGTAAGCGTGTGTTAGGCCAGATGCTGGGACTCTCAAATTTAGCGGGCCATACTGAAAAATACGGCCCGCTAAATTGACCAATCACAGCGCGCGTACTAACTAAGAGATATAATAAAGATGCGTATAGATGCGTATAGATGCGTAACCGCCATTGTCATTTTTCTAAAGTTTTCTTTATCGTGTCATGTATGTGACATCACGAAGTGACGACCCAGATGCCTTTAAAAAAGATAAATGAACGATCATCTTTAAATTTTAACTCAAAAAAATATTGTTTTGTCTTACAACCAGTGTTGTGGATCGCACCTTTTTGGTGGCTTTCACGAATGACGGAGATGCCATATGAACAGCAGAAGAACTACCTCACGCTTCTAGTGTACGGATCCATTGTCACGGTATCCTTGCTTCTAACTACAGCATCCTCGTTCTGTTTTTATCTCACTGCTGTAAAGGCTTCAGAAAACCTCCACGATGAGATGACAATAGCAGTTATCAAAGCACCAGTGCTTTTCTTTGATACAAACCCAGTTGGTCGCATCTTGAATCGCTTCTCAAAAGACATCGGTTGCATGGACGATCTACTTCCAGCCCAATTCCTCTTCACAGTTCAATTGTTGATGCACGTTTTCAGTGCCACTGTTCTTTCAGCAGTTGCCAATGTATGGCTTTTCATCACTTGTGTTCCTTTGACTTTTCTGTTTATATACCTTGCCAAATATTACTTACAATCATCCCGGGAGATCAGGCGACTTGAGGCAATTACATGTAGTCCAGTGTACTCCTGCATTGCTGACACCGTGGCAGGATTGGAAATAATTCGCTCATCGGAGATGGAAGATGAGTTTCTTGGCCGGCTTTATGGGTCAGTACCTGAAGAACCAGTTTTTGAAAGATTTTTCTAAATTAGGGCCTGGTCGCACTACAGTCAAAAACTGTGCGGCCAGGCCCTTACTTAGAACAAATTTGTTTCCTTCGATTTCTACTTTATTCTAATTTTAAAACCATTTTATTGAATCATTAGGATAGAGAGGCATCCCTTTTGCAGCCTCGCACGTTTAGGCCAGATTGCTTGAAAAAAAAAAAGAATTATGGAACAAAATATGCACCGCTTTATTTTCAATGGGCCGTAAATGCTCTATCGAGCTCCCCTCTAATAAGCCTTCCCGTTTAGAAGTAGAATTTTGCATTAATTTCCACCACCCCCACCCCCCCCCCCCTCCCGCCACCCCCACCTCTCCATTTAGTTTGAAAACGCAAAAGTTTTTTTTTCCGTTTTCGCTTCCCGTCCACACGGATCCGATGGAAACGGTCACCGAAAACGGAAACTTTTGAAAACGCTTTCGAAAGTGGAAACTTTTGAAAACGGTGTTTTCGCGTTCTCGTGTGGACACCCGAAAACGGAACTTTTCGAAAACGATGACGTAAAGAGGTCGAATTCAGTCCACTGCGCATGCGATAAAAGCGATGAAAAGTCACAAACAACTCGCAGGCTCGGCTAAAATCAGTGGCGCGCATGCTCTTTAGAGGCATTTGAAGCGTTTTCAGTGTTTTTGCGTATACGTGTGGACAGGCAAAAACGATTCGAAAACGCTACGTGTGGACGGAGAGATTTTGAAAAACGGAAAGAAACTTTTGTGTTTTCAAACGAAAACGGATAGGTGTGGACGGGGCCTTAGTTTTCAGAATTAAAACGATCAGTAACCCGATGGACTTCCGCCAAACCAATGCACTTCTTTGGGGGAAATTGGTCGCTCGATATCCAGATGTAAAACGATGACATACACCCCATGTATTGTTTCCTTTTTTGTTAGCGGTCTAAGAGAATTGGCCGTTTTTATACTAAAGACGCATTATCCGTCCAGACGAATAATGCGTCTGTCATGTTATGCGTCTAGTGTAAAGACGGGACGAACAACTTGAGACGCATTATCCGTCTGGACGAACTTGGGCAAACATTTGTAGTTCGTCTGGTTATGCGTCTCCAGTATAAAGACAGGCACAAGACGCATTGTCCGTCTAGACGAATTATCTTATTATTCGTCCAGACGGATAATGCTTCTCTAGTACAGTGTGTTGCCCAGTTTCCGGCCAAAAAAAAATTACGTCGGTTATGTTCGTCGGAGTTTTAAATTTTCGTCCACCGAAGCGTTCCGAAAGAAAGACAAACATTTCCGCTACACATTGGTGGTTTTGGCGTTCTTTTTGAACAAGGAACAGCCGAGGAAGGAAATGTTTTGTCCAGGTGATTGAACGTTTAGCGATTAATTTTGGCTCGTTTCACTGCACATCAAAACTACCGTAGATAAACAAATAGCTCGTTTCACAGGAAATATCTCAAGGAGCTTCATAATTTTTGGACAAATATTAGATTAAGGACGTTCGCGCGAAAATCTTCTAACATTGATTTTTTTCTAAAACTTTTGCTACAGCTAGGTAACGAGTTACTCGTGTCAGAAATGCAAAAAAATTGGGGGGTCACCGAGTTCGTTTCGGAGATAAGATATCTGAAAGGCCACCTTAATTTGGAAAAATCGTTTTTTCTTACTTGATATGGCCCCAATGTCTGTCAGTCTAAAAATATTGCAAATGAATCTCTAGAATGGAACTTTCTATGCCAAATTTTATACGAGTGGGTATATAAAGCAAATTAAATCAACTGGTGACGTCCCTTAAAGTAAATCTTATTTTTAAACGACAGCATTTGCAAACCATGACAGCCGCAAGTTGGCTGGATTCGATGTTTCGTAGGAATAAAAACGGGAAAATTTTAAACTTCCTACATTGATTTTTTGTTCATTTTTTCACAATCTGTCGAGAATTAGAAAAGAAAATTATCTAGCCAAAAAAAAGTAGGGGTCACCGACCATCCAAGCGAGTAAAATCTAAGTAAAGCTAACGCAACGGCTACCAGCCCTTTATCTGTTTAGATTTCTTACTTTGCGCGCGCGCTCGTGCATGACGTAGCATGGCGTTGCAATATGAATTGCGTGCGCAGTAAGGATGCGCATGAACAATTAGCGCGAACGTCCTTAAAGATGAAAGTGATTAGGGAATCTATCATCGTCAGCTGGAATAGGGCTGTTCCTGAAATTTTAGCAGTCAAACTCTCAGCGAAGATTTCGACCTAGTGTGCCAGTTTCCGGCCACTAAAAGACACATTGCTCAACCTATTTCTTAATATATATAGATAGCCCAAGCCTAACAGCGTCGCACTTTGAACAAGCTTAATTAAGGTGAAACTTAACCAAGGTGAAACTTAACTAAGGTGAAAGGTTGGAAGCACAAGAATTAAGATTGACGAACGGGCTATTTTCAATTTTAGCAATTCTCAAAAACAGTATTACGCGACTGTCTGCACAGTACATTTTTATAGACCGTACAAAAGTTCACAAAAACAACTTTTCTCTGTCTAGAATAACTAGTACCACTAGTTTCCGAATAAAATACAGTTTTTGTTTGTCAAAAATTGCCCGAGAAACTGATTTGAAAATCAAAAATTGCAAAAATACACAAACATATTTGCATAAGGCGATACGAGTGAAGATAGAACTGTACTATAAAATCAAAGTCTTGTTTTGTTTACATAAAATCGCTTTTCAAACTATCTAATGAATGAACAAACACATAAAAATGGACAACACAATCTTATTTCGAAAAAATTTATTCAAATCTCCATTAGTTTACGTTTAAAAGCAAAACGCGTACCATTTAAGCTTAATTATAGCTCATCGAGTTCAAGCTTTCTTCGATGAAATTCAAGAGATCGATACAACTGAATTTAAGCACGTTTTAAAATCAATTCTCCAAAACTAACAATAACACCAATAAAAAGTCACTCACAGATTGATATCAACATAAATTCTCATCGAAAACTTAATCTGTTTTACCTTTAAGTCCCTCGCTTGCTTGGTTCTGAAATCCGTAGAAAACAAATATCTCCCGCATTGATAAAAACGTAAGCTTAATACATGAAGTTCCTCGAAGCAAGATTTCATCCCTGAAAGCTCGTCTTTTTCCACTAAAGCGGCTTCTGAGTATCCCTTAATTAGTATCCTTGTCTTGAGTAGCAAACCGCGAAATATTAAGGGAAATAACGCCTTTAATTTCAACGGTTTTCTCCGCTTAGTAAATTCACAGCAAAACATCAAAGTGTTTTTCTAGCTGACGTGACATTCGGCCGTGTAACCGCGCGAAAAACAAAGCCTCGCTTTGGTTTCAACATAACGTCGTACGCGCATGTTTTGCGACGTCATACGCGCCCGCGAGCTAGTCCTGCGCGAAGGCAAGCTAGTCCTGCGCAACGGCGGCGGCGGAGGTCGGAGGTCGGGCACACGCGCGCCCGCGAAACATTCCGCTAGCCATGACCATGAAAAATGACGGGCATGGTTCTATGAGTATGGAGCTGCGCAGCCAGGCCTTCGGCCTGGCAAGTGCTCCGCTATTAAGCGAAAGAACCGAATATTAAAATTTCCTGGTCGAGAAATTAAAGATACATGTGTTAGTGTAACAAAGATTACGAATTAACAACAGCTTATGCATGTATAGCGTGACTAAAAGTAGGTAAGTCATGATTTGTTTTTGTAGTAGTCTGTCAACAAACTGCGGAAGACACGCTTCCGGGTCACCAAGGTCATACGTATTTTGAATACTGAGTAAAACGGTAGGTGACAAAGCTTAATATTGAAACTTACCTGATATTTATAACTAGGCGACCACTATTATCAAGGGACTTACAAGTCGGTTTACGTCGAGCAGTTTCAAGGAAAATTTACTTTAAGTCGGTGGCCGGAAACTGGGCTAGCTGGCCGGAAACTGGGCAACTTACTAGTTTTGCGAAAAATGGTATAATTTCTTTAATACTTGGGGAAGGTCGCCAACCATTTAACACTTTAAAGGTAAGTAAATGAACTGTCTTTGAAAGGAAATTGAGAAATTTTCCGTGCAAAACAAAGGAGTTATAGCGATTACAAACTAAAGTGGCCGGAAACTGGGCAACATACTGTATTAAAACGGCCAATGACATGATTGAGTTGAGTTTTCGTTAAAAGTTATGACTTCTATTAAATAACCCCTTCCCCCCTTTCTTAACTTGGACCTTTCTAGGCCATCCTGGCGCTTGACAGAGTTTTTATGGTACAGTAAAAACCCGCATACAAGAACACCCATTTTCCGGGTTCAGGCTGATTGGGTTCTTATATATCGGGGTTTTTTAGGTGAAATCAGCCTGAAAGTGTTCTTAAGTGTTCTTAATGATTGTTAATAAAAATGACAGGCCAAACGCATATATTGCATATTTTTCATGTAACTAGAAGACTTTTAATTCCAAATACAGTTGTTGTACATTTGCTATACACAGCAAGTGAAATTACTAGCATTTATACAGAGATCTTAGTGCAATACCACAGTAAAGCTCCAGACACTGTTTGTTCTATTAAACTGAAAAGGGAAGAGTTTTTATATATAAGAAAAATTTTCAATTTTCAGGCTGAATGTGTTCTTATATATATGCTCCTTTTTTATCAAATTTCAGCCTGGGTGTTCTTAATCCACATGTTCTTGTATGCGGGTTTTTACTGTATTCGTATCGTTTCCGTGATGGTGACTTTTGAAAAAAATAGAATTTTATTGATCAAGGACAGCAAGATTTGAAGAATTGCTTCGGGGTATGTTCTTTGTATTTCTCCTAACCATGCAAGAAATGATTTTGCATAGCTAATTTTAACTTTTTTAGGCTCTTAGATAAGAACACCGCCGCCCTAATCATGATGAAGGCGTCTACACGTTGGCTTTCTGTTCGAGGAGAAGCTTTGAGTAACTTTCTCTTGACATCAGTGTCAGGTGGAGCCCTATTTGCCACACAAAGTCCAGGTAGAAACGTTTTAATTTGTCAAATTGTATGTGAAAATTGGTTTAATGGAACACTGTTCCGCCTTAAGGGGGCACTGTCCCGCCTTAAAGGGCCACTGCCCCGCCTTAAAGGGACACTGTCCCGCTTTAAAGGGACACTATTCCACCTTAAAGGGACACTGTCCCATCTTAAAGGGCCACTGTTCCGCCTTAAAGGGCCACTGTCCCGCCTTAAAGGGCCACTGTCCCGCCTTAAAGGGCCACTGTTCGGCCTTAAAGGGCCACTGTTCGGCCTTAAAGGGCCACTGTCCCGCCTTAAAGGGACACTGTCCCGCCTTAAAGGGACACTGTCCCGCCTTAAAGGGCCACTGTCCCGCCTTAAAGGGCCACTGTCCCGCCTTGAAGGGCCACTGTCCCGCCTTAAAGGGACACTGTCCCGCTTTAAAGAAGCAAATACTATAGAACCTACACTCAAAACTGAAGGTATGCCAAAATCTCTTTTTATTGACCACTAATATAAATAGTAGCCTAGTCCCTCCTCTCAAGCGACCACCTTTGTTTTAACTGCGCTCACCTCTTGTAAGCAACCATATGTCCCTAACATAGATCTCCTTAATCTTTTTTTACATATAACAATTTTTCGTGCAACTTGACTAGCAAAAAAGAATTGTTACAAGTTGCACGCAAGGTTATTACGTGTAATACCCCCTCGTGCAACTGAATTTTTGTTTTTTAAATTTGCACGAAAAGTTGAGTCATTTTCTACTTTCTGCAACAAATTTCTTAAAAATACGTGTAACATGACTCCTGCTACTTGTTTCGCCACACTCTTTGAGTCAACCAATCACAGCCCAGAATAGATGTGACGTTTTTACTGACGTTCGCCTTTCGCGAGACAAGTTTAATTGTAGCGTGTAACATTGTACGTGCAAATTGCAACAATTTTTGAGTGACAAGTTGCACAAAAAATTGTTACGTGTAACAGCCCATTTATTTATTTATTTATTTATTTATCTTTTTATTTATGCTAGCTTTAGCTGGTATGTCCTTGACGTTCGCAATTGAGACATCAGAAGTCTCACAATTTGCAATCCGCATGGCCTCAGAAACAGAAAATCATATGACCTCAGTAGAGAGGGTGATGAACTACGCCAGTATAAAGCCGGAGGCTGGGTACAGCATCGAAGAAGCTCCTCCTGAACAGTGGCCAATAACTGGCAACTTATCATTACACAACTTGTCTTTGACTTATCTGAAAGACGCCCCAAAAATTTTGGACAACATCAGCATCAGCGTCGCTCCAAACGAGAAAGTTGGTGTAGTAGGTCGCACGGGAGCTGGAAAATCATCTTTGGTGGCTGCTTTGTTCAGAATGCCAGAACCCGAGGGCAAGGTAACACTGAAACTGATTTGCAAACGGATACAAATATATAAATCTACACGTTTCCAAAACACACCGAAAATGTTGGCCTGAACAGTCATCATAATTCTCTTCCTAATTCACTAATAATTAGTGTTATTATATTAATTTATTAATTTTTAAAAAGAAATGGCTACATAATCTCGCAATAGTGTTGAACATTCCACTCCAAACTCTAGTTTGCCAGTTTGGTGACTTCGAGTGACTGGCAGAATCAGTTTACTCCAAAACATCCAGGACCTTTCCGGAGCGAACGTATGACCACATAATAACATCTAAAATGTAACACTGATAGTATTACGGTAATATTTACATCTAAATATTAACTAAAGGTCTTTTAAGTGACAGTAAGATTCATTATTATGGTTGAATTATCTTACTTGTCAACTACAGTGGCGAAATTCGGCAACAGAATGTTGAAACTTTTCAATTTCCGTTTTTTGAAGAGCAATTTATCTTTGTCCCATGCCATTAGGATGCCTCAATGAAAGAACGTTTCTTTTTTTTGTCTATGTATTAATTTTTGCCAGGACTCCTGTTTTTTTTCCCAACATTCTCCTCTTAATTGTTTATTTGTTTCAGATTGTCATAGATGGCGTGAATATAAAGGATCTCAATCTACAAGCGTCTCGCAGGTCCATGGCCGTAATAACTCAGGACCCTGTCCTCTTTAGCGGCAGCCTTAGAAGGAACCTTGATCCTTTCTCTTTGTACGAAGATCATGATCTGTGGAGTGCTTTGGAAGAAGTACAGATGAAGACCCTGGTACAACAATTACCTGAGAAGCTGGAGTGCAAATTGAGAGAGTCTGGAAGCAACTTCAGTGTTGGCGAGCGTCAACTGGTCTGTTTAGCACGTGCGCTGCTACAAAAGAGCAAGATCATTATACTTGATGAAGCCACTGCGAATGTGGATTACAAGACAGACCGTCTGATTCAAGAAGTTATACGCAACAGATTTAAAGATTCCACAGTATTAACCATCGCTCATCGTTTGAACACCATCATGGACTATGATAAAGTGTTGGTTATGAATCAAGGACGAGTGGTGGAGTTTGACAAACCACAAGTTTTACTTCAAAATAATAATGGATATTTTTTTCGCCTGGTTCAGTCTCAAAACATGGCCACAGCTCATTAAATGTAATATATTAGCTTGAGTACAGAATGAGAAGTCTTTTATATCCGGCAAAAATAACGCAGGCTAAAAATGTATCCAATGCAAGAAATGAAACATGTTTTATATGACAAAAACCAATGACAATTAATATTTAACATTAGTCCTCCACAACATCTATTGATAATCCGGCATTGTGGCGTGTGTTCAGATCTTACGCTTTTCTCTTGTTTAAGATATAATGATGGTCAATGATGCAATCCCATATATCACACAACCTTTAACTTCGTCACTAAGCTATACAGATATGCGCGGCCCCTTCAGTTGTTTTGGTTGGGTATCGATTTAGGGTTCAGGTCGGGGGGAGGGGGGAAGGGTACTCAACAAAGTTTTGCATGGGGATGCTCCGCCCCGAGGTCCGAACCCTTACCCTTTTATATACCGTTTTTGACAGAAATGGTACCCCTTTCATGTGTACCTACCATAGAAAATAGTAACCCTTTCTCATACCTTTTCATGCAAAACAAAACCACTGCATTTTTTTACTATACCCTTGAAATAGACTTATGGAACAATATTCACGGAAAAACATCAAGTGTTATCACTATTATTGATGTTAACTAAACAATAATAATATTCTTTACTATTCGACATAGCATTCTAGAGTGCAAATATACGCATCAAAACGAGTGCAAATATGGCACGTTTAGCCGTTACGTGCGTCTGAGATATTATAAAAAGCCCTTTTTATATACCTAAATGACAGTTTTCTCTACCTTTTTCTACACTTCAACTAGTGAAATTCCTACTTTTTTATATACCTTCAGCCTCAAAAAGGCACCCGTTTCGGACGGAACATCCCCGTATAGCCCATTATAGGGAGTACCCCCCCCCCCCCCACCCCCGAACCCGGGGGATCTGGTCTGTCAATGGGCTCATATTTAGAATGCAGGTCTGACAATGGGTCTCGATTTAGGATTCAGGCCTGCGTTTCTCGAAGCTCCCGAAGACTTTTCGGGCCCAAAAGCAATTTTTTAAATGTAGTTTCTAACGAAAGGCGTTGAACTTTTTAGCCCACAAATCATCATCATCATCATCATCATCATCTTCATCATCATCATCATCATCATCATCATCATCATCATCATCATCATCATCATCATCATCTTTATTTAAAAAACAGGGTAAATACATCAGGCATTAACAATTTAATATAAACTACAACTTAATAAGAAACTATGTATGTAAATTAATCTTCTATAATTTAAAAATATAACTAACTATTAAAGAAAAGTAAACATGTAATTTGTGATAATCGGTATTGACATAAATTAATATTTTGCCGACACGGAGCAGAGAACCGGGTACTAGTGTAGTGCGCAGGGGCTCACGGTTCGTGAGTTTGAAAACTGTTCGTTGATAGATTTGTGTCATTCTACGGTCAGCCTCGCCGCCTCTAGTACTGTTCAAACAAGTTCAATGTTACCCCGATTTTTTGCTTTCCTCCCTGGCAATATGAATGAGGCTACAGCGGTACGACTAATAACACAGAACAACCAGGACCTTCTTGGTCAGTTTAAGACTCTGGTTAAAGATTCCAGTTTAGCTCTCAAGCGTTTCACATGAGGATATGGCTGCTCAGCAGATGACAGAAATCAAAAGAATCAAGCGCGGTTTCACTCTGCAATTCAACAAGAAGAGCAGCGAGGACCAGTACAACGTCAATAAAGCGATTAAAGAAAACATGAAGGACGCAAAGGCCGCTCTGGAACGCAAAGACATGCAGAAATTTAAGGATGTCTTAGACAAAGGTTTGGCTCTCGTGCAAGAGTGTGAAAAATTCATCCTGCTTGCAGATAAGTCACCGTTTGGTTGGAAAACTGTCAATGAATACAAACATCATGATTTGGCCGACGACGAAGAAGACGAAAAGAAAATTTACAGAGCCGTAAGCGTTTCACCGCGCGTTCTTCCCACCAACGAAAACCTTGCCGACGTCCATTCAGGCTAAATCTCCACAGATCGCAAGACAACAATCATCTAATTTCTTCTCTCGCCTTAATCAACAACATTTAGTGCAAAGATCTGCTACTGGTGTTTGCTTTGCGTGCGGAAAACCCCTGACTCTGTTCACACATGGAGTTGGACGAAGATTACTATCAGGAGGACTCTTGCCCATCATCTCTATATTTTGTTTTTTTTGGACCCCGAAGTACAATGCGAATTTAAATCTGACCAGGAATTCGTGTCGGTCTAAGGGAGATTATATCGAGTAATTGAGTTCTGGAAGGGCATTAACGCGCCGAAGTTTATTATCGATGTTATTCCATTTGTATGCAAATTGCCGTTGCTCAAAATTCCCACGTCTTTTACGGCCAGTAATAACGCGTTAGCTTTGAAGGATTCTAGTTCCGTTGAGAATGTCATGAACGAGCTCATTAGTCCACATTGTATTACTGAAGTTTACGAGCCACCTTTCACTATTGACCCTTTGTTTGTGTTAACGCAAAAATCTGTTTAAAAGCGTTTTATTTTAGATGTGCGTCACGACAAGAGAATATTTTAGATGCGAAGACTTGAATGTTGTCTAAGAGATTTAGAATCCGGGAGACTATATGTTCTCGTATGATCTTGTGGTCATCATCATGTTGAAGATCTTCGTTCATCGAAAGTTTCTTTCTTTTTCTTGGACATTTTCCGCCGGTCACGCTAGATATTTTATGAGTTTTCAGTTTTACCCTTCGGTCTTAGTTTAGCGCCTTACCTGTTTACGGAATTGTTTAAGCCGTTAATTGAGAAATGGAGATCTGAAGCCGGGTAAATTGTTGCCTTCTTAGACGACGGTCTCGTCGCTGCTGTCGGTTACAACAACGCAAAGATTGCGAGCCTTCAGGTTCATGCCGATTTGCTTACCTCTGGTTTTCTTCCTAACGAAGCCAAATGTCTTGGGGCCCAACTCAGGTAATTTCTCGGCTCGGAACTGGCATCAACACGGCCACGTCGGAAATTTACGCTACATATAGACAGACAGATAGATGTGTTCCATATTGTTCCATATTGGTCGCTTCTTTTCGCGTCCCGGTTCGTAGGATTGCGAGGGTTGGCGGGGAAAATTATTTCACTCGGCTAATGCGTGGGCAACGTCTCCCAGCTTATGACTAGAAATCTATTTGCTATGATCAACACTGCATGCGTCGACATGGAACTCTTACGTTTACGTTTCCTCCCGAGAGTTTTGCTGAATTGATCTTCGGGAAAACCAAAGTAGCGAGCCTTAACGGCATACCTATTTCGCCAGCCCGTCATAAGTCCTCTTAGGTGATATATTCCGATGCATTGGCCTCATCTTGTGGAAGTTTTATAGTTTCGACGGCAAAATTTTTCATCAATACCCGTTCCGACTTCGAGAAAGCGCAAGGTTCCACGTTCAGAGAGTTGCTTGCCGTTTAAGCTTTCTTGGAGGCCAGTAAGCCAGTTACCTGGTCTACTGATAATCTAAAGGTCCGGCTTTACAACAGCCTGCAGTAGGCATCTTTCCGAGCTGTCTTTCAACGATGTTGACATCGACATGCAGCGGATACTATTAAGGGATCTAAATACTATTGCAGGTGTTATATTCAAGTTTATTGATTATGTTGATTACACCATTCATGGCACGGTTTTCTATGCTCTCGACGGTTTAGCGGGTCCTCATACCTGTGATAGGTTCGCATGTTCATTCAACGCTAACGTTAAATGTTTTCAATTCCAGATTCTACTAACCCGGTTCCAGCGGTGCATACGCCTTTGCCCAAAATTGGTCCCATCACGACAGCCGGCTGCGTCCTCCGGTTTACTTAACGTGCATAGTCTTCAGCCATACGAGATCTTGCAGTGCTAAGGGAGCTCTCAGCGTACCATTTTGGAAGTCTGCCCATTTCTGGCCCATTCTGCGTCTAGATGGTTTTCCACTGGAGCACCTTTATTCATGATTGGGGCATTCTATCTAATTTAATTAGATGTCAAGCCAGAAACTTTATTTTCGGTTGTAATCCCGTGACGGTCCCTTCATTAGCAATTCGTATTGACTTTAGTATCGCTCCTAGGTGGGGCTACGAGTTATCTAGTGAGAGCTTTCGTTTCCCAAGTGAATGCACGGAGATATGACTATTTTGCAGATTTCCTACTGAACGTATTTCAATCAGTCAAGTTTCTAGGGGTATTTTTTTTTTCCTAGATTGAATTGCCTGTTAGAGGTGTTATGCCCTAGATGGGCTTAATGAATGCCCTAGATGGGCTCAGCGTTATGCCCTGGAGGGGCTTACCGAATGCCCTAGATGGGCTCAGCGTTATACCCTGGAGGGGTTTACCGAATGCCCTAGATGGGCTCAGCGTTATACCCTGGAGGGGTTTACCGAATGCCCTAGATGGGCTCAGCGTTATGCCCTGGAGGGGCTTACCGAATGCCCTAGAGGGGCTCAGCGTTATGAAATGTCCTAAATGGTTTTCAATGTTACGTCCAAGAGGGGTTCAATGTTACGCCCTAGATGGGTTTTAATGTTACGCCCAAGAGGGGCTCAATGTTATGCCCGAGAGTGGCTTAGACAGGCTCAATGTTACGTCCAAGACGGGGCATGATGTTATGCCCTATAGGGGATCATCCCTATTTTCTAAGAGGAGCTAAACGGGGTTTAAGTTTGGTATTATGCTCGTCGAATCAGTTAGGATAGCTTTCTGTTTTTGACAGCAGGGTTGCGAGCGCAATTTAAATTCATTTTTTTTTATTTTCCGTTCGTCCGTACATTTTTCTTTATGAGTTCGTCTTTTACATTATATGTGTTTCATGTTGTTCTTAGATATCTCCTCGTCCGCATTTTGGTCTGCAGGAAGCCCGAACAACGTACAAGTTATCCAGCTAAAACAGAATCTGAAATTCACCGTGATTGCTTCGAAAGCCACTGGGTCATCGCAAAACTACCTTTAATAGATGGCAAGACTTTGCTAAAGACGTGTTGCGTATTCCTGATTTTCCGGTCAGACCTTTGGATCGTGCCCTGTATCTGCAACATCTGCTCGAGTCCACAAAGTCAGTGTCTGCATCAATTGTGCTTTCTACTATACGCTTTTAAGTGGGCGCATTAGCTAGCCAGAGTTGATTCTCCTTCAGTACACCCGACTGTCATTGCTGCAAAAGAAGGCGCTCTTCGCCTTGCCAGCCAACCTACCACCAGGAGGAACGAGTCGATCCCTCGAAGTTACTCGTCTCAAGCAACTTGCTGAAAAAACTGATTGGGACAATCCTCTGCAATTAAAAAGTCTAGTTATGTTTATTCTCAGTTTTTCAGGTTTCCTTAGAAGCTCTGAGTTATGTCTTATTCGTAGCAGGGATGTCCAGTTTAGCTTTGCTCATAACTTAAACGCAAAAGGCCCGGATAGCTGAGAATATCCACTGCCCGCAGTTAGCAGGTTAGCTAGTCGAGGCGATCAGCTAAAACATTTATGTTAAGGATTCACTGCCAAGCAGACTTGAAGTCTTCAAGTACTTGTCGCTCTGAGCTCTAGCCCTTTCTTTTGCTGTCTACTATGGGCCTGGCTGACCAACGCGCCCATGCCTCAACCTTTGAGTGTGTTCGGTTGTGTAGTGAAGGCAAAATATGTAATTTGTGATAATCGGTATTGACATAAATTAATATTTTGCCGACACGGAGCAGAGAACCGGGTACTAGTGTAGTGCGCAGGGGCTCACGGTTCGTGAGTTTGAAAACTGTTCGTTGATAGATTTGTGTCATTCTACGGTCAGCCTCGCCGCCTCTAGTACTGTTCAAACAAGTTAACTTTCGTCTTAGTTGTTTATTGTAATACCTTAAGATTTGTTATCGGCAGTTTTAGCCGCATTTTAGTCGTTTTTTTCTTAGTTAAAAACACCTTAAAACCCCAAAGGTAGCACCACTGCATAGGTCGGGGGTACACGGTCCCTATTTTTTCCAACAGTTGGTTTTTTGGGGTTTACGTGTCCGGTTCTGGTGCGCTTAGAGTTATCGTTATATCATAGTTCTTCGTCAATGACAAAATGTATCGTGGGCCTGGCCGGCCAACCTAGAGTTATTGTGATATTATAGTATAGTATATTATAGTAATATTGTAATACGATAGTCCTTTGTCAATAATAAAATGTATCGTGGGCCTGGCTGACCAACGCGCCCATGCCTCAACCTTTGAGTGTGTTCGGTTGTGTAGTGAAGGCAAAATTAAAATAAAGCCTGTTTTACATGAATGCCGTGCGGAATTAATTAAGAATCGTCGGAAATTAGTCAGAGATGTTGCCTGCCTAGCAGCTGAGGGTAGACTGTTCCTGAGGACTGCACCACTATAGGCAAAGCTATTTTTGTAATAGTTAGTACGTGGCAATGGCATTACAGGCTCAGATCAAAATCCCGCAAATTGTAAGAAGTAATCACATAACTCCGCTGAATAAATTTAGAGGACAAATAATTCGGTGCGAGGTCGTTTAAGGAGTTATAGACCATCTCAGTCTTTAGTTTTTGACGTCGAGTTTCTAAATTGTCCCAACCTAATTCTTTAAGTAGTTGGTTGGCGTCAGTATCATAACTAGAATGGATAAGGACGCGGACAGCACGATTTTGAAGTCTCTGTAATTTGTCAGATAATGTTTTGGCACAGTTACCCCAAACAACACTACAATAGTCGAAGTGCGATTGAACTAACCCATAATAGATATTATGCAGAGTTGCAGGAGGAACACAGTGACTTATTCGTTTAATAGATCCAATCAGCTTAAGTTGTGTAGTAAACGTAAGATTTTATTGCTTAGCTTTCAAATTCAACAAAAACCGAATCTTTATTGGTAAACATTCTGTACGTAATACAGCTTTTCGGGTCCGAAAAATTTTCGGGACTTTCGAGAAACGCGGCACAGGCGTGCGTTTCTCGAAGCTCCCGAAGACTTATCGGGCCCGAAAGCAATTTTTTAAATGTAGTTTCTAACGAAATGCGTTGAACTTTTTAGCCCACGAATCAGCTTAAGTTGTTTAGTAAACGTAAGATTTTATTGCTTAGCTTTCAAATTCAACAAAAACCGAATCTTTATTGGTAAACATTCTGCACGTAACACAGCTTTTCGGGTCCGAAAAGTTTTCGGGACTTTCGAGAAACGCACGCCAGGTCCGACAACAGGTATCAATTTAGGATATACTAGTTGTAGTCTCGCGCTGAATTTTAGTCGTTAAAACGTTTAGTACGAAAATGGGAAAGTATTTCAAGAGGGAGGACGTAGACGCCAACCAAGATTTTCAGAAGAACCCTTTTGTGTTTTTGGTGGAGTTTTACCTCAAATTAAAATAAATTCTTCATGACCAAGAAATGTAACAAGCCGAAACAGAATTGTTTCTATGAGCAAATGCAGCTATCTCTTAACCGATATTTTACAAAGTAATATATTAATAGCACTGAAAAAACAGGCACTCTCTTTTGATTATAGATCACTTGTATGGATGTATAATTCGTTTCTAGACATTGGTTATTCTGGATTCAATTATCCGTACTAGGGTTTAATACAAACTATACACAGCCTGACCGCACACATATATTTCCTTTGCTTCACCGGACTAAAGCAAATAATATAGGAGACACCTGCGCGCGAAGTAAGCTATACACAGCAATCATAAAGGTCAACATTTTTTTTTTTTTTAGGAAATTTATTTTTTTTCATTTTTTTTTTTACATCTCAAGTAAGTGCTACTATTAACGAATAACTTACAATAACTACCACTAAAATCAGCGGTGAGTAATATTCTACAGGTCCAAAAGATAATTCAACCCTTGCTAACGCTGCCTCATTACAACGTATTTAGAGTCACGTTGCCTCTGGCTGATGTTTTGTTTTAAAAGTCCATCTAAACTTCGCTTTGCAATCCACTTCGCGCCCATGTTCTTCTTTCAAACCAAATCCTTGTAATATATAATTCAGTTTTTTTTTGTGTTTTTTTTTTTTGTGCAGTGACGGATTAGGAAAATTTAAGATATTATTTTCAGAATCATCTTTAATAACGTGACATGTCCAACCATTTTACTCGGTTTAGTTAGACCACGGTTTTTCGCCTATAATCTGACTGTGGAAAAACATCCTCAAATATCAGCTGCTATTGAGCAGATCTTTTCCTGCCCTATTCCCCACACGGGGAAATGGAACTGATGATGATATTGGGCAGTGCATTCCTGTCCTCAAGTGTTACCATGTCGCGTTTGTTTTTTAAACATGAACTGTCGTTTGTTTGTTTTTGTAATATTTTACAAACTGAATCGTTGTCTTTCAGTTGCAAACTTTTCAAAAATTAAGGCCCGGTTCAAACGCCGAACTTCATGTGCATGTGCCGAACCTAATGCAAATGAGCAAAATCTATTGTTCTTGCTCATTTGCATTAGATTCGGCACATGTGAAGTTCGACGTTTGAACCGGGCCAAAGTCGAAAAAACGTCACACGCAAAAATACAATAACAATAGCATAAATAATAAAAAAAAAAACGATCAAAAATAAATTAAATATCTTCTAAAAATAACGACGACTTTCTAACATACAACCGAGGCTGATATGGCAATTAGTTTTAATTGATTAAAGTTCTAGACAAGTAATGATTAGGACAGATTCGTTCTTCATATCTTTGGTTAACAACCACAACATTCTCGTCCCCAGAGCACCACGGTTTTTTTAATTGCCAATCGTTTCAACCGCTGACCAAACGAAACGAGGGCTCTGGGGACAAGAATGCAACCACAAATGAGACAAGCAGGCGTATCTGGCGTTTGGTGCAAATAATTCAAAGGGGACAAACTTCAAATAAATATGGCTACTAAACATATCTGAATTTCGTAACCACGTTTTGTAACAGCGTTAGTTATAAAGGTTGTATGGGAATTTACTGAACGTAATATTGTGTATGGTTGATGCGTTTGGCCGTTTTCAGATTTACTGTTGTCCTCTTTATATATTTAAATCCCAGAGAATGTATAGAGCGGACAAGAGTGAGCTGAACTCGCTAGCGCGCATAATAGGTAATACACCACGAAAACAAATAAAGTATTTTTGTTGTAGAATCCCTTATAATTTGCGCTGTTGTGCAACACCGTTTCTCGCTAGGAACTTGGGTTTCCTGTACATTTTCTGAGCCACTTTGCAATTATCGCAAACGTAATAAATATGCACATTTCAAACGAGACCGTTGCCACTGCATCACTAGTCTCACACACAGCCGTTATTTTCTCGTCACGCAACGAGACGAGACAACGCGTGACGAGACAAATAACGGCTGCGTGGGAGACTACTGCATCACAGACAGCAACCAGAAGTCCAATGTTAGAATTTCAGCGCGCTAACTAAGGAGATATCAGGAGCACAAGAAACGGCGCAAAACAGGACAATTAAACTCTGGCAATCGCTCGTGGTAGTCTGTCTACAGACCGATTTATTTTTAGCCCAGCGTGAGCGAAGCGAACGCGTGCGAGCGCGTAGCGCGGGAACGAGCCCCGAGGGAGACAGAAAAAATAAATAGAAAAAAATAAATTTTCTCTCCCTCCGGGCTCGTTCTCGCGCGCTCGGCTCAAAAGGAAAGGTCTGTGAACAGACTTCGCTCGTGGCGTCCAGACACACAAGTTCCATTTGTGCAGACGCCAACGAAATTGAAGCGTTTGCACGTGACGTCACGACGGCCATATTGGTGACCCAAAACAATGAAATGGCGGCCATATTGGTGTCCTAAACGAATCCTATGGGACATAAGCTCTATTCTTATTCAAACATTTCCTGTTGTTTTAGCACTCCAATATGGCCGCCGGTCACATGAGTGAAAACACTCTATTGTTTCGGTCATTATCATAATGATTGTTATTCATCAATCTTTGGTTGATGGTCGGCAGACATCATTTCAATCTAAGCCACGAAACTCTTTCGGCATAAAACAATCGTCAGTCTAGATGAAACGCGTGATGACTCTTTTCAGCTGCTCAAAACTCTGAATCAAAACAACAGAACATCTAGTTCTCCTTAAATGAAATTCAAAATCCGCTCTTGAGTTTCACAAGATCCAGAAGAAGAGTTCACTGAACAGTACATGTCAGTGCGAACTAAACTGCAGTTTCTCTTACCATCATTTGAGCCTCTATAAGACTGGCAGCATCTTCACGACCGATCTCGTGAAGTTTATCAGCCAGTTTATGGAGAGACCACTTCTTGATTTCTATCGCTGATAACAAAATGTCTGTCGGGGACATAGGATGATTGCGATTTGCCAGCCATCGAATGTGCTTCATTTCGAAGCCAAGACTTTCGGCCAAAGTTCTCCAATCGCCTTTTGGATGCGGCGGATCAAGGATTAAAATAAGTTCGTTGCGTATTCTGCTTGTCAGTGAGTTCGTAGATGGGAAAGGTTCGAAGCCAAAGGAAAAATACCCAGAGGAGGTGTGTTTCAGTTGAACTGGACTACCTGCGCCTGCTCCTAGCAGAATATTTGCTTGTGATGCAGATTGCCAGGGATTAACGAATGAGCCTGAATGCAGTATAGCAGCGGTGGTATCATCTAAACACGGCTCGCTAGCAGCTTTGGGTAAACTTGTCGAGACTGCGCATGTACAACCTTGCTCCGTAGCTTTATTACTTGACTCAGACTTTTCCTGAATCTGAAATTGAGAAAAAAAAATGAATATGCAACGACTTTCGGATAACTCAAACTTACTTGCAAGTCAAACTAACGGCCATTGCTCTTGGATTTGTCTCACACTAAATTTACCTCCGACAACTCAACCTTTTTTTAAAAAGGTAAAAAACAACAGCAAAAGAAAATCATGTTGTTTCTATGACAACTCACGCTGGGTGTAGGTGTTTGTTTGATCGTCGTGGATACTATGACTTCCTGTTCATCGCCATCTTCACAATCCTGTTTAACTTCAAATGTTGCACGGAAATTTCGCACACTCTTGTCGGCTAAAGAGAACACAAACGTACGACTGGGCATGCGCTCAATGCCTTCCCAGATGTGCTGAAAACGGATTTTCTGAGGAGAAACAAATTAGTAAATTAGATTTAGGTTCCCAGACACGCCAGTCCTCTTAGGCTCGATTTCTATCCGTTTTGTGCGCCCGTGTTCCTTTGCGCACACCACTGGGAGGAGGATCCAAAAACCTGACTGCTTCAAACAGCTGGAAATCGAGCCTTCGCTTCTATGTGACGAATCAAATACAGTCAACTCTCTCTTAAGCGACCACCCTTGGGGCTGGAAAAAGTGGTCGCTTAGAGAAAAATTAATTTGAAACAGCATTTGACTAAGAAACAAAACGGTTATTTACAAAGTGGTCGCTTAAGAAAGTGGTTGTTCAGAGAGAGTTGTGTACCACATGTTTCCACGCAAAAAACTACAAAGACACCTCAACAAGGAGGCAGTCCAGTCTGGAAGTTATTTTAACGTAAAAGTGAATGCTTTACAAAAATGGTGGTTTCTTGGTGTTGCGGATGGTGTGATCACCAAATGACGTAAAACAAAAGATTCAAAAGACACTGAACAATACCCACACCACAACACAAAAGCTAAACAATAATGGCTTCTGCAACACCAAGAAACACCCACAAAAATTAATACAGCCTCGTTGTTTAGGTGATTTTAACAACAGACTCTAAGAACGGAGGAAATACATTCTGTAAGGAACCCAGGCTGTCATCCCATTACCATATTGGTTCATATTCGATGTGTCCAACTGTTTTGAGTTAAACATCATGGTACAGAAACTGAGCAGAAGAAAACAAATTGCGAATTGATTTGACCTATCACAGCAGTCGTAAACAATCCAATGAACCAATCAGAGCTTGAAGCAATTACATGTCGGCGGCGTCAAGCGCGGGAAAACGCGTGCGAGCAAGTCACGATTGGTTTTGGTTTTACTTCTGATTGGTCGAGAAAGTGGCGCAAGATTTTTTAGCCAATCACAAAGCTTGCGTAGCAATGCAAAACCAAAGCAATTGTGTAATTACTTTCGACACTCAATTGAAAACTACTCTAATCGGAGTATTTTTTTTTACAACTAATTGGTCGTTGTGACAACGAGCAAAAAATCCAGGCTTGTTATATGCGTGCATATATTAAACAAACTGATAGATAAATAAACCCTAATGAAAACTGCCTAATTTAATTTACTACAACGGAATGCAAGGGACCATAAAGTTTGTTCGTTCCGTATATTTCACTTGAGTTCTTTGATATACCAGATTTTTTACTCATGTGGTGACGTGTATGTACCTTATGATCTCCAGAGGTGTTTGTCCAGCCCGGGTGATGAGCTGTAAGATCGACTAAAAGATCACCTCCCTCATCCCTGAAGTGAATAGGCTGCGGTGCATTTCTTGTTATTCCTCCTAATCTTTCCGTCTCTTGATTGTGTAAACTCTGGAAGAGCAAAAAACACCTAGATGTAGCATATACCGCGTAAAGAAAATAAGTAATTACTTCATATCACACACAAGAAAGAGTTTTTCGTCAGGATTTCCAAACACCGAGAAGTGGGTTTAAGCTTAGTCCGTTGAGCGAGAAACGAAAAAAACATTAGCGACAGATAATGGCCGCGCGAAACTGGGGGCGAGCCCCTCGCCCCCAGTTTCGCGCGGCCATTATCCGTCCGCAAATGTTTTTAAGTTTCTCACTCGACGGACTAAGCTGGAAAAGAGAGACTACTCGTAGTCTAGGTTGAAAAACGAGGCGCAATCAAACACGAGGGAGAGAGTTTCAACAGGATTTCCAAACATTAAGAAGTGGGTTGAAAAAAGGAGGTACAGCCAAGTTTTTTTTTTGACCAACTTCGAGATGTTTGAATACCTCCTTTGAGTGTTTGACATACACATGTAGCTTATCAAACCGGTCATATTAAAAAAAAAGTAGAGACAACAAAGGAATAAAATCGCCAAAATCTATCCAAACCACCGTCACGCTTATGACCTTTGTTCAAACTTGACGAATAATTTATTATTAACGAGTTCGAGAAGAGGATTCAATGAGTTTAAGTAATGTTCCCCTTAAGAACCACAGTAAACTTCATTGTTCTGCAGCATTGGCTCTTACCCACATAGAATGTCTATGATTTCAAGAACAAGGGAGGAGCTGATGGTTTATAATTATATTTCAGTATAAAAATAAAGAAAATCCATTTGTGTCAAACATATTTTAGGAAATGTTCGTGCTTAACCAATCAGAACAGCAGAAGACAATAGCTAATAATTTTGCTTCTGTGATGAAGTTCCCCACACACAAATTCTTTCAAAATTGCATGTTGTGCCATTAGGTCTCAAATTGCTTGAAACCTTTAAAGATCAAACAAAATGCACCTTGAACGTTAACTCTTTAGCGGTCTTTGAGTCTAGGCCAATAAGATCACTAGTTGTAACAATGAAAACAGTTGACATTCTATCGCGCATTGCCGTTAGCACTTTCCTTCTTATGTGCAACATTACTTAAAACACTCATGTAATTGCCCTTATGCATGTTTACATCAGACTAGCTAATTTCACCTCCAAGCCCCGCTTTCAAAGTGTAAACCTGTGTCATTCTCATCAATGTATTCTCAAAGGAACAAAGTTGAAAAGAATACCAACTCAAAAACAACGCGAACTTGTCAAAGAATTTCATACAGACCAGGCTTGGTGGCGAATTTTGAGCTAGTGACGTCATCATGCATAAGGCCTATTCAAATGCCTTTATTTATATAAACCAAGGAGAATGGGATAGACGGCTAGAATAAAAGAAGCAAAACTTTGCAACAACACTACAAACCTCCAAATGTTCTGGAGTATCTCCAACACAATACACCCTCACGACACAGTCTCCATCAGCCTCGGGTGGGGTCACATATGCTACAATCCGCACTGTTTTCTTGGCGCATTTATTGGGAGCTGACTCCCCCGTCACAGCGAAGTCAGTAAAGTGATCTACCATGAGATAGACCATGTTTGGTTCAACTAGAGCTAAGTAAGGATCTGAACCATCCTGTTTGTTGACATCAATTAACTGTTTCCAGTCGGCAGGCGTACCAGGTTCACTCTCATTGTATTGGACTATGGGTAGAGAAAGGAAAGTTGAAAAAAAATGAATTTCACTTGTACTAAGAAAATATAGCTGGCATACCACACTGCCCGCATGTTATAGATTGCAAATTTTCAATTTAATATTTCTTCACATTTTTTTTTTCTAAATAAAGTAACTTTTATGAAACTGGAAAAAAAAAAACTTTATGAAAGTGTCCATATATTTAGCACAGAAGTACTAATAAATTATTGAGGACACTCCTTTGTTGTCCCATACTGGAGACAGGACTGCCATTTCTACGTGGTCATTCAAGTCACGTGAAGGTTTGCACAAAGGAAGCACCATCGTCCTCAGTTATTTTAAGACCCTAAGTGTGTCGGTCCGACTGGGGATCGAACCCTCAACTTCCCGCTCAGCAAACCACGCTAACAAACTTGGCTAACCATGCAGCTGGATTTTCAATTCTTCCAACATTTAAAAAAGCCATGAACTGCAGATATGAAACTATACAACATAAATATTACTTAAGGTTACAGTGTACCTTCAGATCGAAAATTTATTGAAAAATTTTTTTTGGCGTTAAAATAAAGTTTACAGAATGAACTTTCATCCACAAAAAAAATTATCGAAAAATAGTGAAAATTGACGGAGAAATGATGGTATAACTTTTGTGGGCGGAGTTTGTTTATTAAGCGATATGTTTTTTTAAGCGCCGTTTTCTCAAAGTTAATTTTTCGCTTGTTGGGGACACTTTAAAGAGCTACAACTCAAAGGGAATTTGCTCGATTTTCCTTAAATTTGGACAGAAGCTAGGCTAACATATAATCAACAATTCGATTCGGACGTTCGAATTTAGACGTCGTAAAAAATTCGACAATTCATTTTATTAGCAAATGGTTTCCATATTTAGATAGCCAGCTCTATAAGCTTTAATTTGATACCTGGGTTTAGGTATATTAAGTGTAATCTTAAGACGCTAGAGCTGTTATGCTGGAGACACCCCCGAAGGTACACTGTAACCTTAATCAGACAACTGTGGGACAATCGCTAGTGGCCGCTTAATAGAGGGGTTTGCTGAATACAAAAATTGAGGGACCCAAGCAGCTGGTGTCCCGTTAATAAAGGGTGTTTGCTTAATATGGGGTCTGCTGCCTTAATACAGGTTTCACTATAATTACATAGCGATTCTAGTCAGTGTGACGTTAGAGTTACCAGGGTACAGGTTATCAAGATTCTGTTGAGATATCTCTCAGACACCTGAACCTGTGTTACAACTAGCAATGACCATACTACTGTAGATTGCGAAAGTCAGCATCTTCTCACCTTTTAAATTCCAAGCCCCATCCTCAAGGAGAGCACAGTGAGGCAAGCTAAGAATCACGGGACGTTTGAACTTGAGTCCATTAGGACCACACTTCACAACTGGACTCAACAGAGACTCCTTGGAAGTGATCTGTGGATGTTCCTTTTCTTGGTTCATAATAGCTATAAATATCCCTTCAGTGTGACCCTCTGGGATGGCCTGTGGGGGTACAATAAGACTCACTCCAGTATCACCTATAGTGAACTTTCCTCCATTGTGATCCACCAGCCCCCAAGCGACCATCTTAGGATCTGCGTTTTCTGGGAGGTTTGAGATATTCCACATCATGCGAGAGATTTCTGAAGCAGTTGACTTGTTGCTGACAGAGGAGTTTGTCCTGTTATAGCCACGCTCTTTACCCCTCTCCTGTTCATTCACCACTTCAACTTCAACTGGTTCAGCTGCAGGTTTCATGGCGATTTCAGCATGAATAACACGTTTGGTTTCAGGAGGTTCTTTGCATGGTAACGGGAAATCAAAATCTTCTTGAAAAGTCGGTGATACAGCCCTTAGCTTTTCTCGAAATACCACAGGGCCAAATTCTGAGTATGATGACGAATGGACGATGAGTGGTGAGGTGCTGTCCAATGTACATGTAGCTCTTTTAAATGATTCTATGATACAAGTAAATTTAATAAAACAAATAAATAAGGTAACATATAACACACAAAAAAAAAGCAATGATTTAGAAGCACCTACAGTGTATCATGTATTTTAGTCTGACAATAATATTGTACACATGTATACAGTCATGTGACTCAATTGTACCAAAATATACATGTAACTTCTTTATTTTGTTATAATTTTGTTGTTTAGGTGATGCAAATACTCAGCAGATACTGGGATTTGTGTAGGGAGAAGAAGGAAGCAGAGGACTTCTTGAGCAGTTGATTGAATCACAATGTGGAATGATGTACACTGTAAGCATCCTACAGGGTGTTCATTAGGCATCGGAGATCGGAGAATTCTCCGCCTGCTACGCAGATTTCTCCGGCTAAATTTCGATGGCAATATGTAGCTATCTTCGCTCTTTCATAATATTCTCCTGTTACTTTACACTATTCTCCTGCTACTACAATTCTTAATGAAAACCCTGATCCTACAATGTACATGTAGCTGCAAGAATATAGTCACCTAATTCCAGTCCATTTTCTTGTGTACATGCATTGGATTCAAACATATGTCTTGATTTTGAAAATCTAGACACAAAGGCTATTATCACCAACAGAAAGATCACAATCCCTGCAACAACCATTCCTATTGTAATGGGACCTGAAAAGAACAAAATGCAAGACTTTTAGAACTACAGCATGAACAAAACTACATGTACACTGTAGTAGTGAATGAAGCTATACCATTTTATAAAATGCTCAAGGAAATGCGCGCGCAATGATTGGTTAAACCGAGTTCATTATAACTCGATAAAGCACGCACGAGACGTAAGGTTCATTATAACCATTTTTATTTTATAAAGGAAATAAAAAAACTTGTTCCTCGTGCATTGTTGAGTTACATAAGCACTTGGGAATTTTTAAGAACACTCGAGAAGTGCGAGAAGCACTCGCCTTTGGCTTGTGCTTCTCTGCACTTCTCTTGTGTTCTTAAAAATTCCTGCATGCTTATATAACTCAATAATACACTTGGCGCGTTTTTTATTTCTTTAATATAAGACCCTATCTCTAACGTTCTTGACTTCTTAGGGTCTAACCTTGAAGTTGGACCATAAAAAATAAAAATTAATAGTTCTATGCTTTGAGTATGTGAATAGAATTCTAAATTGTGACCATTCTAAGGTATTGATACTGTCCGAAAATAAATTGGTAATTTTTTCAATCTTAACCACTAAAGTCCCAATATCAACAGACAAATTCTCTTCACTGATCTACTTACATTTCTTACAATTCTAGTTGGGAGAAGTTGTTTAAATATCAAGGTGGTTCATCTGTTTGCTAATGAAAACGCATCGTTATTACGAGGAGAAATTTGTTAATGATCACTTAACTTGTTAAGCATAAGTAGTAACAGTCATCAGTGAAAGGATACTGTCCCCTGATTCTAACATCATGTCCCATAATTTCTGGACTAGGAGTTGGTGAATATACATACAACTACTGACATCTTCTAGTGTAGAATACTTCTTACTTAATTTGCTTGCCATGGAAGAATTATCGTTTGGTGATGGTTCAGTGGGTGTTACTGGTTTTCCATCGTTCTTTGTACATGTAGAACAACCACGGGCACTGGCTGAAAAAAAGTGATTAATGCAAACTTAAGGTACTTTAATTTAAAAAAAGTTAATTCCAACAATGCATGCACCATATAAAAGAAAATAAAAATACTTAAAGCACATACATTAACAATCGTCTAAAAATAAAAATTAAATACAAAATGAGATCAAAAAATAAATATAATCAAAGGGCTTTAAAAAGCCATCTCGTGAATATGAAACAATGTAAGATTGAATTCCATACTAAGTTCGAAGTCAAAGGATTGAAGAGAAAAACAGATTTAAAACAACCAAAACATCTTAGCGTGACAAAAATATGCACTGTGTGAAACAAGACTGTCTAGACAACTGAATGACGTCGGTAATAAATTCTCTGACTGTTTCTACTTAGAGTCTTGTCACTTACAGTATTCAGTCAATTACAGCAATCATCTTTTAACACATAATACACTGGGGAATTAAAAACGTTTACAGATGATGGAACGAGTGAAAATTTGCATATCTGTCACCGTATACTATATCTCGTTCAACACTTTGCGTATTCATAAAATAATCAAAGGGCTCTTAAAGCCATCTCGTTAATGCGAGAGAATGTAAGGTTAATAAACAACAACAACAACAACAACAACAACAACAACAACAAGAATTGGAAAAGTTGGGTGCCTTTGATAGGTAAATGTAGTAAAGACGTGATAGGTAATATGTGTAAAGCTGCTAAATGGTTTATTGAAGTTGAAAGATTGAAAATACCTGTAGGTCTAATCGTAGAGTTAGACATTGCAGTCATAGAGGACTTAAGGGCTCTTTTAGGAGCCACCAAATCAATAAAAGTCATGAGCAACAAAATAATCACGAGTATGAATGTAAATAATTTTCATGTTAATTTACCGTATTTATTCAAAATAGTCTTCATTTTACAGTTGAGGGGAAACTTCAACTTGATTATATTTAGCGAATGAGCCGAGGCCAATTTGGTTGCTACGGGAGAAAATTATGAGGAGGGATGGGGGTGGCAAAACTACTTAGATTCAATCTATCTTACTTAGTTAATTTTTCTATGTTTTGTATCAGTCACAGTATTTTAGTAGCAATGACTTGTATGGCATTACAATGGCGATTTTCTTATCGATCGAAATTTGGGAAAGATGTACGAAGGTTAAAAAATATTTACTATCTTTATTTATTGATATTTAAACAAAACTAAAACATATTGCAACGATTTTCATTTGGGATTAAAATTGATTTACTAGCAATGTTTTTAAACAGCCAATTTATATGTGCAGTGTATATGTGGATGTATGAGACAAAACAAGAACTTTGTGCATATGAATAAGTTCAGTAAAAAGACTTCAGTAAAAAAGGAATGTTTTATCTAAATACTTCACTAAGGTAAACTATTGTAAAAAAGGCAAATGAAAATATTTTACTTGTCGCTTTTTCCGTCAACTAAAAAATTGTGTACCTTCGGGCAGAATGGTGTCTCTTGTAGGAATAGAGCTGGTAATTAGATTTCGTTTCCTTTTATAGCCGAAGCTGTTTTCAAAACATCTCGGCTTAAAGAAGCCTTGGTAAAAACGACAAGCGACGTGGCCCCGAAAATTGCCGACATGAGACGTTCTGAACAGCGAGAAGCGGCTCGATTCCGCTTCAAAAATACGACAAATTACGACAGCGACTTTAGAAGGTTGTGCAATTTACCAATAAAAATTAAACATTATTGACCATATCGTTCATATCAACACCCGACGGCCAACGGTCTGTTTTAATGATCAATTTGTTATTGAAACGTCTACCAACCTCGTTCCCAAGGCCCCTATCTTCCTCTCTCTTGGATCGGACGTGCAGTTAGAGTACACCCTAGACTCCCGGTATACACATACATATCCGTGACCTTTGATTTTTGATTTTTTGGCGCAAATTGGTTTTAACAAGCTTAATAATTTTCCTTCGAGCATTTTTATTTTAAAAAGAGACTTTTCTTTTGATCTTGATGAAAACTTGCACTTTATCAAATAAAGACAAATAAGTGACAGGTCACGCGTGTGGTTTCCGTTCGAATTACACGCACCGGCTCCCCCGACGGTGTCAATTTGCGCGAGGGCAAAAGTAACGACCCTCCCCTCGGGTGAATGTCGGTCGCTAAGCTTTAGTATTCGAATTTCGTGGTACAGCCGTTTGGATCGCGGACAATGGCGAAGCGAAGATGGCCAGAATCGCTCCAAAACGGAGCCCTTTTAGAGCCCGTGAAAGGGAATTTGGAAGCTAGCACGAATCGCACGGGTAGACATTTAACCTGGCTTTCGCGTGGCGAGGGTTCGCTCAGAGGTCTCCAGCCTTCCCTTCTTTTATAGTGGATAGTGGGGCGAGTGACAAAAGTTGTAAAAATGCATTTAAACCGGTCAGGATACATCAAGAGACAATAAAGTAAAGGTGAGAAGACTTAAGTGTGTAATATTTTCGATTTTTTATCGCTTATCAATTCCGTGACAAATCGTATTATTACCTAGTATATTTCTTTACTGTGCACTGGATATCACGATTGGTCTGCCTGTGGGATCATCTAATTTAAATCTTTGATGTGTGCCACAACGCATCGGATAAATGTTTACGTTTATCCGCGTTTGTAGATCTTTATATATAAGATATAAACATCTAAAAATTTTACGGAGATTTTAAAGAAGAAAAGAACTGATCCATGACCTATGGTCGCTACAATGTCTGTCATTGATCGATCAGAGTCCGTTCACGCATATTCATTGCTATTTTAAGACTTAAATTCAGTCAGGAAGTCAAGACAAAAAAGTGCATATCCTTAGAATTCCTCTATTCCTCAAAGAAAGAATTAAACAAATATATATTTTTCCAACGTTAATTTCGTTTTTAAGACAGTTTTGAGATTCGCTCTTTCCTGTTCTTTATAATCTTCCGGAAACCGGACATTCCACAAAGATAACAAGGTTCGCAGAACGGGAGTAATGATACCTCGAGTTGGACTTCGAGTTCGAGTTCGAGTTCGAGTTCGAGTTGGACTTCGAGTTGGACTTCGAGTTGGATTTCGAGTTGGACTTCGAGTTGGACTTCGAGTTGGATTTCGAGTCAGTAGGAAAAAAAATCGAGAAAAATTAAAAAAAAAAAGAAAACAGCATTTAACTAGATTGTCACCACAGTGTTTTAATAAGGGGAAAAGATTCACAAAAGATTCCATCTTGGATATCAACACTCACTACAAGCCGACCGAGACCTTTCAGTACACACACATCGTCTCACGCCACCCACCAGGCGTAAAATATGGATTCATTAAAGGCGAAAGCAGTAAGATTGCTTAGAACTAACTCTTCATAAAAAAGAAAACATTTGAAGAGAGCGTTTTAAAATTCAAACAACGCCTCAAATCACGGGGTTACCCAGAAAACATCATAGAAAGGTCTCTTTGCCTCCAGACAATCGGCACTTACACAAAAGAAAAAAGGTCACGAGAGGATACTGCCTTTTGCCACAACGTACCATCTGGCAGCACAGGTAGCCTAAGCTCAAGTGGTAAACGTCGTGGTAACTGGCGTAATAGCGAAATTATAAGGATTTGTATTGGGAAAATTCACTTCGAGTTTGAGCGTAAAATTAGGAACGATATTTGAATAAAACTGGTTCACCTGAACTTCTTTGTGTGTTTACTTGTGTCTCAGTGAGTGGTTTTGCGGTCGATTCGCGATTCCAGCGATTTTTAGTTCAACTGTTTCAGTCCTCCCTCTGAAAGGGACAGCACTCCACTCATCGAGCCGATCGGATCCACCGAAGGAAATCGGCCGTAAAATCGCTCCAACGCCTCCAGTCGCCTCGAAATTCTACTTTGACCATAGTCGATAGTTCTGCTTTCCATTCGTTATCTTCATCAAAGTCGCACATTACATTGTGAGAGAATTAAAGGTCGCTAATCTCTGCAAACTTTCCCGTTTTGAGCCATCAGAAACGGCTTTATTCATACTTCGCGTTCATCCGTTCAGTAGCCGTGCGTTTTGCCGTTCGATGGGCATATATATTAATCCAAGTTAATCCAATGGCAAAATAGATCAAGTCGCTCATCTGTTTACTATCTAAGGCCCCGTTTACACGGGTCCGGACAAATGTTTGCACGGACAAAAACTTGCACGGTTCCACCTTGCGTTTACACGGGACCGGCGGAACTGGACGAATTTTTAAAGGGCTAAGTGTGCAAGTATCCGTGTAAACACCACTGCAATCTGTAACAGAATTTGCACGGATCCATGTAAACACGTGTTCTAGGAACAAAATTCGTCCGTGCAAAAATTTGTCCGGACCCGTGTAAACGGGGCCTAAGGGTTGATTTCCACTGTCGCGTAATTTTCACGTGCGTAAATAAAAATAAGAGACGATGTATGAACAGCTTGCGTAAAAGTATCTTACTGATCCAGATCCGCGCGGCCAAATTTCTTGCCTACCGGTAGGCAAGAAATTTGGCCGCGCGATACAAACGTCTGTGAAATTTGCCGACTTTCCGGAGCTATATCTCCATTATTTTAAAAGATATCGCTTTTAAACTCGGCCATTTTACTAACTTTGAGATGCTTTTCCCAGCAGTGTCGATGGAATATTGCTATCAGGCCCATATAAAATTTTGGAAAAACCGTGATAAGGTCTATTCTGAAAACGTCTTGCGATACATGTTTGTAACCACAAACAGGAAATTGTATTACTTACTCAAACTATCATCACCTGATCACCGGAGTGTCCGTGATAAAGAGGTAAAGTTTATATTAATTTGCTCTCTGGGACCGAATTTAGTGTCCGTTGTCCGTATTAGAGAGGGTCCGTATTATAGAGGTCTTTTTTAAAGAAAATATGTGAGAATTATGTCGGGACACAGGAAACTGTCCGTAATAGAGAGGTGTCCGTAAGGAGAGGTTCGACTGTCGATTTTTATCGATTATATTTTTTCATATTTGTATTTTATTTTTTTTAACTCGAAGTCCAACTCGAAGTCCAACTCGAAGTCCAACTCGAAATCCAACTCGAAATCCAACTCGAAGTCCAACTCGAAGTCCAACTCGAACTCGAACTCGAACTCGAACTCGATGTCCAACTCGACGTTTCGGGATTCCCTCGCAGAACATTCATAATCCATCGGATCAACAAAAGCAAAGAAACTTTTGATAACTTAGACGTCAGATGTGGGTGGGCTGAAATATCTGTTTTCCGCTTAGTTGTCAATGCTTGTTAAAAGGAAATATTTCACGCAGTTGTATGTTGTTATCGATATCGATGTGAAATGTTTTGGAAAGTGAAGCGGACATTGATTTTTCTTTTGTGGAGAGTTGAAAAAGAAATGGCTGCATAAGTTAATGTTATACATGAATGGGTTATTTGCGAATATATAGTAGTTCTGTCTTTTTTTATTCGAAAGTCGAGAGTTTTCTATTTCCGGTATCATGTGTTTAGTAACTATTAGAGATTAAATGGGTTTGCTTTAAACCTCAAAATATAGTGTTGACAGTGTCTTCTTAACGACCCCCGGGGTCACGACCGCAGCAAAATTTCGTAAAATATTCTATTAAGATCCAAGTCTTATGCGATAGTCATATATTGGAATAGTGGGATTTTTCAATTGTTTTTTAATAGCTCCTCAGAGTTTATTCCGCGTGTAAGTGTAATGTGTTTCTCGGAGCTAGGCGGTATCTCCATTGTCAGAAGCCCGGGGGGGGGGGGGGTACTCAACAAAGTTTTGTACGGGGATGCTCCGCCCCGAGGTCCAAACCCTTACCCTTTCATATACCGATTTTGACAGAAAAGGTACCCCTTTCATATACCTTTCATTGAAAATGGTACCCCTTTCATATACTTTTCAATGAAAATGGTACCCTTTTCAGAGCCTTTACGTGCGTCTGTTTGATATATTTTGAAAGGCCATTTTTTTAATACTTAAATGGCAGTTTACCCTACCTTTTTTATTCTTCAACGGCGTGCCTTCGCTTCCCTTTCGTATTCTTCGTGAAATCCCTACCCTTTCATATACTTCAACCCGTGAAATCCCGACCCTTTCATATACCTCTTACCTCAAAAAGGTACCCCTTTCAGGCGGAGCATCCCCGTATAGCCCATTATAGGGAGTACCCCCCCCCCCCCCCCCCCTCTCGGGGTCAGAAGTATAGCATCATTTCATCCGGTTTGAAATATTTGAATCTCCAGCATGATAGCTGTACACTCTTTATCAAGTTTCCCGGAAAGTGACATCATGAAACTTAGCGCCCCAATTTCTCAAATTATAAAATTTGTACTAAAGTAATCAAACATGCGGGATTCCTGACTGCAGTATTTTTCAAAACCTTTTTCTGATCCGAGATACAGGCAAGGTTGTCCGTTGTTGCATTATTATGCAGTATTACTTTATTTTGTATTAAATTTTCCACCGCAGAAATATACTCGCGCAGAAAAAAATTACTTGTTTTAATGATGTATATCGGCTTAAGAAGGACTTTTCAACAGTGAATATATTGCTATCATAACTCCGAGGCGACCGGCACAACAGTCATCTGTATTCCCGATTCAACTCCACACACGTCCTCAAAAGAACCAGAGACTGTTATCATAATACTGATACATTTTTACAACAACGTACAATAATTCACTCACTAGTTTTCTCGTTGTTTATGTTCATATTGGTTCCAGAACAGCAACCATAGAACTAGGAGAACTATACAAACCTCCGGTCAGGAAGTAAAATTGTTTAATACCGATGCCTTGGATTTTATTTATACTTGACCAGAAATCCGCAAACATTTCCTCCCAGCAGAAATTTTAGCTGTCCCGACGCGCAAAAATTTCCTCCCGCAAAACAAATTCAGTCGGACAATCCGAAAAATTTCCTTGTGCACGGTAGCTAAACCAATAAAACTATGACGTCTTTCCCATACTATTGCATACAAACGCAAAGTTCAAATAACCGCATCCCCAAGGGTAAGATGAAACCTGAGATAAATTAACCCTTGGGAAGGCCCCAAACCCAAGGTGTGTGTAACCACAACTCAATAGAAAAAAACGCAAAGTTCATGCTATTTTGCTCTGCCATACCGCTCATATTAACACACAAACTTTCCTGTCCCATTTAACTTTCTTATAACCTCTCCATTAGTAAAATACACCGTGAAATTCTCAAACTACGTTTCCCAAGAAAACGCATTTAACCTATTTTTACCCTTTTAAAGTAGCTATAATGGCTTTACGACAAATGATTGAAACTGATAGGTAACGTGAGATATCGAAATTTAAGAAGGACTAATACCTTTGCGGTAACGTAATGTGAGATATGACAAGTTCATCACAAGTTCTGACATCCCAATACCCTAGGGAAATTAACAATAGGTCCGGGGGTGCTCCCCAAACATTTTAGTGGCAGTATGTGACGCCCTTCTTGAAATCCTAACCGCTTTAACCAACCATATCCTCAATGCCCTAATATAGCTTCTATAAAGAAGGAACAAGAAACCCCCCCGGACAAAAGTCCACAAAATTTTGTTAACAACTTTTGTCCCTTTTTAGTACTCGACTTCGAAATCTCGCTTAATGCGCAAGCGCATTAACGAGATAAAAACTAATAATAGAAAAGCATACTACAAAATTTTAATTTTTCTTATAACATAGAGGGCTACATTACTGAATGCTGTTTGGCCGACAAAGAGAGCATTTTTCCTTAATTGAGGGCAAAATTACTTGCTCCTGATTGGTCGAGCATCAAAATTTCTTACTCATGATTGCTCGAGCTCATCATTCTCGTTGCATTCAGTTTGGCAGGATTTTGAAGAAAGTTTACAAATGGAGCACTCGCATGTTTTGCTGGAGATTTTTTTATAAAAAAGGAAGGAAATCGGATGATACCTAATCTTGAAAGGAATTCTAACAGTGAATTACAGGATTTTATGCCAAACAGGAGGCCATTATTTGTGTTAAAACTTGGATTATCAAGGCACCTCCAGGCCAGTTTATGACACTGAAGACCTTGAAGGAATTCATTCATGGCGACAAAACATCAAAAGGTTTTAAAGTTCCATCACTTCACTGAACTTTGACAGATTTCGCTGAAAGGGACAATATAGGTTTAACAGGAGAAAATATAAGGCTAAAAGAAGTGAAAGAAAGCAATCGCCAAACGTGTAAGTTAGTTTGAGCTCGCCATTTGTTGTTGTTATAGAAACGGCAAAAACTTCACAACACAGGTACGCTTAAATAAATTTTGCTTTGTTTTTGTCGTAAAGTGTCTTTTATCGATACATTAGGCTATGTTCTCTAGATGTACATAACAGCCAAATGTATCTTTAACCGATTAGAAATTTATTTAACAACAGTGAGTTGAAAAGTTTTTCTTGTCAGTTTGCGAGAGAGTATTTTCACATTTTTACTTCGGGTAGTTCAAGTCTGAGTGACTCTTGAAAAGTCTGATAGGTTTCTTGGCTATAATTTTGCCCTCTACATTATAAACAAGTAATTGTATGTTCCCTCGTAAAATTAAGGATTAATATCACTTGTGTTTTCAAAAGCTGTAGAAATTGTCCTCGTTGCTTCACGACTTGGGCAATTTCTACAGCTTCTCAAACCACGCGTGATATTAATCCTCAATTTTACTCAGGCCCATGCGATTACATTAATATACAAATTGTACTTTTATTATTACATGTATATCATTATTTTTTGTTGACTTCAATAACAAGCTCTGTTATCAAAATGATATACATGTAGATCAGAGCGACATTAATAAAAACAATTATTTCACTTTTTTAAAACTTTCCCCAAATATTCACAGCAATAAAGGAATTCATTGTAACTTCATTTTATATAAATCAAAATAAAAGCATGAAACTCACAAGAGCCATTAAGCACTGTGATATTGAAGGAACATTTGGCTGTCTGACCAAACTCGTGCTTCACCACATAGGTAATGACATAAATGGCACTCTTTACACTGAGTTCCACAGGAGGTACAGCCCACGGTGGAGCAACTTGAACAGAAAACTTTGTTCCATTATTTTTATTGATGACATGAGGCTTATTCCATGATACAATTTTTGTTTCAATGTCTGAACGGTTGACATACACTTTGGTGTGATTAGGACAGATAATTTCCACATCTAGAAAAAAAAAGATTTAAAAAGATTACATGAAGTAATTAACATCAAAATTAATTACCGTAAATCCTCTGTTCTGGGGGCGGGGCTTATTGATTTCAAGTGCTTTTGAGGGGGGACTTAAAAGAGGGGCGGGGGGGGTTATTTCAATTGAGCAAAACACAAGCAGTTCACTACTCATTGATTACCATAATAATTATGATCATTTTTAGTACAACTACCAGTTATATTTTCCCCAAAGCTCACGAGTACTTAGCCTGCGTAGCTTGCGGTTTTTTTTGTTGGCGTGCGCAATAATTCGAAGAAGCCATGAGAAACCGCCTGCTCAGTTTCATGGGCTTTTTGAGTAGTCCGTACGCCGGTGTACGGGCTGTTCTGATTGGTTCTAAAACGTAAACACATCAATCAAATGGTTATGCGATCTCCCAAAGGAAATCTAAAAAATCAAAATGGTAGACGAAGCGTTGTTAAAAGCTCTGGCATCTCTCAATATTCGACGAGAAGAAATCGTTCTTAAGAAAGAGCAGGAAATAGCCGTAAAAAAATACTTTATGGAAGAGACGTCATGGCCATTTTGCCTACAGGTTTTGGAAAGAGTTTAATCTTCACAATGTTTGTGCTTGCCGTGGAAGATGGCAGAACGCTGTGGTGTCTAAAACAGATTAAATATGCCTGGCAGTGAGAAATTTTCACAAAATTTTCACTGAAAGGCTCTTTCAAACCTCTTGAGAGTATTCGATGTTCGTTTAGAAATGTCAAGCGCTTCCAAAAATTATTTTGCTTTTCTAGTTGACGAAATATTCGATGAAAATTTGTCACTGCCGGGCATTTAGTCTATTTGAGACCGTGCCCGGCAGTCTGAAGAAATTTTCTAAGTGTCAAGAACATAGCGACCTTATAGTATGTCCAAGTTTGGGAATCGCTTGACATTTCTAAATGAACATCGAATACTCTCAAAAGGTTTGAAAGAGCCTTGCAGTGAAAGTTTTGTGAAAATTTCTGGCTGCCGGGGCATTTAGCCACAGCGTTTCTGAAATTCACCGTATTTAATTTTCAAAGGGAAACAGCACAATCTACAGTTATCATTCGTGCTTTTTGGATTCTCCCTCCCTTGAGAGTTTTTTTTCGGGGTATTGCTGTTCGCCATCGAAGGAACTTATGGAGTTTTTGTTGTTTATTGCCCGCCAGCGTAAGCCACGATTTTTCGCGCGATCATAATTTACATGAAGTTTCGTATTACGTTGCGCCCTGTGATTGGTTGGGTAATTGTATCCAACGACAGATGTCAAAAAGGTCAAAAGGGGGGCGGCTACTCAAAAAGCCCACGAAACCGAGCAGGCGGTTTCTCACGGCTTTGACGTTCGAAACTCGAAACTTGCGGCGAATTATCGCGCGCGCCAACAAAAAAAACGCCAGCTACGCAGGCTAACGAGTACTGTGTATATGAATTTGTGCCGGATTGGGACGTTATATTTTTGATTGTCTGGGTTGTGAAGGAAAAGGGGGGCGGGGTGGCTTAAAAGAGAGGGAGGGCTTAATGAATTTCTTTCTCCAAAGGGGGGGGGGGGGGGGGGGGGGGGTGTTAATTTACAGTACATGATACCACACACAGAGCTCAAAAAAAGTTTGTCCAGTAGTCCGAGACAAGTAGATTTTTCCTGCTTTCTTGCACAATGGGTATAAGGCCGAGGCAAGCTGTCTGCTGACTAAATAACGATTTTCAAACAAAAAAAGTTAACTTTGTCCCACGCTCACGAATGATGAACATTACATTTTTATCATTTCAGTACCAACTGAAGCTGAATATTTAAAATCTTTCTTTATTTATCACATAACAAGCACATTTTGAGAGTTGCAAGCTGGAATCCTTTTTTTTCCAAGCCCAGTACACAGCAATACAAATTATTTCCTTAATAATTACATGTAATTAAAAGTAATGTTTACTACAGGAGCAGGAGTGTTAATTGTATTGGCCTATACAATCATGAGCCGAAGGCGAGTGAATGTATAGTGCGGATACAACACGGACATGAATGTAGTAAACAATAAGTGAAATTCACATTCACATGTAAATTAGATACAACCACTTGTGAGTTGTATCTGGAATGCAAATTAGATACAGCCACTCATGAGTTGTATCAAGAAGATTGTATCGGCCTATACGGGGTAATCATTTGATTGGAATGGCTCATTTCTATTTGTAAATACCCTGGCTTATGAATTGTTAATGAATTTTACAATTAGATTTAAAGCACCCCTTTTTAATTTGCACCTATTTTTATTTACCTCCATTATTATACACACAATTATAAAAAAAATATTGCCACCTGGTGGTGGCCAGATAAAATAAATAATCCATCATTCAGGCAGTATTATTATTACTATTTTTTTTTTACAAAATTAATGCATGACATGATTGTGTATTTAATAATAATGACTTTATTTGACATCAGTATGAAAGGAGTTGAATTATAAATACCATGCAATACTGCATTTGGAGATCACCGGGAAAAAATATATTTTGTACTGGATGGAGTCACACAGGGCCAGGTTACCTAATATTTTGTGTCACCACTAACATGTCTCAAAATAATCATAAGGTCCAGCTCATTTCAATAAAATTATTACTACAGTAACTGTACAAGTAAATTCATAGGCAGTAGTGGATTTTCAAGAAGTCATAGAACAGAAAGAGTGGCTCATTTATTTAGTGCAGGTACTATGATGCACATGTACATGTATGCACAGGTACATGTACGCACAGGTATTTTTAATACCTACATATACATGTAATTATTACATGTATATGTAGGTATAGTAAATACATAAGTGTATGCCTCAATGAAAGTGAAAAGAACCTTACCAGGGCAAAAATCCAGACATGGTTCTGTTTTAATGTTGGGACCTGCACAAAACTGGCCACCATATTCTGGTGAAGGATTTGAACAGATTCGTCTAAACTTCCTGGTGCCATTCCCACATTTTGCTGAACATGATAAAAACTCTTGCCATGCGGACCAGCCACCATCAACTAAGGAGAAGTCAAACAAAATACAAAATAAATCAAACTACTAAAGAGTGACTTCCTCTTATTACTGCCATATAGCTTACTAGACAATCAGTCATGACTTTGTGTCAATCCTAGAGAGGTGTCAGTTCTAAGGGGAGATACATGTAAAAGAAATGAAAGAAGTATGGTAAAGAGCAAGTTTTCCAAAGAGTTAGGATGTAGATGAAAATTATTTCAAAATATTAAAGAGAAACTATTGATCTGGGTCATTAAAGAAAATGCAATGTTAAACTTTTCTCAACTTGTCCCAATTATTCAGTAGATCCAAATTTAGTCACTGAAAATGTTACGGTAACCATACCTGTTTCTTATTAATACAAAAAGTAGGGTCATGGCTCATGTACAATGACCTGACTGACGTCATAAAACATAACACAATACAACACTTCCTAACACAATACATCACAATATTGTCTTCGTACACGAGCCATGACCCAAAAAGTATAAGTTATTGGTACATCATTTGTGACATATTAATACATGTACGTGTAATTATACTTACCATACACATTTAGCCTGATTGAAGCACTTTGCCGACTTCCTGCATGGTTTGATGCATGACAAGAATAATGGCCATTGTCTGATGTCTGTGCCATTCTTATTAGAAGTAGTGAGAAGTTAGCTTGGTTCATCACCTCAATTCTTCCATCCTTATGTGCGTCCACAGGGTGCCCATCTTTCAGCCAGGACACATTTGGGCTGGGTAGTCCAGAGGGAGGATGGCATTTAAAAGCCACATAAGAGTTTTTTGGAACTCTGGAGTCATGAGATGGCAAAATTTTGAAGTTTTCGTCAAGATCTGAAATCAATACAAAGCTCATTATTTACTGCAAATTATGGCAAAATTAAAATAATAAATAAATTTACTATTAAGATTTGTAACTTGTTCGAAAGATGTTTGTCATGATGTATTCAATACCTTTCCAGCTCTACTAGTGACTATATTAATATGATATTGGCATATATGTACATTATTATTGATAACTGCATAGTTAAAAGTTTGGCATAATGCTGGCACTGCTTAATACAGGGCATCTGATAGGATGCGGAAAAAAATTTAAAAATTTGCGGAAATTTGAGGGCATATTATGTGGGAAAATGCGTCGATTATGCGGAAAACACGCTCGATTATACGGAAATTTAAAGTGATAATTGGGTGGAAAATGCTCCGAAGATATGGAGGATGCGGAAATTAGAGAATTATGCGGATCTGCATCACCGCATCCTGTCAGATGCCCTGTTTAATAGTAAATCTGCACAACTTTACAAATGCTGTACTGTACCACAGTTAACCTCTTGCCAGTATACCACCCTTCTTTAAACACCCTATTGCCATTGAATTCACAAAGTTATCCTTATTGAATGCATGCAAGGTTTGGAGAAAAGGGAATGCACACGACTGTTATTTCAACTGAAAGTGATCCAGTTTTTAGCAAATGCACATACCCCAGCATTTTATTCAACTAGAAATTTACTATACTCACAGGTCCGCAGAGCAGTTTTTCAAGTCGGGGGCCCGCTCCACCTCTTCAATTGGAGGGAGGGGGCAGACTCTAGAAATGGTTAATGTCAATTACAGTACCCTATTATTTATTTATTTTCACAGAAAGTGCACCCCCCCCCCGCCCTGGCCCCTCCCCCCTGCGCAGGCCCTGACTCAACTTTAGTTAACTTTACCATACATGTAACATTCCAGCTAATTGTTTAGAAGCCAGCAAACTACATGTATGTTTACGAGGCAAACAATAATAAGAAGCTAAATTAAGGTGTAAATTACAAACTAGTACATGGAGTTTAGGTGGAACCTTAAAGTGCCAATATGATGAAAATTTTTGTATTTCTTTTCCAATTTTTTAACGCAAATGTATCTAATAGGTTCAGAAAAATGTGAATTGCTATAAATTAGATTGATACATATATTAGATTGAAAATCAAGTAAAATCTGTCCGGACGCCATTACTCCGTTCATAAATTTAAGCCCAAGTTCTACTGGTTTGCGATGTGGTACACGTGACTTGATTTGTGACATCAATGACTCAACGCGGTTCCCTCCAGGTCACAGACAACAAAGCCAAAAGGCACGTGTTGATTCATTGACGTCACAACACCTTTAGGCCAACTCAATCCAACTCTCATGGTTCGGTCCCGGTCATTTTTTAATTGAGTAATAGCGGCAAGCCGAATCTAAAACGTAAAGTTAAAATAATGGCACTTCCTGTACGAGTTTTGACTTGAAACATCACAAGGTAAGTAACGAGTACTTATATTTTCAAAATATGAAGAGAACAGAAAAAGTATATTTTTTATCATATTGGCACTTTAAAGATGTTTCTTTTTTACCAAGCAGTTCAGGAAAACATGTAAGCAATTATTTTAATCCTTATCATACATGTACATAGTATTATTTTTATTTTGTAACTCTAATTTTGTAAAGTGCTACTGAACTGATGGGAAGTTAAGCATGGTACATGTGTGAACTTAATTAATGTTACATTTATCAATAATTAGAATAAGTTGTTTCTACACAAAATTTATGTAAGCCTGAATAAAGGGGTATTAAAACAAACTTCATCTAGTAAGTGGGTTTAAAAAATTTGGGAAACATGTTATAATGGTCCATAAAATTTCACAGTTTAAACTTCAATGAAGATAGAAATAAGTTACAACTAAATTGAGGCCAAAAAGTTAGCATACACTGTAACAGACTGTCATTAACTTTAAATGTTTAATGACCAACATGCCCCGTTTGATTGAAAAACACTTGTACTCTACAGTGTATACATCATGTTTTCACATACAGTGTACAGGGCTGATTAAATGGTGAATTTCAGCCTGGGCTGAATTAGCAGCCATGATTGGGGAGATGAAATTTAATTGGGATTACACAATGTACATTGTACAACAGTACTCAGTGAGTACATGCACATGATGAACTTCAGTCTTAGTACTGCAACAACAACAACAAGTGAAATTTGGTGGCAACCATCTTGTTTCTTTGAAAACACAGCTGCACATGCTGTGCATATTAACCTCATAGGTTCTTTTTAGCCCATTTGGCCAGGCTGAAAATTCCAGCCCGGTAACCCTGTTGGCTGCTGGTTAGCTTAATATCAGACCAGACTGAATTTCGGCCCTCAGCCCACTTATACCAGCCTGAAATTCATCATGTGATTGGCCCCCATAAAGTTTCAAATAAGGCTCCTACATGTTTACATACATTGTACACTAGTTACAAGTATTGAAAAGTAATCCTAAAGATTGAGATTTCCAGCCTTCTGTATAAAGCAGTTTTCAATTGAGTGTCAAAAAACCAATCCTGTATAAGTAATGACTCTGGAAAATCACAAGAGACATACGAGCAACCCATGCCAAGTGCGGGAAAACATGGGAGAGTACCTTATTTTCTCAATTAAACGCCCCCGGCGTTTATTTCAAACTTGGCCTTCTGGACCCGGCGTTTCTTTGAATCAGCAGTTTTTTCTCGCCCGCCATTTTTTTAAGAAAGGGCTATTATTCGTTTTTCTTGGCAGCCGTGTACATTGCGCTTAAATCTTAAGTTTATTATACCACAAATAAACGTTTGAGGGGCTTACTTACAACTTTCTCTATTATACCCGGCGTTTATTCGGGGCCTGGCGTTTAATCGAGAAAATACGGTAAGTCATTAATTATTGGTTTTGGTTTTACTTGTGATTGGTTGAGAAAGTGGCACGAGAATTTTTAGCCAATCACAAAGCACAGCAATGCAAAACCAAAGAAATTGCAAAATTTATTTTGACACTCAATTGCAAACTGTTCTAGCTCACACACAGTATTATCAAACAAGAAACATTGTTTAAAGTACTTACAAGCTATCTTCACTGCTGCAGCTCGACTCCTCAGAACTGAGCCACTGTAACCAGTAGCTTCGCAAACACAGGAATGCTCATTATGATCACCAGGCTTGATCTTAACATGGGAGATGTCCACGAATAGTTCGGTGATGTTATGTTCATTTTGACCACGATATATTTCTTTAAGAATGAGATCCCCTGAACAGTTGAACTTGAGCTTGGAAACAAATTTTGCTTTACAGAGCATGAGAGCTTGTTGGGAGTCAGGTAAGATCAATATATCGCTTGGTTCATCAATAAACTCTGGTTGAATTGCTTCATGGCCTATTGTGAGAAAAAATAATAAGAAAACATTTTGAGCTCGCGATTCAAATGACTATTAAGCCTTAAATATTGTCATTATCACCCGAGGTGCGAGAAATGGCACCGCCAGTTTCACATGTCTGTTGAAAATTGTTCCTGCGTAAAATTGGATAAACTAGACGTAAAACAAAGACATATTAACTTACATCAAGTAAAAAATTGGCAGTAGAAAAGGTGTTTTTTTATGAACGGTTTTATTGTTAAAGCAATAAAGAAAAAAAATAGCCAGAGAAAACGTGCTTCGGACATGACCTTGGGAATTGCAAATGTAAACAAGCAGGCCAATTTTGACGCAAGAATATTCTGTAGTTATGCCAAACTTTATTCTGCTTTAGTCGGGAAAATCCAAACCGATAAAGCTCAGTACACACACAATAAGTGATAAAGCAAACTTTTTAGCAGTTGTAAAGCTTGGAAACCGTAAAAACCGTAGATTAGAGTACATGTACAAGCATATGCACGACCTGCCAAAGGTTAAATTAACGCATGCCAGATATGTCGACAAATTGTCCAAAAGCCTTTCGCGATTTACTGCAATTCGCACTACAAATGCTTTGCAAAAAGTCTTTATGAAAGGACGAAAACACAGTACACTTACTGGATTCAGTTGGTGTCGCTGTATCCTGTGGAACATCCGAGCTTGATCCAAATGCGACGGAAAACAGAGCCACAGCAAGAACAGTGCGGATTTCCATGTCTTTAAAAGCCCGTTCGTTTCTCTCTTAAAACTCGTCTACAACCGTTTAAATAGCATTTTCTTCAATACGTTGAATGTCGCAAAAATCGTTTGTTGAAAAACGTCGAAGGAGTCTAATAACCCCGTGATTTCCTTCGTAATGTGAGACAGAAGCTCTTTGTCCAAATCAAAAATAGAACTGGCGTCACGTACGAACCGAGCGAGACTGAAACGATCACATGCATGACGTCACTGGTAAACCGTCTCCGGATGGCTGGCCGGATATCAGTCCGGAAAAGTCTTTCCAGAAATACATTTTTTCATAGCGTTCATTAAACAAAAACGCTCTGGCTTTAGAATTCACCGACATTCCGGTGCTATTTTTTGTCAAAGTTAAGCCTGAACTATTTCTAGTGATCACGCGATAAGCATAGATGGCGTGATCAGTTCTCTAGCTCGCCGGCGCCAACAGGGGGTTGGGCGAGAGAGCGAATCCTAAGGGACCGGTCATTATTTATCGCCTGGGAGGGGGGGGGGGGGGGGGGGGGGGGGGGGGTGGGAGGATTTTGGGGGGATCACTTGATTTTTAGGAGAACAGAGGGGGGGATCAGTCGTAACTGAGAGCCCAAAAGGGGGGATCACTGAAAATTTTGGAAGGATTCAGAGGGGGGACCACTCAAATCTGCTTGAACAATGCCAGTTTGAAAGCATACAACATAAATGTGCCCATTCTGCTGGGAGATGATAGCATTTGCAATCTCAATTTGTTCTAACACAACTTTATTTAAAAACCGAAGTCTGTCACACTGGCGAATGTGTGCATTTCAATTTATATCGAGAAAGCTTTGTTTTAACGCTTTTATATTTTTCCTTTTAATTATAACGTGCTCACGACTAAGCTAATATTCATCTTTAAACATGACAGGTGAATTCTAAATTGTGAACTATATAAACTTCTGATAACTGAAACATTGTAAAAAGCGTGTTTGTTTAAACATAAACCATTTATCGCCTCTCCAGGAATGGGCGTCCTGTGTCAGCTCTATACTAAATTCGATTCAACTGCTTCATCTGCCTCATCTTGAGCCTCATCATCCCATTCAACAACTTCATTTGCCTCTTGAGCCTCGTCATCCGATTCAACAGCAACATTTAGTCCCCTTCGGCAGGTTGACCCTGGACTTTTGCCAATTATCTCCGGTTGTGATGGGCCTACAGAAAGAATATCATCTTTTGTTGATACACTACTTCAGCCTATATCGAAATCACAAGCGTCTTATCTTAAAGATACGACCGATTTCATAAAGTTTATTGAGAAAACCAAAGTTAAAAAACGAACATTTCTTGTATCGATGGATGTCACAAGTCTATACACAAACATACCACAGGAAGAGGATATTACTACAGTATGCACAGCATAGGAGAACTTTACACATAAACGACCCTCCCATACCAACACATTATCTCAGAGAAATGCTTAGACTAATTCTCAAAGAAAATTCCTTCCAGTTTAATGGAAAGAACTATCTGCAAATACACGGTACTGCCATGGGAACTAAAATGGCCGTTGCCTTTGCAAACATATTCATGGTGAACATTGAAACGCAAATTCTAAGCAAAAACGTCTCTAAATCCACAGTTTGGAAACGTTACATTGACGATATATTCTCACTATGGGACATCAGCAAACCAGATATTGTACAATTCATCGAACAAGCCAAGTCACATCACCCTACAATCAAATTTACGGCTGAAATCTCAGGCATTGAAACTACATTTCTGGATACAGTTATATACAAAGGCGAAAGATTCAAGGAACAATCTATCCTTGATATAAAAACACATTTTAAGCCAACGGAAAGCTTTCACACATTTTACCTCTTGTCACCCACCAAGTGTTAAAATAGGATTCGTGAAGGGCGAAGCCCTGAGACTCCTACGAACTAATTCTTCAAAAACCACTTTTGTGAATATTTCAAAATTTAGAAAACGCTTGCTGACTAGAGGCTACCCAAATAACCTGGTAGAAAAAATCCTATCAGAAATAAAATTCACAGAAAGGGAATCGGCACTTAAACAAGATAAACAAACTCAAAAAGACATTTTGCCTTTTTAAGGTAACACAATACCAACCATCAGTGCCAAACATCAAACAAGTTTTAATGAGAAAATGGCACTATATACAAAACCAACCATCTTTACGACAAATTTTTAAAGAACCACCTATTATATCCTTTAAAAAAGGAAATCTTTAAAAGATACACTCGTTAGAGCAAAAATAAAAAAGGTTCTCATATGTTTCACACCGGTATAGAGATTGTGCGGCCTATCACCCTTGCTATTTCCTGCTAAGTTGTCCAGCAGCGAGGAAGAGAGTGAAGAATCAGATACGGAGTTAGATGACGACGAGGATAGCGAAGATGATCTTGTCATTGCTGATCTCGATAAACAGTCAACTGTTCGAATGACAGTTTTAACTTTTGTACCAGATGACCAAATAGCTGAAGTTACTGTACAAGCAAACACTGGATGAAAAAAAAAAGGAAAACAAAAAGAAAACAAACAAAAAAACGAACAAAAAAAATTATAAAAATGTGAGAAAAGCTACAAAGGCTGATCTATTACACTATAGATCAAAATAAAAAAGGAAACAGGAACAGTGGCCGATCCTAGCCCTTCCAGATGGCCGAATTGTCGCTAAATATGACCTGCTGATAGGGACTTGGCGGACTGCTATTTGGCACTCTAAAAAGAGTAACTTTGCAGTTTCAAGCACTGGGGATTGTTAGATTGCTTGTATGTCAACTGAATTCAGATGTCTGGATCCAGACTAGAAAAAGACACGGATCAAGAGACACTATTAAAAAAAGACTGCGCGATAACGGCTTTATTATGCTGTAAGTACATCATAGTTAGAAATACTACCTGTATATAAAAGTTTAAAACACTAAATATACACGTCGAAAGGTGAATATGGATGCAAAGACATGGGGGGGGATCACGAAAGTTATATATAGTTATGAGGGGGGGATCACTTCAATAAAATAACATTTAAAGGGGGGGTCAGCTAAATTTCATCGTGTTTAGCCCAAAATCCTCCGACCCCCCCCCCCCCCCCCCCCCCCCCCCCCCCCCCCCAAGGCGATAAATAATGACAAGAGTGACCGGTCCCTTAATCGGGTGACCATTTGTTTTCGTTTACACCCTTTTTTTCGATAATATTTTTTTTAACTGAGTCTCTGCTGATTTGAACTTGAAAACTTTCATAACAATAAACAATAAATTGTATAGTATTTCAGTAATTCATATTTATAAATGAAAAGAAACAAGAGACTGATAGGCCAAGTAAGTTTTACCAATAGACAATTTTCACGATACCAGCGCCATTTTATTTAGATTTAGGTTTAGATTACATTTTACTTAATTAGACAGAATCCTTCAGGATTTTTGTGCAAATTGTGTAAAAGTAAATTCAGGAGTTTTTCCTTAGTTAGCTCATTGAAAAAACTCAAGAGGATAAAATAAATAGAGGATATTACATAGGCTCGATTTTCGCCGCTTTCCCGAACAGCGGCTGGTAATCGAGCCTAGATATTACATTTTTTTTTCAACAGAAGAAGAGAAATTTCGTATCTCCAAGCGACCATGTAATGTTTTGTTTATTATTTAAACACCAATGAAATACCAAATCATTTCACTTTAATATTTTTTTGTAGTCCTAAAGTAGAACAACGTGTCAGAACTAAAAAATGGAAATACACGGCCTTTAATGTGTAAACGAAATACAAATTCCTTTCTTTTACAATGTAATAAAGGGATTAAATCTAAAGGGAATTAAAGGGATTAAATCGAGAATATTAAGGTTCCAGTTAGGTTCGTCCGCCATTCTGAAATAGACCAGTACAGTTGTCTTCTTAGTGTCCTGGCCTTTGAGTGGAAGCGAGGTTAAAGTTGACCTTCATTTTTTTTTATGATACAGACCTTGGAGCTTTTCAGATGTAAATTTACTAAATTTACCTAGTTAGCATGAGAAAGGCATTATTAACATATGGAAGGCAGAAAGGTTTGTATCAAAGCACTTCCACTCAAAGGCAAGGTCACCAAGCACACAACTGTAAAATGGACCATTGTGTCGAGACTACTTCGGACAAAGACGCCGCTGCGAAAGGTACGATTTGATCTTTTCACGTGTGAAGATAACATGTTAAATCTTACGATCTAGTGGAAATCAAAACAACGGAAGCGGATAGTAAGCGACTGAAGCAGAAGCGGAATCGGAAGAAAAAGGAAACCTTCTGATCCTTCCGATTCCGATTCCGTCGAGCTTCCGATTCCGATTGCGACTCCGTTGTTTGATTTACACTAGAACGTAAGGCTCCTTACGCTTCCGACTCCAACTTCACTTCCGATTAGGTCGCTAGTGGGAACCAGGCCTTAGCCTCGACGTTCTAAAAACGTTCTTTTAAAAAGCCTGTCTTCCTTTCTTATAAATCAGAAGAATGATCGAAAATAGCAGCCAATTCGATGACTTCTGACTGATATCCTTCTTTAGATCAGCGTCGATCGCAAACCAGACAAACCTTTTTAGCCTGTTTTAAAAACTTACCGGGTCCGTGACCTAAACTTTTTTTGTAATATTCCCTACCCATTTTTGTAAGGCATAACCCTTAAAAATTTCCCCGTTTTAATGCTAGAATAGTTTTTAATAATAAGTCAGTGTTTTTTAACTAACAGTTAACAATTTCATCTTTAATTTAAATTGTTACCCCTTCGAACAAAAGCTGCGAATTTTAAGGCGGCTAATTTAGGTTACGTTAATCACAACAAATATTACCAGCTCACAATTTTTCCTCCGTGTAAGTTGCTCTCTACGTAAACTGACCAGGCTAATCGCATTTACGAATCCGTTTGCTTTTCCTCTAGTGTAAACAAAATACTTGTTTCACTTTGGTATGGATTTCTTGTTATTTTTAATATTGCATGGCTAACAAAATTATTTAAGTAATGATCCGATAAGAAGGAAAGTGCTAAACGGCAATCAGTACACGATGGAATGTCAACTTTTTTCATTATTATAACCTGAACTAGTGATCTCATTGGGTTGGACTCAAAAATAGCAAAAACGTCAAGGTTCAAGGTAAATTTTGGCCAACTCGTTCCCAGGGTCTCCCTTCATCAAACATACGATGAGAAACTGCAGGACTGATCTGACAACGTAAAAAAATAGACTTTGCGAGACACCATCACGACAGAAACTGATAAGCAGGATCGCAACCACGGACAGCCGTTTCGCCGTTACCGCAACCCATCAGCACGGTGTAGCGAACAAAATGCCGCCAGCAAAAGCCAGCGCAAACAGATTTCAAAATGACCCGTTCGCCAACTCGAATCACGCGCTGCCAACATCACGTGTTCCGAGGAACAAAGAGCCCATGGTGTCGCAAGACAGTATTACTCTATGACTATGGCATAGACTACTATGACTATGGTATAGACTCATTTTTTGGCTGGTTAGGTCTGTCGCAGATCCTACGTATACCTTAAGCAGCATTATCGTTTGCGGTCCTTTGCAGATTTCACTAATATCTAGGGGCGGATCCAGGATTTTTTTATGGGGGTTGGTTACGGGTATATAAGTCTCTCAAAATTTTTTTTTTCATTGTTGCAATTAAAAGGAAAAATGTTAAAACCGAGGATTACGGGGGGGGGGGGGGGGGGGGGGGTTCATTAAGATTTTGAATATGAGCTAGGGCAATGAGTTTGAGCAGATGGGCACATGATTGGAAGGGCGGAAGGCCCTTCCCCTCTAGGGGGTTCCGGGGGCATGCCCCTCCCCCACCCCCCTGCGGAAATTTTTTCAATTTTAATCCCCCAGAGATCCATTGTCCTGCATTGTGAAGCACGAGCTTAAGCATCTTAATGTTGCTTGAAACATTGTATTTTGTTTGTTCAATCAACTGAATACAGATATCTGTAGTCATGGACATCACGTTATCAAGTTGAGTACAAAAATATTGTTTAATCGACCGTTGTGACCTTTTTCTAGTCGCCATAACACACGTGGAACTTGTTTGCACCTCAGTGACATGATGCAGAACATACATGCAGAGCAGTAAGCTGGCAATGCATTGTGGGGCGATTTTCAGTTGTTTGTCACGTTTCTTCTGTACAGGGAGCAACGGGAGGTAAATAAGCAAGAACTTAGTTGTTCTTTAAGTTGAACTATTCTTTTTTTTTTTTAGAACACACATCAAAAAGGTCAAGTTAATAAATTATTTAACTTGTTGGCGAATAAAATAAAATGAAATAAGGTTTAGATGTCCAAACCGGGCAAAATCGTGTTCCCAGCCGGTCAATTTGCGCGGTGCCTGGCCCTAAATGAAACCGCTGCCAATGGTGACTAGCTACCCAATCCACCCCCCCTCCTGTATCCGCCCCTGTTATCTCTCTTCCTCCTGTCCCCTGGACGTCCTCGTCCTCTCGCTCCAGGGGAGCGGGAAGAAGAGAGACCCTGGGAACGAGTTAATATTTTGTCCATTTTTTTGAGGTTTTAAGTAATTTAAATTCAAATTATTCAAATTCAAGTAATTTAAATTCAACCCAAATTTCTGGGAGAAGCCTTTACAATGCTTGCTAAATCTGAATTATAATCCGATTGCAAATCGTGCGAACCGTTAAAAAGTATCGGCACTAGTTCTGTAAATATGATAAAATGCTTCAAAACCTGCTCAAATCTACAATGCTGCGTTTTCCATCATTTTTCGAAAATTATGCTACAGTTTGGTGTCAGTTTTGTTTTTTTAGTTTTTTTTTTTTTTTTTTTTTTTTTTGGTGCAGTTTTGTTTTTTTACTCCTTCCCGAATTTCAAGGTACTGCAATACTTTTACATTGATTGTTTTTTGCCTAGAAGGGCTTCCAATTGGAGAAATAGTTGTTGGGATTATAAGCTGCTACGCATCTGAGCTCAGGCGAAGCTGACAAGCAGTTTTCAGAGTTTTGTTTATGAATACGAATCGAAATGAGCACGTGTGGAATTTATTCTAAGAATTCGCACCTTTATAAGGGGGGCGAACGAAATAAGGGCCCTAGTTACCCCAAGAGGGGAGGGAGCATGTACGCTCCATTATAAGTTTCCATGGGGTGCAATGTTTTTAAATGTGGGGACTACGCTGACTACCTGCGCATATTACGTACGCCCCCTGTTCCATATTTTAGATATTGCTCAGCAGTTTGGGACTTTTGCGGGGCTCGAAATAGAACGCTCAGGATTGTTCTGGATGAGAAGTCTCTGCACTACCAGGAGCTACAGAGTAAATTTAGTGATCTATATAGTATTGGGTGCCAAGACATGATCGATCAAGATGAAAACAGCTTTTAAGACAATTCAGTTTGAAACGATGCCGAAGCACATACATTGTCTTTTTCAAATGAGGATACTAAACTCAACCTACGAGGATTAAGGAAACTTGTTATCCTCTACGTCAGTACAACCACTTATGGTCTTCACTCCTTCAGATACACTTCTGCAAACATGTGGAACAAACTAACAGAGGACCTGAGGTCATTAACGTTCGTGAATGAGTTCAGAACTAAAATATGCCAAATTTCTTTCGAAAATCAATGCAATTGTTACTTATGTAAGTAGTAGTTTAATGTACTGTATATAATATACGATTTTATTTGTTTTTATTTTATTTTATTTTTATTTTCTCTTTCTCGGAGAAATTAGCTATACAGCTACTCTTGTAAATCCGAGGTGAAATAAAGGTGATGATGATGAATGGTTTAGTCTGATAAACTACTAACAACGTATGTGCATATTTTCTTTAAATTTTTTAACGTTTTTTTTTATAGGAAAATTGAATTTCGGTTCTTCCCATTTAGAAATTTCCGTCTCTTGTACTACAGGAATGCGATAATGTTACAACACCCTATAACCCACCGTTTTCACCCATTAATTTTGGCGCGATATATATTTTTTTTTTCACGTGGTGAAAACTCACAGGACAGTTCAATAGCACGCAATAACCTCCCGCCTGCGTCGATATTTGTCCTCCGATTGTTTCAGTAGTGTAGCAGCTCTCCGAAACCTCTATTTTCATTGGCCTTGTAAAACACAGCTGCTATTGTTTTTAGATCTAGAGCCCATTGTTGGGTTGTTTGTTCTATTTTTCTCCGAACCAATGGTGTGAGACCTTACGAGAGCTGCTACATGATTGTTTTCGTTGAAGAGAAACATAGTCAGCGCAGGAGTTTCAACTTTTCCTTTGTCTTATTTTACATAGAAGGAAACCAAACTGGTTTTGTTGAGTCTAGTGATAACGAGGTCAATAGTGAGTTAGTCTTGTTCCAAGCAAATACAGTATGTCATCTCTCCTATAGATACTTTTATGAAGGAAGTTCAGTAGCCTACACCGCAACAAGACCAGCAAAATTCTGCTTTTTCATGTGTTCCAGATAAAATCCATACCCTTGCAGACCCTGCCAACGACTTCCAACCATCCGAAGGGGTCACCAACGTATTGTAGAGGGATGGTTTTTGTATCCACGCCCGGGGGGTACTCCCATATATGAGCTATATAGGTATGTGCCGCTGTGAAGGGTATGGTTTTCTGGCAGTTTAGTCTAGGATAGGGTATAGCAATCAGAGATTTTTGGTCTAGAATAGGGTATCATTTTATGTGGAACTGATCAGTTGCGTGAAGAATTTAGTCTAGACAAGGTTTTACTGGCAAATGGCATTTAAAAATAGGTACGGCGGGCAATAAGGCATTTTTACTGACCCCTAATAACTAATAACTGTGAAAATGAGTGAGTTTCTGGAAAATAACGAGTCTGGAATAGGTCTAGGATAGGGTAGGGTTTTTTGATGCTTAGTCTAGAATAGGGTTGCAAAATGCAGCTAAAATGGTCTAGTATAGGTTAAGGGTCTCAGAGTTCCAGCGACACACCCCTACCGAAAAATTTGCAGAGTACCCCCCCCCCCCCCCCCCCCCCAACCGGGTATCCACGACCCTACGAGCTGTGTAAACTGGAGTCTTGTACTTCTGGTTGAAGCTGTAGGTTGAAGGATAGCGACCAGGCAAACTGTGATCAACTGGCCTCCAAGTTGGGTGTTGGGCTGAGGGCTGATAAGACACTCCCATAAAAAATAAGACTATAGCAGATACAACTGACATTCAGTTCTCTGTCAACATTGGCGAAGTAGCAAGGGCTCGTCATTTGAAGCAAACCCTTTAATGTATTAGGACCCAGATCCCCTCATTCAGGGTGCATAACGCCTGGCCGTTGTAGTCAGAGCGCATGAGTTATGATGGTGGAATAAAAGTCAATTGTTTGGTTTAATCCGGTTAAGTCCTTCTTCCTTACCGACTATTGACTAGTATGGCACACAACAACTCCTTCCTCCAAACATCCCACTGAAAATGCCAGTTCACCTTCATGCTTTCCTTTTCAAAATTTTAACTTTATAACTCTCCCCCCGCCCCCCCCCCCCCCCCCCCCCCACTCACTCCTCAGAATTTCACTTGACCTCCCTTAATCCTTGAGGTGGGTATGGTTATTTTCTGTCAACACAATTCACGTTTTGGCAAATTGTTCAGATTAGACAATGTGTCTCAGCCAAATGTTGATCTGATTAAAATTCAACTTGGAGATTTTCATTTCAAGTTAACCTCTCCCATCCCCAAACAAAAGGACTGAATTCTCTACACACTGAGTTAAGCCATCTAGCAAACACTTCGTGGTAGAGGACCTTGGGTCTTTGGGT